>CM023448.1:3401345-3525864 GCA_013339765.2 Haemaphysalis longicornis | reverse complement strand
GCGTCGACGGTGTCGACAAAAGGGGCTGCGTCCGCAACAACAAGTTGCTCTTTGAGGGTATTTTTTGGTGGGGCACGCCCCGACTGGTCACTTTGGCCTTGCTACGCAAGGGTTGGTGCGGAGGAGCTTCCTCCTACCTCTGTGAAAGGATACTAAACAGATGGCGACTGGAGGTCCTAATAGTGATGCTTACCAGGAGAATGTTCTTTATCAGCTAGACTCCATGACATGTTCTATATGTACCCGAACATTGAGGTTATATATTGCTCTCCTGAATCACGTTAAAACTGAGCATTACCCAGCAGGGCAATTTCAATGTCGTATATGTGGCCATATAAATGTGAGGACCCGGGCCATCAGTACACATTACACAACTTGCCTGCTTAGACAGGACGTTGCAAAACGGTCTAATGAGAGCTGTTCACAAAAACCACACAGCCCTCTAAAGCAACGTGTCTTGGAGGTTGCATACCCGCCGGACGTGAAGTGCGAGATTTGCGACGCCCGGGTTATATCTCGTTTGGCACTGCGCAGTCATATTAGCACCGCTCACCATTCCACGGTTGAGTGGATTTGCAGCCTGTGCGAGGGGCTTTCTCACCCCTCTATTTCATCCATTTCATCCCATTACACTAGATGTAGAGGTCGCGCATTGGCGCCCGGCTCTGCAGGAGTGGATCAGGGAGGGGTGGTACAGAGAGCAGTGGAGGGCTCGAGGTCCTCTTCGCAGGCCGGGCAGCATGGCGTCGTGGGTGGTAGGGAGGTCGAGGTCAAGCCTACAAACCAATGGACTGAAGCCGAGCTTGAAGGATCGGCACAGCTTCGGATGAGCCTGGGCTCTCGGACAACAGCTGCCGAGCTGCACCGTTCTCTGCCGCACCACTCAGTTTACGCAGTCTTCTACGCAATGCGCCTTCCTAGGCTCCAGAACATGCTCTTCAAGCTAGAGGAGGAGAAGCGCTCGCTTGTTCTCTTCAAACTTGCACGGAATGATTCTGGAGATACATCCGAGGAGGAGCTAAGTGATTACGCTGACGGCGCTGACCCAAGCAGTCACACTGTGCCCCCTGGCGAGTTGGCCTTGAACGACACTTCGCCTCCTCACGTGCTCTCTGACCACCCGGCACCACACGTTGGGCTTGCCTCACAAAGTCGGCTGGACGAATTACCTCCTACAACCATGCCCATTTCTGATGACACCAGGCCTCCTATAAGTGGAGGCGTGGACAGTACGACCACTGTAGGTATCAGAAGCTCTGAGGTATTACCTAGTACCCTAGATGCGGTCGCACCTGATGTCAGGGGAGCCGCTGCTGCTGTGGCTGGCACCCATACTGGGGGTCTCTGCCCTCTACGAGTAGGACCACAAATCCATGCCTTCCTGCAAATGCAGTCGACAAGAGCAGGGGAGCCATTCCTAAGCAGTACAGGAGTGTGCGTCCCGCACCGGCATTGCCATCGAGGTTCAAAGAGAGTGAGAGCTCAACGCCCCAGTATGCCGCCTCACCGGCTTACCCTCCGACGCCGTCCGTATCTGTGCAGGCGAGCCCTTCACTGGGTCACGCCGAGGTTCCCCTTGCGACGGACCTAAGAGTGGCAGATCGCGAGCAGGGAGCTTTGCGGGAAGGGCCCGTCAAGATTCCATCAGCGGTGCCGGTGGAGGGTCACTCTCTGGCGAGTGGGCCGCCGCCGCAAAGCATCCCCGTGACCCCCCGGGAACCTCCCTACAGAGCGAGGCTTTGTCCCCGCTGGGGGGTGCAGCCAACACTTCCCCCGGGGTAAGTCCAAGCAGTTACTAGAGGTGGACGGAAAGCGACATGCTGCTGCTCGCACTTAAAGAAATGCAGCTTCCAGCTGGCACGAGGCAGAAAAATACGGCTCTCGCGGAGGTGTACACCTATCGTTCTTATGACGCCATCAAGTCTTATGACGCCATCAAGACCTCTCCCTATGACTACCATACCACCCCCCACGACGCACGCTCGAGCGACCCTATTAGAAGCGGATGTGGCTGCTATACTTGCTGAGCATAAAATATTCATACCCGGTCTCGGCAAAAACATCTCGAACGTTCCTGTGACGATGAGTGATATACACTCCATTTACCGCCATTACGATGTCAAACTTAGGCCACGATGCGGAAAGAAGGGAGTTCCCAAGTTGCAGCCAGAAAGGCGGGGGGAGAAGTCGCGTGACTATAAGCGCCGATTGTACAAAGAGCACCAGAGGCTGTTTTCCCTAGGGGCAAAAGTTCTTCTGGAAGAATTGGTGGCGGGGTCTGGGGGGTTGGGGCCAGTGTCCCTGCAAGATATCCACGAGGCGTTCTACCCAATCTTCGCAGACTCCTCACCTTCGATAGGCACTCTCGGTGTACGTGCTTGCTCCCTTCCTCTGGAAGCACCCCTCTTCAGTTAAGAGGAAGTAGCTCGGGCCCTCAAGATGGCCCAGAAAGGCAATGTCGGGGGCGGACGGCCTAACCGTTGCTGAAATGAGGAAAGTGCCGCAGGGGATTTTGGAACTCATATACAACAATTAGCTTTCCCACGGGTGCTTACCCGACGAGCTCCGTGCATCGCGTACGGTATTCATTAACAAAAGGGCAGATGCCGCCTCTGCCTGGGAGCTTCGCCCAATTGCAATATCATCACTTCTGGTGCGCCTCTATTCCAGAATGTTGCTCATCAGGCTCCAGGAATCACACTCATTTCATCCCCTGCAGGGCGCGTTCTCCCCGGACTATGCGGCCCACTCGAACCTTCTCCTCCCCCAAGGACTCATGGGGTACACCAAGAAGCACAGACGGCCTTTCTACGCGGCCGCATTCGACCTAAGAAAGGGTTTCGACTCCGTGAGTCATGCTCTTCTCGCCGCCCTTGAGGAGGGAGGCGCGCATGAGGCTTACATTGCCACAGTCCGCGATCTGTACGCCCTTCAAACGACCACATTTTCATACAGAGGGCAAGCCGACGGGGTTCGTGTCTATGTGCAGAGGGAGATCAAGCAAGGGGATCCTCTATCGCCTTTCTTGTTTAATTTAGTGCTTGATTCTCTTCTGCACAGGCTCAACTTCAGAGGCTTTGGTATTAGGATTCGAGGAGAGGTGGTGGCCGCACTCGTCTACGCTGATGACATCATGTTAGTCGCATCCAGCTACGAGGAGTTGCGACACAATCTGGAGATTGCTGAGCGGTACTTCCAAAACGTAGGCATTTCTTTGAACCCCAAAAAGACGCAGTACTTCGGGTGGAAGGTCGAAGCCAACTGCGCCAAGTAGTTTGACTACAACATCCTGGGCTCCCCCACGGTGAAACCGTGGTGAAGCCGCTTAATAGGAATGTACCCTTTTCGGTAATAAACCACCTATGGTTTCAGCATCATTAATTGCAAAGGAATTAGATCTTGTAAAATGGGCTAAGCTGAAACCCTTTCAAAAATTGGAATGCATCAACACATTGTTGATCCCCAAATTGCTCTACGCAGCCTCCAGCACCCTCGCAACTTCTCGTGTGGGAAAACAGCTGGACACTCACCTGCGACAAGACATCAAGCGCACTTAGCATCTGCCACATTCATTTCCAGATATCATGGTTTACCTCCCTCACTGAGCAGGGGGCTTAGGGGAAATGGAGTTGACGCGGGTAGCGGCTGAGTGCCAGTTCAAACCTCTCGCTAGACTTCAGCGTCTCGGTTCCCCGATCGTGGATGCGGTGGTGGAAGGCACGCTCCATGATTTCTGGGCGGAGCTCGGTGAACAGCTGGGTGTCCCACTAGGCATCACGGACGCGGGTGAAGTAAATAAAGCCCTGGGTTTGCCCGAGTGCAACACTGGAGCAAATAGAAGGACCACTACACAAACAAGTCTCTCTTTTCGTTCGAGGGAGACTCTGTGGGGCACAGGTGGCTCGTGCCCCGCACTAGCCACGTGCGGGGCTAGTGGGTGACGGCGATAGCATCAAAGCACTCAGGCTGAGCACAAACTTGTTCCCTATGGGATCACTCTCGCATAAGCATGCAGCCGATTGGGGGGGCTTGCCTCTGTCGTCGGTCTGGCAGAGCAGAAGAGACTTCCTTCCATATCCTCAAGAAGTGCATCTCCGTCCACGAGCCTCGTTGCTCAAGGCGTAACATCATTGAACATCAGATCATCACTAAACTGCAGTCACGCCATCCCGGAGCCCAGGGGACCTCGGAACGCCTCATCAGGGACGGGGAGGGGAGCGCCTTCCTCCCCGACATTGTCTTGTGTCGCGCGGACAAAGTCTTCATTTTAGATGTTGCGGTCACCTGGGACGCCACTCCGGTTGCTGTCGATGGAGCGTGCACCGCCAAGAAAGAGAAGTACCGATCCCTGGTGCCTGTCTTCTCGCCAAAACCTGTTGAGGTACTTGGCCTGGCTTTCAGTGCACGTGGCCTCGTCGTACCAAAGACTAGGAGAGCTGCCAGGGTCGTTGGAGTAATAGAAGGAGAGCTGGGCTGGTTGGCAGCCCGCACAATAGTTGACAGAATAATCGGTCTGAACCGATTTGCGAGAATTTGTTGCTGATTAGCAAGGGGACAATTCTGCAGCTACCTCTTTCTTTAGACCATCACTCGCACATCACCTCACACACACATTTCAATCGCTCGCATTCATTTTTTTGTTCTTTTTATTCGTATTACTCCTTTTGTCTCGCCCCTTTGTCCGTACATCTCTCCATTCATGTCTCTGAAGTCCTTTTACGTTTGGGGTGTTTTTTTTATTCTCCCACGCCTTCCGAGACACCAAGGCCGACGTCCAACCCCACAGCCACCGAAACCAGCCGGACACAGTGCGATGAACAAACGACACAACCTCCGTGGTTCCAAACAGCTATGATCAACTTTGCCAAATCACTGACCGATGGCATGGACGCCCAATTTAATGCTCTCGGACAGGACATACAAGCTATCAAACAAGGCCTCAACAATGTCGGGCAGGAAGTGCAGAACCTAGTAGCTCGCATCGAATGGCTGGAAGCTGGCTTTGCACGCGCTGAACGAGTTGACAGCACTAACACCCGCGCAAATAAACGTCCCACCCCATACACAAGAGATCCAAGGCTGGAATACAAGGATATCACTGGATCTCACGATGCCACCACGAAACAATAGGCCCGACGCTACGGCAATTCTGCAATGGAATTGTCGCGGCATAAAAGACAAGACGGGTGCACTTCTACAATACGTGTATCCTTGGACCCACAACCAGATATAATAGCCCTCCAAGAAACGAATGGAAACACCAGATTGCCTGGATATATAACATACGCCGACCCGTCCGGAAAAGCAACAGCAACCCTCGTGCGGAGCAGTATTTCGGCGACACAGCATCTTACCCCACAGAGGGACTGTGAGCATACGCTTGTGGAGATCCACTCATGCTCGACCAAGAAAAGGACGAACCTATTTATTCTCAACATTTACTGCCGCCCCTCGCGCAAGCAACCCGGAGTACAGGAAACCGTTCAGGAAGCCCTAGCGTTAGCAAGGAACCATCCTACACTTATACTGGGAGATTTTAATGCCCCACACCAGATGTGGGGGTACAAGAACAACACCAAGAAAGGACAGGCGATAGTGAATGTACTCAATCAAAACAACCTTGTCCTACTAAATGAGCCTGAGACCCCAACCAGACTTGGCACAAGTACGTCAAGAGACACGAGCCCAGACATATCGTTGCTCGCAGGTTCGCTCGACGTCTCGTGGATGACTACTGAAACTAACCCCGGGATCAGACCGCTATATTATCCGTCTTGTAGTTAAAGGCAGAAATTAGAAAGCCCAAATCGGTACAGCCCGCATTACCGACTCGGACCGATTTCGGAAGACCAGAGAATCTCGGGAGGAATGCACAGAACTCTCGTACCAGAATTGGGTGCGGCAGATTGTCTCAGACGTGAAGGCGCTAGCCAAGTCATCGCCACCACATACAAGAATCCCTGTGTAGACCCGAAACTTAACCACCTCTGGGAGGCCCGTCACAGTCTCACCAGAAGATGGAAAAGGCAGAGGCACAACCGCAAGCTCCGCAAGAAAATAGCTGAGATAAACAAGCAAGCAGCAGAGTACGCAGCAGCCCTGTGCAAGGAAAATTGGCTGAAGTTGTGTGATGGCCTCCAGGGCACTCTATCCACGAGGAAGACCTGGCAGCTGCTCCGCCACTTAATCGACCCGCAGAAGAGCAAAGGCGAATCACAACGTAGCATGACCCGCACACTCAGCGCATACCAGGGAACTACGGACCAACTTCTGCAAGATCTGGAACGGAAATACCTTAAGACGGAACGTAACTTCACCCCTCCTTCATACACTGGGAACCCGAACGCCGAACTCGATAAAAATGATGATGATGATGGTTTGATTTTATTGGCGCAAGGCCGACATGAGCAAAGAGCGCCAAACACAAAGTTATTTGATGAGGAGAGAATGCGAAATAAAATCAGTTAAAAGACTATGAGCACGGCTGGTGTAAAGGGCCAAGGTGAAGAACAAGAGTGGTTAAAAGATAAATAAGGTGGCTGGTGTATAGGACCAGGGGTAAAACTATGAGTGGTATGAGATGAGTTGTAAAAAGTGAACTTCTGATAGAAACTTAAAGGTGCGCTGAACAGAAAACATGGCATCATCTCCTAAGAAGTATGACGGGTGTGGTGGAATATGTCGTGTGTGTAGTTGTGGGAAGTGTTTGCGTCGTGTAATGTCGAGTGCCTTACATTGTATGAGGATGTGGATCACGGTTAGGGCCTCTCCGCACCTGCTGCACAGAGGTCTTGGAGATCCTGTGAGCAGGTGGGAGTGTGTTATATGAGTGTGGCCTATCCGTAACCTAGCAAGGGCAACTTCAGCGTGTCTGTTGTGTGTGTCAGTCGTGTATGGTCCCAAGAGTGGCTTTATTATGTGTAGTTTGTTGTCTGTCTGTTCATTCCAGAGTGCTTGCCATGTTTCGCGAAGGTGTTGTCTGATGTGTGGCTTGAGGTCAGTGTAGGGTACTGTTGCTATGTCCGGTGTATTTGTATGTGCAGCAGCAGCGGCCATCTGATCAGCGGTCTCATTTCCCGCAATCCCAGAGTGGCCTGGAACCCAACACATGATCACCTCGAGATTTAATGCATACGCTGACATAATGGTTTTATACACTACATTAATAATATGGTTTTTAGAAGACTTGTTGGATGACAATGCATGCACAACACTCAGTGAATCTGTGAAAATGATAGACTTGGGTATTTCATGTTGCACTATGTGATTTAAAACAAGCAAAACTCCATGGGCTTCCGCCGTAAAAATGCTGGTCTTCGAGTTCAGGGTCTTAGAGACTCTAAAATCGGGTCCGTGCGCCGCACACGACACAGTAAGGGCAGTTTTTGATGCGTCACTGTAAAACTCTGCACATTCATACTTAGACTGCAGGGACAAGAAGTGCTGCACAATAGCAGTTTGTGGTACCCTGGTTTTATCAATTTTCACGAAGGACAAGTCACAACACACAGGTTGAAGCTTCCAGGGTGGCAAGACGTCAGTAAAAGAAGATGTATAGATGTCTAAAAAGGAGATGTCGAAATTTGAAGCTTCCTGTCTCACTCTAAGTGAGAACGGCAAAGGAACAGACGGGCGATTTACAAACAGTGGCGATGTGGATGTATCATTAAAAACAGGTTTAAAAGGATGGTTATTCAAAGATGAAATTTTAAAAGCGTAGAGAAAGTCCACATACGTTCGTTGGTACTCAAGGCACCACTTATTACATTCAACATATAGACTCTGGGCCGGGCTAGTGCGGAAGGCACCCGACGCAAGGCGCAGACCCAAGTGGAGTACTGGATCAAGACTTTTTAGGGTTGTTTTCGATGCCGACCCATACACGACACTGCCGTAGTCTAATCGAGACCCGACTAACGCGGTAAAGACCCGGAGAAGCAGTTCTTTGTCTGCACCATAGGATTGGTGGGAGAGGACCTTGAGAATGTTTAGTGTTTTGAGGCATTTATGTTTAAGTGCTTTGATGTGTGAAATGAACGTGAGCTTTTCGTCAAATATGACACCTAAAAACTTGTGCTCCCGTTTAACAGGAATAGGTGCACGGTTAAGCGTAATCTCAGGGTCCGCGTTAATCCCGCGCTTGCGGGAAAACACAACACAAGTACTTTTGGCCGGGTTTAGTTTAAACCCGTTAAGGTCTGCCCAGCCAGCAAGTTTCTTAACACCGAGCTGTACTTGACGTTCGCATATTGACAGGTTACAGGATTTAAAAGATATTTGCACATCGTCTACATAGATGGAACAGGAAATGGTTGGCGGCAATGCCTTTCGGAGGGAGTTCATCTTAACTATAAACAACGTGCAGCTTAGAACTCCACCTTGCGGCACACCATTTTCCTGCAAATATACATTGGAAAGTGCACTGCCAACCCTAACTCGAAAGGTTCGTTCGGTCAAATAACTACAAAGAGTGTTCATCATGTTGCCGGAGACACCAAACGACTTAAGGTCCCTGAGGATGCCGTAGCGCCAGGCTGTATCATAAGCTTTTTCAATATCGAAAAATACAGTAAGGCAGAACTGGTTATGGACAAATGCATCTTTTATGTAGGATTCCAGTGCAACAAGTTGATCATTGGTAGATCGCCCCACCCTGAAGCCTGCCTGGCAGCCCTCGAGAAGACCGTTGTACTCCAGAAAGTACACGAGCCTACGGTTTATCATCTTCTCGAGGAGCTTACACAGGCAGCTTGTAAGGGCGATGGGACGATAACTTGCGGGAGAGGAAGGGTCCTTCCCTTCCTTCAGAAAGGCCACAACTATGGCCTCCTTCCAAGACCTTGGAAGCTGCCCCGAAAGCCATATTCTGTTGTAGAGGTGTAGGAGTGTCTCAAGTGTGTCTGCGTGTAGGTGTTGTATCATGGTGTATGTAATGCTGTCTGCCCCTGGAGCTGAGGGCGTACAAGTGGAAAGAGCAACCTTCAGCTCATGAAGTGTGAATAGAGAGTTGTAAGCAGAATTCGACTTGTTCTTGTCTCGTAAGGGCTTCTTTTCTGCAGATGTTTTGTGTTGCATGAAAGTATTAGTGTAGTGTGCTGAGCTGGACACGTGTTGGAAGTGTTGTGCGAGTGTGTTAGCCTGGTCTTCCAGTGTGTCCCCTGTTGTACTAACCAGGGGCAGGCTGTGTGTCTGTTGTCCTTTTAGTTTTCGTATTCGTGTCCAGACTTTGTGTGTATCAGTGTATGAGTTGATGGAAGTGAGGAAGGTGCGCCAACTCTCCCTTTTCGCCTCACGACGCACTCGCTTCCCAAAAGCCTTTGCCCGTTTAAAAGAAATGAGGTTATCTGACGTGGGGTACCGGCGAAGGACACCCCACGCCTTGTTCTGGGCCTCTCGCGCCCGCCTGCAGTCCTCGTTCCACCAGGGCCTCCTTGGGTTGTGGGACGCACTGGAGGCCTGGGGCATGGACTTTTCGGCGGCGTCGACTATGTGCGCCGTGACGAGTTGGGCTGCTTCCTCAACGTGTAGGTGTCCTATGGATGTGTGGTGTAGTTTGGATGTCTCTGTAAATGTATTCCAGTTAGCTCGTGTTTCATTGAACCTATTATGGGAAGATGGACTGCATGGGCCTTTACCTATGTATGTAAGTGAGGTGGGGAAGTGGTCACTGCCATATGGGTCAGTTCCCACACCCCACTCGAGAAGAGGAAAGAGAACTGCGGAGCCAATAGCCAAGTCAAGACATGAGTATGTGTTGTGTCCTATGTTATGATATGTAGGCTGTTTATTGTTGAAAAGGCATGCTCCAGAGGATGTAAGAAACCTCTCTATCAGGCGACCCCGGGCATCCGTACGAGAAGAGCCCCAAAGAGAATTGTGAGCATTAAGGTCGCCTGTTAGAATGTACGGTTCGGGCAGCTGGTCAACCAGCGCCTCGACGTCAGAGCTCGAAAGTGAAACATCAGGAGGAATGTATATGGAGCATACCGTTATCAACCTATTAAATATTATCAAGCGTATTGCTACAGCCTCAAGGATAGTGTTCAGAGTGACAGGGTGGCAGGCTAAGGATTTCCGGGCAATTATGGCCACACCGCCAGAAGAGTGTGTGCAGCCATCCCTGTCCTTTCTGAAGACCATGTAACTATTCAAGAAATTTGTGTGCTTGGAATTCAAATGTGTTTCCTGAACACACATTACACTTGGCTGATTAGCATGCAGTAGTTCGTATACATCGTCAAGATTTTTAAGAAGGCCTCTACAGTTCCATTGAATTATGTTTTCTCTTCCCATTATTTAGTGTGAGAGCTACTGGAGTGTGTGTGTTTGTTTATGTGTCGTCTTTCGGGGCTGTGACTCTCGCCTTTTTTGGCTTGTCGGGAGGCTTTGGCGTCGGGACGCGTTCCTTGCGCTGCGTTGCAAGCAGGAACGGCCCGACATCCATGTCGTCGTCGGATGTCCGAGGGGTGCCCGACGGACCGGGCCCCCCGGACTTGGCCCCCCCTCGGGAGCCCTTCGTTTGAGCCGCCACCGCCGAGGGCGTCCGGGGCGCCAGAGGTGGCACGGGCGGTGCGGTGGCGGTGGGAACCGGTGCGGGGCCCGTGGTGTCCATCACCTCGGTACCCTCCAACGCACTGGAGGACGGGGAGACAGAGGCGGGAGCGGCACCGGTCCCGACGGAAGACGTTTGCACCACAACCGCTGCTGCCTCAGCAAGCGGCGTGGTCGCGGGTTGGGCTGCCAGAGGCAACCCAGGGGGGGGGCGGAGCAGGGACCAGGTCAGACTCGCTGAACTGGGTCCCTGTGGACACCAGACGCCGCTCCGCCCCCCGGCGAGCCGCGTCGGCGTACCTCCCCAGAGGGAAAGAGGCGAACCTCTTTCGCGCCTCTGGGAAGGTGATGTTCTCCGTGACCTTGATGTTAATTATCTTTTTTTCCATTTGAAATTTTTCGCACTTGCGGGAGTACGCTGCATGCGGACCGCCGCAGTTCACACAAGTGAGGGTTTCGGATGGACAGTTGTCAGTCGGATGATCGTGCGCCGCGCATTTCGCACACGTCGTTCGGCCACGGCAAGAGGTTGTACCGTGCCCGAACCGCTGGCACTTAAAACAGCGCCGCGGATTCGGGATGTACGGACGGATGGAGCAACGGATAAAACCTGCATTGATGTGTTGTGGAAGAACTGCGCGGTCGAAAGTCAAGATAATGTGCTTGGTGGGAATCTCCTTGTCGTCTCTGCGGATAGTGATGCGTCTCACGGCAGTGACGCCCTGATCCTTCAAGCCGGCAAGGAGATCCGCATCCGTTTCGTTCAAAAGATCTGTCTCGGATATCACACCCTGGGAGCTGTTGAGGCTCCGATGGGGTGTGACCCTGATGTCTAGATCAGCCAGTCTAGTCTGAGCTAGAAGCTTCGTGGACTGCTGCTTGTCATTTATTTCGATGAGGAGTTCACCGGACCTTTGTTTTTTGCACTTATATGATTTTCCTACTATGGCTTCAAGATACTTGGCGATCAAGAAGACTGACTGAGTTGCTAGAGGGTGGGTTGGATTGAGCGATTCCATCACAAGAAATCGAGAAAAATTATCCGGTTCAGGAAATGTTAAAGATGGCAATTGGGGAAAAGATACTTCGGTGCGGCCCCTTTTCAGGGACCGATCACGTTTGGGGGGGGGGGGGTTTGAAAATGCCATATAGCATAGTATAAAAGCAGGGAGACTGGGGTACTTTCTTCTTTGACCTTACCCTGGTAGCCAAAGAGGTCCCGGAGCTCCCTGCCTGGTGAACAGACAGGGAGCCCATCCGCCGGAGCTTGACCTGGGCTCCGACGGCCACCGTTCGTGGTTTCTAACCCTCCACCTATAAATACATTGCCACGGTTGGATCCAGCGTATGTTTGGGGGCTCGGGGTCCGCGGTATCGCCAGTACCGTCACCAAGATTGCTCAAGGTGCCCCGTGCGGGGAACTCGATAAAAAGATACAGCTCTACGAAGTTAAGGCAGCCATCGCAGAAAGCAGAAAAAGCAGCGCCCCAGGACTAGACCAGGTCACCTACAAAGTTCTGGAAAACTTAGACGACCAAGCCCTTGAAACTCTCACGAACCACTTCAACAATTTTTGGACTGAGGGGAAAGTTCCAGAACAATGGAAGACGGCGGAAATCCGCTTTATACCAAAACCGGGGAAGTCACCACACATCGAAAACTTGCGACCAATTTCTCTTACGTCCTGCGTAGGAAAAATTATGGAAAAGATAATACTAAAGCACCTCCAGAAACACCTGGACGAGACCAAGCAGATGCCGGACACAATGTTCGGATTCAGAAGACACCTCGGAACCCAGGATGTGCTAATTCAGCTGAAGGAAGAGATCTTCGTCCCCGCCACTCGTCACTCCCCGCGGGCCATCCTCCCACTTGACCTGAAGGGAGCCTTCGACAACGTGGCACACGAGGCAATCCTCCGAAACCTGAACAACACAGGCTGCGGAAAGAAGACATACGACTATATTGTCGACTTCCTGTCCAAGCGAAAAGCCGTAATCAAGATCGGGGACGTCACGTCGTACCCCATCACCCTTGGCTGTCGGGGGACCCCTCAAGGCTCAGTCCTGTCTCCGCTATTGTTCAACATCGCGCTCTTGGGCCTCCATGGGCGGCTGGAGACTATTCATAACCTAAGACACGCTCTCTATGCAGACGATGTAACCCTGTGGACGGGGACCGATTCATTAGGGGGTCTGCAGGACACTCTGCAACTCGCCGCCGATACGGTCAACCAGTATGCGAAGGAATGCGGATTGGCTTGCTCACCCCAAAAGTCAGAACTTCTTGTGGTTCGACGCCGCCGCAGCAAACGAGAAGAAGATGACATCCAGGTGACCCTTGAGAAACAGATCATCAAACCCTGCAGATCACTAAAAATTCTAGGCCTTGTGATGCAATCGGACGCAAAGAACGACCAAATGATGCAGCGGCTTACAAAAACATCCGAACAGGTTCTACACATGATCAGAAGGATCACCAACCGGCACAGAGGCATGAAAGAGAAAGACACACTTTGTCTCGTCCAGGCCTTCATCCTCTCCAGAATAACTTACTCAGTGCCGTATGCAGTTCTAAACAAGAGAGAAACCGACAAACTTAACACAGTTATCAGGAAAGCAACAAAACAAGCTCTGGGCCTTCCAGTGAGCGTGTCCACCGACAGGCTATTTAGCATTGGGCTACACAATACAGTCGATGAGCTAATTGAAGGTCACCTGTCTAACCAAAAAGCTCGCCTCGCACAAACCCAAACGGGCCGGAAGGTACTTGCCCAATTAAAATTGATGCCAGTGGGGGACGCTGTCTCAACAAAGGAAATGCCGGAGAAATGGCGGAAGCACATCATAATCCGTCCTCTACCGAAGAATATGCATCCCGTTCACCATCAGGGTAGGCGAGAAGCAAGAGCCAAAGCTCTGGACAAAAAGTATGGATCTCTGCCCACAGTGGTCTACACAGATGCAGCCGCATACCGCAAAAGACAAGCCAAAGTAGTGGTGGTGACAACGAAGACAGACCTCATCGTCGGAGCAACCCTGCCACGAGCCTCAACAAAAGAAGCGGAAGAACTAGCTGTAGCCTTAGCTCTTTCACAAACGAAGGCAACAGTCATAATTACTGACTCCCAAGAAGTATGCAGGAGTCTCACGTCGGGATGGGTAGCTCCAATGACATACCGCATATTGTCAAGCAAGCCACCAGACAGGGTAGTCGAAGTGGTGTGGGCGCCGGCCCATTCCTCCATGGAGGGCAATGATCAAGCCCACCTCAAGGCCCGAGGTTTCGTCGACCAGGCCGCGGAGGACTCAAATGAACCTATGCCACTCACGACGTACCAGGAAATTACAGAGCACTACAGACTCGGTCGCAGAACACTTCCACTGCCCCACCCACAACTAACAAAGACACAAGAAACTACGCTCAGACTTGTGCAAACAAACACGTATCCCCACCCAACACTGATGCACCTTATGTTTCCAAATCAGCACGAAGCCCAATGCAAATTCTGTACGCAATCAGGAACACTTAGGCACATTATCCTTGAATGCACCCAGAACCCTGATTTGCCACCTCCACCCCTTCCCCGTTCCCCCGAGCAGTGGGAGACGCTGCTGTCCAGCTCCCTCTTTTGCGATCAGCTCCTGCTGGTTGAGACAGCGGTAGCATCAAGGACAGCACATGGCTACCTGTAAGAAGGCTCCACTTCCACTAAGCTCTATCTGCCAAATAAAAAAAGTTTTCTCTCTCTCTCTCAATATACTTGTGCCGATAGCCTTGGCCATATTTCTTGGGACACTTGTGCTCCGGGCAAGAAAAACATTTCGTACCTGAGATATTTACGGGCAGTAGCAAATGGCGTGCTGCCCAATCCTTGCCCATTTTAATGCCTTTACTGCTGTGGTTTCGGAATTCTTTCATTTGTGCTCGTGTTTTTTCTATTTCGCTTGTTGCTTTTGGTGTTGGGTATTTTCTTTATTTCAGTGGGGCATGAACCTGGCTGCACAAAAACTCCGGACGTACCACTCCAGCCGTGCTGGTCATCATATTGTGCTGCGGCGCAACTTGCGCTGAAGCACCCGCCCAACATGGGCAACAAACCGGCTTGGCAACCAGAACAAATCCTCCAGAGGCCAAGAAGACGGGTGGTAGGGGGAACATAATAAAGTGTACTTAGGCATATACCCACGGCCGAAAGAAGTTCTGGAAAAAAGAGTGAATTCTGGAAACTCGTGGGGGCTTTGGCTGCAGATCTTCCTTTGAAGCTTCTGTTACGGCTTCTGTCATTCAGCTACAGCAACAGGCTGTAGCTGCTACTGCTGCTTGTGATCATGCTAATAGGAGGAAACATATTGGCAACGGGCTTCTGCAACCTATATTACATGGGTTGAAGGATATGTGGATCGAAATAATGGGACGATAAAGTTAATGGTGACAGATGGATTTTATGGCGCAAAAGAAGCTGGGGTAAAAAGCGCGAAAAAGAAGAAGATGAATTCTCTCGTCTCAGAATCATATGCAAGTTGGTAGAGGCCGCTTTGCGTCTTGCCGAAATACGCTCTACGGGCCGTTTACGACTGTTAGAAAGGAGTTACGAGTACGAGACAGACAAGAAGTGGTATTTTATGCTGTTTCTCGGCGCGCGACGATACCAAGACCAATCTACCTTACTTCGCCCAATATTTGTTTCAATGAACCACTTCCTCATAACTGTTATGACTTCTAACACGTACACCTGAATGAATACGTCATACGGAAAATCGCCCTGTCAAGGTAACGGTTCGGAGCTTGCTGCGTGGTTAACAGCATAACTGTTTGGGCCGGCACAAATCTGTGCAGCATAGAGAGAAAATCCCGAGAACTCCTAAGGGCGTGCCTCAAAGAAACCGCTTTGCACAGCCCAGGCTTGCACGTAGACTTTGGTCACATAAGAAGCTGCCGCCTTCCTCACCGTCGTCGTGTATTCCCCGGTTCGCCATGGATCCCCCGGGAAGGAGACGACGAAGACAACTCTGTAAAGCCCCACCGTTCCCAATCAAGAAGTACCAGCCAACGAACTCAAGGTCTACCGAGGGAAGGAGGCGCTACAACAGGATTTTATTTACGCGGCAGTCCTGTCCGAGGGCGAAGGCAAAAGTGATGACAATGATTGCTACACAATAAAATACCGTGCATACCCAATGGCCTTTACATTACAGTTCCGTCCAAAACAACTTTGCACTGCTGCGGTTCCGCTGCTGGCTCTCTCCTGCGATCCGCTGCCAGTGTGGAGATAATCTATGTCGACCCGCAGCCGTGATGTTACTCCAGCATTGCACCACTAGTGAAACCTGCTGCCATTTTTTCATTGCGAAGAGCCTCTACAGCGTGAGGCGGTATATACAGCGCAGCATTGAAATACGAACCAGCCGGTCTATGTATCCTCATCCTTCCCACGTCCAACGATTTCTATCGGGAACTTTCACTTACAGAGCACACCACCATGGTCGTTCTCTCCGTTCTTTCGCAAGACGTGTTAGGCATCTTGGGGACTGGGTAAAGCACACGGCGAACCGGTACGGAAAAGCATTGAAGCTACCTAAATAATATGATAAACTGGCCTGAAGGCAGGACCGACAAAACATTGTGTCTATGAGTTTTTTGGGTGGGGGGTGCAAGAAAACATTGATTCACGCCAACGGTATAGAAAATGTCGAGGAGAAACGGCTGTAACTCTACGCGTGCTCCTTGAGGGCTACTACCGCCAACGTTCTGGACAATGAAAATTTAGTTCACACCTCTCAACTAAAGTTTTCGGAGCTTCCACGTCCGGACCCGCCGCGGTGGCTCTGTGGTGTAAGCGTTGCGCTGCTGAGCCAAAGCAGGCGGGTTAGATTCCCGGCCGCGGTGGCTATTTTTAATGAAGACGAGGGTTTAACGTCGTGTATTCGATGTTTTTCCGCACGGAGTTTAGAAGTAATCCGCGGCCATCCTCTATGGCACGCCTCATCGCCCGTATAGTGTCGGCACTATAACGTCATAATCGATCAACCTCTATGCGGTGTGTTAGAGAGCTACGCTGAACATCGACCTTGATCTTGTGGACGGGCTCGAAAGTTTTTTTAAATTTCCCTCGACCATAACCTCGGCTGATACAAATGAAGTAATTTAAGGCCTTTCCTCCGCCAGTAATGATGCTTTTGCAGAAGGGAGACGATGTTTTATGTTTGTTCTTCTCGAGTAGTTACAATTATTGTCCCGGCTCGGCTAGTTGTAAATAGTTACACGTTCCGAATACAACTGCACTACTGAAGGGGTTGCTTCGTTATCGGGTGAAAGTTACGCAACCGGGTCAATGCGAATGGAGTATTCCCCGAAAAACACTACAAGATGGTAAATAATATGTCCTGGCTGAAGAAACAGTTCTTATGGGAAGTTTTGGGAGCAAGAATGGCGAAAAAAACACCTCAAAGTCCATTAGGGCAAGAATACGATCTTACTTTTGTGTTGAGATCTTTTACAAAAAAAGGATATAGATGCAGGGTATCTGTTTGTATTACATTATCGGGAGTCCAGCGGAGAGGCGTAAAAAGGTAGCAGATCAATCTAAGTCTAAGCGAGCAAATAGGCCAGAGAACCTCTTCGGGCACTGGATCCGCTTTGACGAAAGCTGTTAGCCCTCCATCATCAACCGGCATTTTGTAAACAAAAGCTTCATGTATGTAACGTAACACATATCCGCACTTCGATTGCTAACCTGCCAGGCGCGTTGGTGCCACACATTGCCAGCAGCAATTTCAGCATAATAGCAAATTTCAAAAATGGTGTGGCCCAAATGGCGCCAGCGGTTCATCACTATACTACGGTAGCTGATGGGCTTTTCCACATCTTGCTTCATATGTCTACACTTAACGGATCATAATTCTGCACCATTTCTTTCCATGGGTTCCGCTCAACCTCCTACTGGAGAGGTTTTAAGTTGAAATTATGCACCCCGATGTGCATCACTATTGAAGTTTTTACTTATACCGTTTCTAGCCGTCCCCTTTTTAAGGCGGGGTCAATAGCTCGGGTAAGCACGCATCCAAGGTGCTTTATATGTGCGCCTCCCTGTCATGACTGCGGAAATTGAGGCACGCGAAGTAAGATCTGTCTGTTGAAAATAATTTATATGTTATACTGATTGATCATCGGCATGAATTTCTATTGTGTACACATAGTACTTCCCGAACCAAATTAATTGAACCAAAATTTAATTTTGAGCACTGCAGCTGCAAGGACATCAGTGGCAATTTAACACAGTTTATGACTAGTTTATGGGTTACCTTCAAGATGTAGTGTTAGCCTTCTTAAAAATACATCCTGGAATTTGTAATAGAAACCCTAATTGCAGAGGGGTGGCAGTTTGAATGTCTGGAAAAACCGTCGCCGTGCGACACACGCGACTCCAGCCAATGGTGGACTTGTCAAAGGCCTATTCGAACTTCAATTCCAAGTTCTTAGTGCTGGGTTTAGAGTCGTTCGGCCAACTCCAGCAGTGGGTCTCTATAGCAGTGCTGCACTAGCGGTTTTTATTGTTCTAAAAGAAGGTGTATTTCAAGCCTTGTTTTATTCTGCTTGAGCCGTGTTTTCGCAAATGGATTCACAGTTCAAATGGCAACCTGCCGGAAGAATCTGCACGCAAGACATTCGCAGGTCGCAAGATACTTCGGCACTTCAATAAATGCACAACCGTGTCACTTTCTCCAACATACTGCTTAAAAAATCGTATGTTTTTGTCACGCGTAGAGTTTCGATAGCAAGCGAGGTCGCAAAAAGAAGAACTGCCACTGAAAAGGTAGACCACTAAACAGAAGCTAAAGACCACACAAAGCCCCGCGGCACTAATTTCATTCAACCGTGGCAAGGGGCCGGCCGCTCAAGGTGACAAGAGGACGCCGCTGTCGCCGGCCAAGACTAAGCCGTCAGCGATGTAGTTGCAGCGGAAAGTTGATTGAGTGGTGAAAAACGAAGGTGAAGGCAGGAGGTGGAAAGTGTGCCTGAAACACAGGGCAGTCAGGCGCGTTGAGACGCGTGCTGTGTCCTAATGGTCGGCCACAAAATATGCCGATAGGCCTCCTCGAAGCTAGCAACTCGTCTCATCGGTAGGTCCCGAAGACGGCGGAAGCGCTTCAGCTATAGCTGTGTTCGGGGCACACTCCGCACCACACCGCACCTCGACTGGTGACCTGACCCCGCAATAGCGCACTCCACGACTGTGCCCAGGGTGTCGCAAATGCCTCAGGGATGAACAAACGCCAGTTCAGAACAAGTACTGTTTCTGTTTTGTTTCACACGGAACTTACACTCTACTGTATTTAGCTCTTTGTCGAGTCGGCTGCCGCTTACCCTAATTTCTCCATTGATCCTTTGTAAGTTTTGTTTCTCTCTTTTGCGTGTGAATTTCTTGGGGTTCTGGGTATTAAAAAAATGGCCTCCTTCACGAAGCTTTTCTATTATTTATTGTTGTTGGAAACTCGACAAATATAATCACCTTCTATGTATGCAAAATAAGACTGGCAGCGCATCTCCTTGCCATGCTGCCGACGTCATCCAAAGACGACAATCCGCGATCTCCCCTGTCACATAAGTTCCTCTCATGTGTCATCGGCCACCCCTCACGCTGTTCATTTGAATGCTCGGTATTATGCCGCATTCGCACTGCTGCGCTACTTTGTTGGTACTGTTGGGAAAGAGAGCTCCAGTCACTACATCAAGACTCTGGCGCCGGCCTTGCAATGCGTAGCTAAATATTCTTCCTTTATTTATTCCCCAAATGAAACAATTAGGCCCTCATCTCCTTTAAATTAAACAACGCCAACTGCAAACGGATTTAGGGTATTTAGCCCAATATCATCTTGTCCCCCAACGTTGTGGACAAATGCGAGGCCTAATTGACTGAGTGCTTTTGACTGTATAAATATTTTCTTTACTTTAGGACAGACGGAACAGAAAGGACAAACACACCATTATACCTCCGTGGTAGCAAGCAGCTCTATCGTGCTTCGATTCAGCATTTTAATACAACTGCGCATATCAGTTGTCAAAAGAATTGAATCAATGTCTCGAGAAATATTTCTTTTTAACAATCCACAGAGCAACAATATTACATCCGAACAAATTGTACAAAAAATATGCCACGCTACGTAGTAGAAAATCAAGAAAAATGCAAACATTGTTGCAAGGTCAAAACGCTTACATATAATTTTTATTTTACCATTGCATAAGCAAAACGCCACATTAAAGCCTTAGAACAACACACGGACATCAGATAATGGTTGAGTGCCAACCAAACTTAATGTTGCTCATTGTCAGTTTCGTAGTCACTGTGAAGTCCGTTATTGGAGCCGGATTACGTTCATTTCAAATGTCTCGAAAAAAGCAAGTGGTGCAGAACGAATGGACGTGCGCATTGGAGAATTTATACACTGTGGCGGCGCCAACCAAGACTACAACTCGCAATTTTTCACCTTCCTTGCCGATCATAATGCCGCGACTATTACCCGACAGGGCTACGCGCATAAACGTTTAAAACCAAGAACATCATTTGCAACAACACGCTACACCAACCGTCAATGGTTCGTCTCCAAAATGCTACCCCCGCGTCTTTTAACCCCAATGCCCCAGCAACTTCCAATTTCGCGGACTAAAGTGCTGACTAAATCAGAAACAGTGCAATGGTCTGCAGCGGCAATTGTTTAGCTCGGTGTATTTCAAGTGCCATGCTCACTCTGTGTAATGAAAGCGCATATCCCGCCACCGTTGTCACTGAGAAGCGGCTGTGGATGTCTCCTCAAGGGTGCCTTCCTGTCGTACTCCAGTTCACGATAGTGCGTTTTTGTGCCGCAATCGTGCACAAATGCTCCGACGCTGTCTGCAGAGCAGCTTGGACTTTTTTTTTGGGTGGACAGAGCAACGTTTGTAATGTTGAATTCCAATGGAAGATCCGGAGCACTTTCGGAGCAACTTTTCTGCTCTGTGTGGATCAGACGCGTTCCAATGGCAGATCTGGAGCAACCAAATCCTGTTCCAATGGCAGATATGGGAGCGCCCGTCGCAGCCGAGATCACTCCGCGGAGCAAGAAAACTTGCTCCGCCGAAATCGGCGGAGTCGGCTGGAACTCACTAGGGCGCTTACTTTTGCCACGTGACGTCGCTAACGTCGCCGCCGTCTGCGCTTCCGTCCAGTGATCGCCCTCTCTGCCTCCTCCAGGGGCGCAGCGAGAGATGAAACGCGCCGCGGGAACCAGACAATTTCGGGAAGGCGCGACGCAAAAGGATGCTGGGGATTTCCTGTTGCCTTCAGGGTTCGGCACTTTGCTCCGGCGGGAGCGCCTGCGTTCCAAAGGGAGCTTCGGAGTACCTGCTTTTCGCGGAGTCGGCGCGCTCCGCGGTACGGCACGGTGACCTCTCCGGATCTGCCATTGAAATTCAACATAAGGTTGTGTGTAATTTTCTGCACCACAGTAAATTCAATGGGATAAATTCACGTCAGCGTGTCTCATATGCAGGGACGAACAAGCCCGCGATTTGAATTGTCATGCTTTAGAAAAAGAGACGAAAGATAGAGGGAAATCTCAGTTTTGCAGAGGCAGCCGCCGATATCATAGTCATGCAGAGAAAGAAGCATTGCCAGCATTTCCAAACGAGTTGGCCATGCTTTGTAATCTTAACTAGTCGTAATCGCCAGGAGCTCGGTTTTGTTGGCTAGATCTGTCCTGGCCAAAAGAGGAGGCGCTAGTGGAGTGTGGAAGCATTTGTAACTTCGAAGGTTGAACCACAACTCCTGTTCGTATGTAATATACGACTAGCCCTGTGAGATAAACCACGACAAAGTTAGCCGCCAGCATTCGCAACTGCTGTCATGGCCGTGAGGGATCATGACCCTGAAAAAAAAGTTCTTGCGTTTTTGCACCCGCCCTTTTCCATAGGGGCCATTTCCCGTGCATGCCGGGTGAACTTCCCGAGCGTTGTAGTACCAAACAAAGCCGAGCGCCAGGCCAGGGAGTCGCTTGTACCTATTTTACCGGTAGGTGCCCGGCGCCACCAAGGTACACGAATGCACATGGTGCCTTCACAGCCACGGTGGACGCTCAACTCGCAACCACCTGTGGGAGGACATGCCACCAGACTCTCACCCCCGGCAACGGCGCAACGCGGCATGATGGCCGGGGCCCCACCAGATGGACAAGGGTCAGGGGCCCCTCGCAAGAGTAAGGCAGCAGCTTTTCAGGCGTGTATTCCCCCTCTCAAGGGTGCCGCACTCGACCAGGGACGCTGTTACCCGGTGTCCCGGTCCACCGGACAGCCAGGCCCCTTACCCTAAGAAACCGGAGGTGCCCGGCCGGCGGTACCAGGATTCGAACCCAGTACCTCCCGCATACAGGCGAGTGCTGTAACTCTGAGCCATCGCTGCGGTTCAAAGTTCCGCATTTTTGCAGCCGCCCCTTTCCATAGGGGCGATTTTCCGTGCAAGCCTGGGTGTACTTCGCAAGCGTTGTAGTCCCACACAAGGGCCGAGCGCCAGGCCGGGAGTCGCTTGTACCTATTTTACCGGTAGGTGCCCGGCGCTACCAAGGCACACGAATGCACATGGTGCCTTCCACAGCCACGGTGGACCGCTCAACTCGCAACCACCTGTTGCAGGACATGCCGCCAAGACTCTTCACTCCCGGAATGGCGCAACGCGGCATGATAGCCAGGGGTCCCACCAGATGGACAAAGGTCAGGGGCCCCTCACAAGGGTAAAGCTTTCCAGGCGTGGATTTCCTTGTGCTTGTTGCTTGTTGCAGCGTTTCTGCTGAAAAATGTTGAGTACCTTGACGGTAACAAGATCCGAATGAAATGGCCAATTATGATGTTCTTCCTAAGTTTTTTGGCATCTGAATGGAATATCAGCTGTGATATCAGCATTGACGTTCAATATTTGTAAGATTCTTGTCCACATGACCCTCTAATGCATTGCGCAAGTCAGTGTATACTAAACGAAAAAGATGCGGTTTGTGTTCTGGAACACTTGCGGAATGACGGTTAAGTCCTTCATGGAGTTGCCTGCATTTCTACATAACTAACACCCACGTTGGTTTTCTGTGACAATTGGTTCTTGCAAACAGCAGGTTTGTGCATAGGCTCCAAGGTCACCCCGGTCCTCAGCAAAATTTTTCTAAGTAGTGTTGACAGGGCGCTGTCACGCGACTTGGATGGCGCAGTGACCAAGGTTTTCAGATATGTCGACGACTACTTAGTTTTGGGCTCAGAGTCCGACACAAACTGCTTTTAGGAATCGGGTACAGATGCTTTTGTTTCGAGAGGGAAAGGGCTCAACGTTACTGCAGAAACACCTGTTGACGGCCAATGCAGTTTCTTGATGTTCCTGTAAACTATGACCCCGCACAGGGGTGCTGGTCTTATTCACCGAAGGCTGGGAAGCGCCTTTTGAAGTACGCCTCGGATCATTCTAGGCTTGTAAAAAATGACATTGTCGTTGCGTCCTTCAGAGCAGCGTTGTTTAAATCGTGCTCTCATTCGGTAGGCAAGGCCTTCAGATTACAGGTTTCGCGGTTGCAAGAGGCTGGCTATCCGCTAACTGTATTGCGAGCCTCTTGTGACGTGCTGCTAAGAAAGCTTAAGCATGACACTCAAGCAAGGGTAGAAGGAGGACAAGCAGAAGAGCGCCCTAAGGTTTCTGTAATTCCATATGTACATGGCTCTTCCACCGACTAAAAGGTGGCCGGGGACTTTGACATGAATGTGGTGTTCTCTCAAACAAAACAAAAAGAAAATTCGATAGTGTCTGTCCTATGGTATAAGCAGGAATTTGATGGTAAGCATGAAGTAAAAAGAGGCTGCGCTATTAGCCACAAGCGGTCCTTTTGTTGAATGTATGAAGAATGTCGTCTATCAGATACCATTTAAATGTGAGCACGTGTATATAGGTCAAACTGGAAGGTGCCTTAATATAAGGTTAATGGAACATGCAGTCGAGCTTGAAACAAAGTCATTTCACGCACTTAGCCAAGCATTGTAAAACTGTGGCTGCACACCTCTCTCTGAAAAAAACAGTTTTGTTTACACATAACTATCAAACATCCAGAGAGATTGTGGAACCGTTTATATATCTAAGTACAAAACAAGTGTGTAAGTTCCGCGCCTGTAGCTTTATTGGACAAAGAATTATCGATGCTACCTTGTATGTAATGTCTTAAGCCAACACGGGTTTGCTGTGTGGTGTGTGCGCTGAAAACGTTTTTTACGATGATGATGCGCAGTTTGGTAGGTATATAGATCTTTCGTTTCAATCAATAAAATTTCAGTTGTTAGAGCGCCCTCGTCCTCGTCGTTTCCTTCTTTGTCCTTGTTTGTTTTTAGTGCAATGGGTGCCACGTCAGGGAAGAACGGCGGAAACTCTTCCCTACAACGCCGCAACGCCAAGCCGCCTCTATGAGCGATGTAATCCGGCAAGAATTCAACTAGCTTTGGGGACTCCTACACCATCCGAAGTACCCGCGATACACAAGCTATGACCTACACTGCGTCCATTCACGACCCCAGCCTGCTCCCACACGTCGTCATGGTGTCCCGCCGTACCACCGCCCACTGTCGCCCGCCCGACAACCTGCAGCACAAAACCAGACGCCGAGGAAGACGGATGTATGGCAAACCGCCGATAATCGTCCGCAGTGCTACTACTGCGGAGAGGCCGACTACACCTATGATCGCTGCCCCTACAAGAGGTTGGGTTTACGACGGTTCTTCGTTGACGAATTACGCTCCCGACCCGGCCAGCGCCCACCTGAGATCAAAGAATGCATCTCCAACACCAGCCGTGGACCAGCCCGTTTGAACCGTTGCTGGCTTTGCACGTGGAAGTTCCCTCAGCTCACGCGGGGAACTAAAAGCGCAACTTCAGGAGGTGAAGTTGCTCTGCGGCGAAAAACCGGAAAAACGCGGTTCACGACATCCCCTCGTCCGGACAACCCGACCTAACCCTGACTTGACTCGAGAAAACGACGACTGCCACAAGGTGCGATGCGTACCAGACATTACCGAGCCTGCCGCTGAGAAAACGACGACGACGCACAGTGCCCGACCGTCAACACGCACAAGCCGAGATGCGACGCCCCGACGAACCCGGAATTCGAGGAAGGCGGCGTCTGACGTCAGGTTTACATCGACGACTTTGATGTAGTCGCCCACATAGACATTGGAGCCGAGTACTCAGTAATGAGCGAATCATTGGCGTCTAAGCTGAACAAAGTTACGATCAGCTGGGACGGTCCGCACAAAACGTACAGCATGAGGCCATCTCGTAACACCAAGTGGAACATGCATATCGCGCGTCAGCACTAGATTGTACCACGTACCCTGCGGCGTTCGTCATTTTGCCTAACTGCTCCCGCCACGTAATTCTCGGATTGAACTTTTTCACGGACTACTGGTGCAATAATTGATCTGTGGACCAAGTCGATAAGTTTTCCTCCGATCACTCCAGGACGCCAGAACTTAACCCCGAACACAGTGCATCTGTAAGGATCTTCGATGATCACGTCACTCTGCCACCCTGCGCAAGCTTGATGATCACCGTTTGCTGTGAAGGTGCTGTTTTTGACGTCGATGCTATCATAGAGGGGGACCAAAGTTTTCTTCTCGAGCGTGGTGTCTCCGTAGCAAAAGACATTGCGCGCCTTAAGCAACGTAAGTCCCACGTTTTGGCCACTAATTTCACCGAGGCATACCAGCATTTTAAACGATCTCCCAGGCAGCACAGGACTGTTCGGCCTTACTCAAGCCGGTTGTACTTCGGCCGGTGATTTTCTGCCCGGCCTTTCTCCGGCAACCATGTTCGGCCCGTGTCCAAATGTGGGCCTTTTGGCCGTATACGGCCGTACTCCCATCACTGTCCAACGGCAAGTGTCCGTCGGCCAGTCGACCGGCTTACGTTTCATACGGCCAGATTCCAGCCGTAGGGCTCCGGCCATCCCAAAGCCACCCCGTGTGCGGCCGAAGTACGGCCACCGGAAGACAGCCGAGATGCGGTCGTCGGATTCCAGCCGGACTAAAGCTGCCGAAATTCGGCCGTGCTACTGGGCATTGTAGTTCAGCCCACAGTACGTTAACTCTACTGAGGCCGGTGGACGACCACTGCATGCAGCGCAAGCAGATGACTTAATCGCGCTGTACAGCAGCACAAACCCACCATTTTGGGTCCACTGCACCCACATTAAAGTGAGCCCGCGCGCAACCACCAGCCGTCCAGCCTTACAGCAGCAGCCTGGCTTAATTATCAGCGTCAGTTTACACCAAATTAATTTATTCAACAGTGCTCACAAATGGTCGTTCCTTTAATTGCTGTGTCTCTTTTACTGTCGAATACAGCAAATATTCATTTCTTTCCAGAGCTGGAATAGAGGTATTGTCTAGGTCCTGATATCTTCTGTGGGTCGGCTTACCTGTAATAAACAAGGAAGGATGGGGGGGGGGGGGGGGGGGGCGGAAGGCGCATACTTTAGAGGGTTGAATTTCACAAAGATGAAAGTGCCGCTTTTAGGCAATTTCTTTTAAGACAACACTTTCATGCTCTGACTAAATCAACTATTTTTACAACAGCTGCTTCACCAGTTTTTCTGTATATAAAACCGGTGCTAATGCCTTTACGAAGCGGTTCGGATACTCCAGAAAACACTCAGCAGAATTCAATATAATTTACTTCACACAAAAGGTATTAGTATTTGCCCATTTTTTTTGCAAATAAATTTTCTACTCGATCAACTTTTCTGGCGATCTTTCACAGGGCTGATCCTAGAAGAGATCAAAGAAATACTTCAGTTTCAATATATTTTTTGTTTGTTTTCATGAGTTACGTGCACACTCCTTAATAGTCCAAAAGAACCTAATTTTCCGCTAAAGTCGTACTACGTAAAGAAAATTGTAGACGTGTTGCGAATGACGCCCCTTTCTTCAGATGGCTGCAGTTCTATTCCTCTGTGTTCACGCAGGAAAGGCGTAATAGAAGAGTTTCATATTTTCTTTAAAACAAATAACTTAGCAATTGTAGTATTTATACAGCAAACCTTGCATACTGCAACAATAAAGCAATAAATATTTCACTGGTCAAGTTTGAATGCGTTGGGTTCTCAACCCGTCGGAGGCGAACTTGCGGCTCCGCAAGTTTAATTTATTATATTTACTATTTAATAATGTATTTATTTTTTTATTTATTTATTTGTTCCGTTTTTTATTTATTCATTTATTTGATACCTGCTTGCCCTTGAATGCATTACAGCAGAGAGATACATAACACTAAGCATCAAATATGACACCAAATAACAAAATAATTCTACAAACCGCGGTGAAAATCGTCATTATAAAGAGTGGATAAAATCATACGTGGAAGATGACTACACTCTCATCTTGATCTAAAATAAATGATTCGCGCAAGGCGTCACCTTAAAGGAAAGTTAATAATTTGCTTCAAGCTAGCGATGCCACTTTGGGATATGTAGAATGGCGCTTGGATATACTTCTCCCCTTCTATTCGAGTTTTCGAATGATAGATATTACGAAAAAATTTCAACGTCAGGTTTCGTCTATGATCTTTCCCGTCTTACCATTTAGGTTTACTTTTACTTTCCCTCATCCTAAGTTGACAGTGCCAATACTAATACGAATCGCACTGCCTATTCTGTATGTTTTCGAGCGTATCAACCAGCTCTTTGCTGTAGGGATCCCAGAAAACACATGCGTTACTCCTACATTGCGCGCACATGAGTGAAATACGGTTGTTCTTATAAGTTAGGTGGAGGTTCGCTGAAAGTTATCTCGGAAAGCCAAAAACACCTGCAGCCGTAACTTTTATGTTGTGAACGTGCCTATTTCTCTAACAACTCGTTAAATAAACTCCTCCGTTATTTATATTCCCCGGCCGTTCTTAAAGCAGTGTAATTTACTGTATACGCATTCAACTGGAAGTAAGGTTTTCTTGTAAAGTTGACGTTAACACACTTTTTAAGATTCAACGACTTTTCTGAATCAGCACACCAGGATGTTATTAATTGGAATCATACTGCAAGTAATTTGAATCACGTTCATTCGCTATAGTTGTGTAATTTACACAGTCATTCGCGAACATTTTTAACAAAGGTTTGGAGGCCACACAAACGAAACAGGGCCCTCAACTGAGCCTTGGGGAATTCCTGAGGTCGCGGGAACATATCCTGACGAACAACCATTGGGAGCGACCACTGCTGTCTTAGAGAGATATACTCGGCTATCCATGCATTAACCTTTTTCATTCGTTTATTGCCCGCAATTTACTAACAATAAGGTGATAAGAAACACCGTGAAATGCTTTTTTTGCCGCACAAAAAAATAGTCAGCTACTTTAAGCTTATCTATTGCTAGAGCCAAATCGTGCGTGAACTCAACAGCTGCGTTCAGCAAGAAAAACCGACGAAATCCGTGTTGCTAGGATGCTGGCGATTATATTTAACCAAATGAGTCATACCCCAAGTGTAGCTAATCTCAATTTCAAACACCGCAACTAAATTAACATCCCGGCTTCGTCATTCAACAAGGCTTTGTTGTTATGGCAAATTCAAAATAACACTGTTTTTTTAATAGGCAGTCATAAAATCCCATGAAGTAACATAGTGCAGGGCACGAAGTTGAGCCTACCAATGCACGAGCTTAGCCTCTTCTGCGTTTATCACAAACAATATAGTGCACATTTTTTTCGCAGTATATTGTGAGAAGAATAGCCGCAAAGTTGCGCTTTTGCGAGCCCTTGCCTTTCTTTGGTGGGGAGTCCTTGACATGGCGCCGGTTGAGCTCCTGCGTGGTGGCCGCTTGCTCGACACCCTTTAAGGCCACTTATTTTGCTGAACCACCGCCATCTCGTGTCGGACATCGCTAATAAATGGCATTTCGATGGCCTAAACGTTTCCCTGGTAATGTGCAGTGAGTCCTTGCACCTTGCCCCTTCCCCTAGAACACTCATTACTGTTTGACAAACGTAGTTCGTTCATTTAAAACGTATAAACACCGAGCGGATTAAAACGTGTCTGCGCCATTCGACTCCCTAACGGCTCTTTCTTCACCCAGGGAAAAACGGTCTTAATCGGCGGGGTCTTCTTCCAAGCACGTCTGTGCATGAATTCTCGGCGCCCAGACCCGGGCCGTTGTTCGCATAATGACGTATAACCTGATACCATACGAAGGCCCGTCTCCTCTTGAAACACCGGTTGCCGAAAATACTGCGGCCGTTCGCTTGCCGTATTCGGCCGAGGAGCGCTTAACCAAATGATAAACGTACATTATGAGGCCGTAAGTCGGCCGGTATCCTTTATAACACCGGCTTGCCCGAAGAAAACGACATTCTGCCACCGGACGCGCGTTTCACCGTTGAAAGAGCGGGATGCGCGGCAGCCGCGCTACGGCAGGTTTCCTTTCGAACACCAACTGCCACAAGAATACGGATATCCTGTGGCCGGTCGCTTGCCGTGCTTCGGCTGAACACCGCTTCCCGAAGGAAAAACGGATGCCCTAAAGCCGTACTCCGGCCGATTTTTTTCTCAACATCGGCAGCCGAAAGGCAACTAATATCTGGCAGCCGGGCAGCTGCCGTTGTGCGTCTGAACACGGGCGGCCGGAGAAATACCGAAGCGCTGGTGGCCGAATGTTGGCCGCTCGTCGTATGATCAGCGGCTGCCAGAACCTGGATGCTGCCGGACATGCCAGAGAAGCGGCCATAGACGGGCCCGTCTTCGGACACACTTTCTGTGCCGCCTTGGAGGGCACTGAAAATGCGTTCCATGAAGAAACGCGAGGAGCGAGTGACCTGATTACTGTCGCCGACTTTGAACACGCAGCTGAAGATTCCTTTAACCTTCCGCATCCCTTCTAACTGAACCCGGCGCTACCGCAAGAAAAGCGGAAGATATGGTTAGCTTTGCTGCGTCGCTACAGCGAATGTTTTTCATCTAACTTAAAATTACGGCCGACACGCTAGCGAAGCACCGAATTATAACCGATGCAGCCCGACCTACCGACAGTGACCCTAACTGTGTCTTCACACGAACGTGAAGCGATGCGGCCACAAGTCGAGGACATGGTCAGCGACGACATTATACAGCCGTCAAAAAGCCCCTAGGCTGCGCCGGTCGTACTTGTGAAGAAAAAAGAGGGCACATTAAGGTTCTGGGTTGACTACCGGCGACTGAACAAAATCACCAAAAAGGATGTGTACCCCCTTGACCGAATCAACGACGCCCTCGACCACCTCTGCCACGCGAAGTATTCTCATCGATGGATTCTGAAGACCCGGCTACTGGCAAATTGAAGTGGACGAGGAGACCGAGAGAAGACCGCATTTATAACCCCGGATGGTCTATACGAGTTCAAGGTTAAGCTGTTTCGGCTGTGCACGGCGCCAGCAACGTTTAAGGAGTCATGGACACTGTGTTAGCTGTCCTGAAGTGGCACACCGGTCTGGTATACCTCGACGACGTGTAGTATTCGCCTGGACTTTCAACAACGCCTTGCAAGGTTGGAGTCTGTACTCGAGGGCAATTGATACGTCGGGGTTAACGATGAGCCTGAGAAGTGCGCGAATTCGCGTATGAGGAGCGCAAGGTTTGGGCCACGTCGTCAACGCCGCGGGAGTCCTGCCTGACCGGGCGAAAACTTCAGCCAAATTCCCAAGACTGACGAGACAAGAAGGGCGTGCGAACATTTCGCGGGACTATGCGCGTACTACCGATGCTTCGTCGCAAACTTTGCAGGCATAGCATAGCCACTCATGCACTTGACGTATGATAGCTCCCCTTTCAGCTGGGAAAGCGCCGAAGAGGAAGAATTCTGCGGGCTGCAACAATGCCTGCAAAGCCCGCCCGTGCTCGCTCATTTAGACGAAAACGCCCGAAACTGAAATGCATACTCACGCCAGTGATTTAGGATTGGGGGCCGATCTCGTCCATAAGCAAAGCGGTTGGAAAAAGTAATCGCCTATGCCAGCAGTCGTCTCTCTAAGGACCAAGAAAACTACTTAGCAACTAAGAAAGAGTGCCTCGCGATTATATGGGCCATTTTGAAATTCCCCCCCATACGTTTATTGAAGCCCGTTCAATGTTCGTCACAAGACCACCATGCACTGCGTTGGCTCACCGATTTGAAGGACCCCTCTAGCCGTGTGGGTAGGTGAAGCTTGCGCCTGAAAGAATTCGACGTTACAGCAGTAATCCGGCAGGAAACACTCCGATGCCGACTGCATGTCTCGCGCGCACAGTCGAACCGCTCCCACAAACATTCCGACGAAGACGGCGCATTCTTCGGAGTCGTGACAGAAAGCGACCTAGCCGCCCAGCAGCATGCCGACCCCATGTTACGCGTCATGAGCGACTACCTCGAAGGACCGCAGGGTCGTTAGGACTGCAGCCCTCAGACGGGAACTCACCAGCATTCAGCCTGAAAAACCCCGTCCAGGTGAAGAAGAATTTGAGCCCCGGAACGAGAACGATTAATTCTTCTTGTCATCCCCACAGACCTTCGCGACGAAATATTGGAAGCATTCAACGACGGCCCGTCTTCCGGACAACTCGAACTATTGGAATATCCAGACGAATAATCCCCGCCTTGCATCCGACGTCACCCACTACGTCCCGGAGATGACGTGACGGCCAGCGACGAAAAATGCTGCCGACGAGAACCTCCGGACTTCTGCGCTGATCACCGACCCATTGAGGCCCTTTCCAACAGACTGGAATGGACCTTCTGACCCCGTTCCCTACGTCATAATCCGAGAACAAATGGACTGATCGTAGCAACAGAATACAAGTCGCGCTACGCAGAGATCCACACCCTCTTCCGAGGGGGATCTGTACAAGAAAACCGCGAAGTTCATCATAAACCAAGTTGTGCTGCGAGATGGAGTCCCTGAAGTTCTAATCACGGACCGCGGAACGGCGTTCACTGCGGAGTTCATGCAAGGAATTCATGCAACAGGGGAGTTCATGCAACGGCGCGTTCATGCAAGGAATATTACGCTACACCAACACGGATCACCTAAGAATGATTACCACCCGCAAACGAACGGACTACGGGAATGTCTGGAAAGACGATCGCAGATGTGCTGTGTGTCTACGTAGGACGTTGACCATAAGACTTGGGACGAAGTCCTTCCGTATGTCACGTTTGCGTACAACACGGCTATCCAGGGAAATTGTACACATGGACACCGTTCGAGCTCGTCTGCGGAAGACGGCCCCGACTCCGATGCTTGACGCCATCCTTCCGCTCGTAGATAGGACGACCTCAAATCTGACGCCCCAAGATAACCTTAGCAGCGTTGGAGGCCCGCCAGCTCGCTCTAGTTCGCACAATGGACCAGCAGCTGGTGGATTCCGGACGCTACACCCTCCGAAGCCGAGACGCGAGTACCCCCCAGGGGACCATTTGTGGGTTTGGACCCCTATCAGATGACGTGGACTTTGTGAGAAGCTTCTGCGAGTGTATTTCGTGCCGTATCGGATTCCACGTTTTGGCCAACTTAACTACGAGGTGATCCCCGACGGTGATTCCGGAACATCACGAATAGGCACGCGGCCGGAAGTTGTCATCGTGGTTCCCCTGAAACCATATTACGTACGATGTCAAACTTTTTTTGTTGTTTTTCCGGACTGTCTTTAATTTTGGCATTGGGTCGATTCCTCTTAGAGGGGGGTAAGGCGGGTAAAGTCCCAAACCATGTTTGGGTTTGGTTGTTTGTGTTTTGTTTTTTGCCGACCGGCTGCGCCGGGCAATGTTGTGTGTGTTACCTGTGGGCCAAGTGAAGCGCATGTTCTATTCTTTATGCCGCCGGCATTTTCTCCTTTCATAGAGAGGGTGTCGCGAACTAACTTCACCAGCCTAGAATAATCTTCTACAGTGTTCTGGACGCAATCGACCGAGAGATAAATGACCGTAGAGCATATGCCGCTGCATTCGATAGCCGACACCAGTCTGCGCACTTCACTTTGTTGACTGCTTTTTGGCCGCTTATGTATTCTTTCAGTAGTAAGGGAAGCACAATTGGCTCCAAAAACCTCGTTTTTCCTTCAAGACAGCAGCGTAGTTTTTGGCTACGTGACAACATTCCTGGACACACAACGCCTGGGTGAAACCGGGCTTCCATTCTGCGAAAACGGTCATCTAAATATCGCGATAAATGTATAATGTATGAAAGGACACGCATCGATCATGACGAAGGAGTACATTAGTATACCTTATCCTATAAAGCATGTATGGGTATACATATAGATTGTTCGTAGACGCCTTTACTTAGGATGCGAAACATTGTCGCGAAAGTTTGTTCTTCTTTTTCGGTATCGGTCTTTGCAGTCTTGGCGATGAATTGTAGGGTCTTTTAGCTACTTTGAGCTAAAGATTTGACGCACATTTTGACGCAGTTTTATGTTAGAAAGCGTTGTCCTTTGTGTCAACCTCTTTAAAACGAGTAATAGGTTGTTTCTTGCGGAATGTCTGGTTTATACCCATGAATAAAATACCAGTTTAGCCAGGGATGATCACATAGATATCCTGCAACCCACAATCTAACCCAGAGTCGGGTGTCAGTTCTGCCGTAGAGGGCTGAAAACCTAAGCACACTTCTCGAACTGCACTGTTTGACTGAAAACATATAGCGCAGCTCAAGGTTTATGCATAAGTCGAGAGAGATTAGCCATGCCAGATTCGGCACGTTGGAAACTCCTACTAAATCTTGCGAAACTTGATGCTTTAATAACAATGACGTGTATTGATTTCGGTTAAGGGGTGTGGGTAGCGTTGATTTTCCAGTAGTTCAAACAAGTTTGGTATATGAACAGCTATGGTCTGGAGACGATTTTACTTTACCGTGCGAATGCATGAGAGCCAACTATACATCGCGTTCTGCAATTGATTCATTACCGCTTGCCTGATCGATGCAGTGCGCGCCCTACCATCAAAAATGATGAATGCCACACTCCCGCCTTCCTGTTTCCAGTCTTCTTTTCTATATTAGGTATTAGTTGGCAAGCTTTATTCCATCTCACAAGTCGAGTGAATATTGCCGCAGAAACGAACAATCGATGGGCGAAGCAAGAATATGTCGGCAAAAATGACGGAAAACATCAGTGCCTTTCCATTCTGCGAAGAGGATGACAGAAGCTTTAGGCACTGCAAGAATACCCCAAAACAAAACACGTATTGTTTGCGCTTCGCGATTCAATATACTTTCTAGCAAAGTCGTTGGATAAAATCTGGACAGATTTCCTCTTTCCTACCGGGGACATTCATGGGGTAGTCGGTTTCCCTGCCACTTTGTAGGCATTGCACTGTCGGCGTGAGAAGCACACCAGCACAAGCGCTCGTTTGCGTTTAACAGCAGTCAGGTCGCATTGATGCGTGAGCCATCCACGTTGAAATATCGCCCCAGAGGGACGAGTATGTCAACGGCGTGCGCGTTAACCCTGTCTGTGTGTGAATCATTCGCCCCTCTTCATTCGTATTAACCCTGCTCTATGTGAACATTCGCCCTGTCCATTTCTAGTGCACACATAAAGAGCAACCGGTAATTTGCGCTTGCATAGACAGGAAAGGCGCCGGTGAAAACATGGCTAAGGGAGCTCTACAAGCAGTGCGGTAACAACACCAGCCAAGAAATCACTGGACCATACCTAGAAGAAATAAACACAGAAAAATCTGTGGCTATGGTGGGTATTTGCAACGTGACTATGGCAGGAAAGTTATAATGAATGAATATGAACGATCTATTTACACTATTCACAAGTGGTCATAGTAGAGTGCACTCAGTCTGCGGGCCGGCATTTTTCTTGTCTGCTTCGACGCGGGGCTATGGCGTCTTGGTCAATTGTGACCTGTCCCGTGACACGGCACAGGTCAGGTAACCACGGCGGAGAGGTAACCCCGCGCACACGAGATATGCATTAGTAGACAACCTGTAAGCAAAGAGGAGAAAGATGTTTCACCCAACATCGACTTCCTCGATGATGAGCGCCGGTGGCACCAGGTGAATACGAAGCGCTCAGGCAAGATCGGTAGGTGCTCTCTTCGCCGGTGGAACCAAAGCTCCTTCCGCATTTGGCAAGCACTTCATGGAGGCCTGGCCGCTGGTCAGTGTCAGTAGCAGCGCAGCGGTACAGCCAAACCTGATATGAACACTCGTCGAGAAGCAAAACTTACGGACTTAGTATTTCCTCACCAACGGATTGAGAATCCCGAGAGCCCCATTTGGTATGCCAGGAAGTGGAGAAGTTGCCATAATTTCCGATAGAGAGCCGGTGGCATTGTACAGTCCTGGAAGATGTGTGTCGTGAATACGCGCGCACCCCACAAAAAAACGTGAAGTTTGCGGCGCGAGAATACCAATCCTATATGAGCAACGAAGTATCTGGAAAGGAAACGAGGGTTCTCAAGCGGAAAAAAGCCGCTGAAAAGATACCCTGCTGCTTTTGAGCAAATCTGTCAGGATGAGTTTCAAACCAGGATTTTGTGTTGCAAGCGAGTACTGCAGCACGAGAGGAGGAAGGCTGTGGTACGGCACTTCTCCCGACACCTTCAATGAGTGCCATACAAGTAGATGTCGGTGATGATCTGGTGAATGCTAAAATGGGCGTTGGCTGCACCAGGAGGGGAAATTTGTTTCGATTGGCGAACCACCGCAAACAAGTGCTGAGCAAACGCGAAGCGGGACTTCGTTATAGGCATTCACAGCCCTTTGCCACCCACGTCCACATCACGTGCAGTGCTGTCGGCAGTTCGCCCACCCCTGTGAGGCTGAGGCATTTTTTACTCCTGGCAATTCTAAGACATAAAACAAAATTCTAAACGAAACAAGACCAATTATAAAACAAAACGGAATACATTGTGCTCAGACTCCAGTTTGGTTCGAGAAGACACGGCCATAGTAGAGGCGATGTAGTGCCGCAGCGTGAACAGAAAAGTGCGCGCAACTTTGGCGCGAGTGGTCGCGGGACAGTTGAGTGCTTTAAAGTTTCGGGCCGTCATTTGGTCCTTAGTCAGAGCTGCGTGCCAAATTCTGGGAGAGGGACGGGTAGGGAGAAGCGAGGGCCAAGTGAAAGAAAATTCCAAAACTATGAAAGTCCCGAAAGTACTATGAATACGAGGAAAATCGCAAAAAAATGCAACTTTTTAAAAGACTTATACGCCACTTCTTCAAAGTGTACCTTGATTTAATTTAGGTGCAATAATAATATTGCCTTTTTATAAGAATTACTGAAACTTTGAAAATTGTGCCTGTCATTTTGTCGTTTTCTATACGACAAATACATATTTAAAAGAAGCAACGGAAACAATAGTAGAGAGACAAAAGTTTACACCACTCTTCCCTTAGGGGAACCCTGAGTAGTATGCGAGGAGCCATGGGGTCGACTGAAGTTCCCATTAGTTTTCAGTCCGTCGTTTCCGTTGACGTTCATTGCCTTCATTGTATCAGTAGCTTCTTGGACGTAGTTTAAATGAGTGAAGGACATAAGGCGCGTTCATAGCACATGTTCCTTCTCGGTTTGTAGCGCAGTGGGAAGAGCGCCACGTACCTCTCGTTGCGGCCAGAGAGTCGTGGGATCGAAACCGGGCGCCGCCTAACTATTTCTTTTTATAGTGAACTGCGCTGACGTCAGCCCAAACGCTGACGGGGCTGAAGAGACGCGCATGCGCTGTAGAGTGCGGAAGGCGGACAAAGGAGGGGGGACACAACCCCGAGAATGAGATGCTCCGCCTCTAAAACGAACATTCTAAAACATCGCCTGCGTAATAATCTTAATACTTTGTTTTGCTCGCTTTTAATTTGACTGCTGATTTCTGGTCGCTGCGTTGCCCAATGACACGGCTGCGGCCTTGCAATTCATTTGCATTCGACGTATCAGTCAAAACGACCGGTAATAAGCTACCTAAAACCGATAACGAAGTAACAGAAACAGTTCGATCTCTTGTGGTTATTTCGGAGACGATATTGCATTCCAACTCACGTAGCACCCCTTTACGCTTTCGTCTTTTTTCAATAGCTAATATGCGTTCACCTCAAGTTTCTGGCTATTAGGGACATGTCCTCTGTTATCAACACCTTCCGATAATCACACTGTGGCTTAACAGGTTATGGCAAAGTTAATAACATGAATATTAACACAGCGAGGCGTAAAATTGCAACTGAAAATTTATGAGTGTATTTTAACTGAATTTTAACTGACTGAATGATCGACGTGCAGCATGTATTGTTAGAGGTCCATCTATATTGCTTGTCCGCTAACAAAAACATTTAGGCATTTTTTTCACCGCGAAGGTCCTCAGCACCATAAGCCGTTCTATGTATCCCAGCGTTTGAAAATGAGCGTCCAGTGTTTGTCCCATTCTGCTTCAACACGGCCTATTGAGTATATCGTTACCGCACATTTGAAGAACACATCGCCATGTTGGCCCTTTTGCAGAAAGTGTGAGACTCCTGGTTTCCGTTGGTGCTCGCGCAACGAAACCTTCGGGAAAACATGCAGGCACTTCAATAAGGAGGTGTAGTACCTCGAATAAAGGATGGACATAGGCGAGGAATTCTTGCGCTTTCCCTTAGCGGGTGCAAAAACGCCTTGCGTTGAAGCAAACGTTATTGCGAATATTGAGCAGAAACGGCTGTCGCGGCATGCGTGTTTCTTAAGGGTTACTACCGTTACTTCTACGTCATGACTCGCCGCGGTTGGTTAATGCCTAAGGCCTTGTACTTCTAGCCCAAGGATTCGAGGTCAATTCCCAGCCTCCGACAGCTGCTTTTTCGATGGAGGAGAAAAACAAAAACGGTTTATTGGTTCAGATCCGACGGAAGGTAAAGATGTCCAGGTGGTGAAAATTAATCCAGAGCCCGCCACTGCGATGCTCTTCATCACATGGGCAGCTCTGGTGCGTTTAACATCGTATTAACTAAACCCTATGTCGTGTGTTAGAGAGCTTCGCTTATCTTCCACCTTTACCTCTAGGGCGAGCTGATGATCTTTTCTTGAAATTACCGCCGACCGAAGCCCCGGTGACACTAAGGGAGTAATTTAACTCGTTCCCTTCACCAGTTATAAAACCTTTTTGTGCAGATACCCATCGTTAGACCGTTGGTGTTCTAGGATACCGGCAACAATTGCCCGAGTACGGGTAGTTGTAAATAATTATAACCTTCTCACTTCAAACACAACCGCTGAAGCAGGGGCTTCTTTATTTGGGCGAAATTGCTGAAATCACGGCAATGCATATCTAGTATAAATATTCAATCATAATAGTGCGAGAGATAGTGTGTCCTGGTTAAAAAAACATTTGTAGCGGGGATTACCGGGAGCAACAATATAAAAAATACCTCACTACCTTTGCAAACAAGGGTGCGCGTATTGTGTTGTTTTAGGGCCATAGGTATGTGGTAGAGCGGTCTTTGCAGAAACGTATTTATAGTATTATTTCAAAGTTGTTGTTTCAGAAGGCAGGGACACACGCGTCATATTCAGTGTCTTCATCATCTCCCTTCCTTGACAATGATCTCAATTCGGCACAACGCCTCTAGCATGATCTTCAAAGCGAGAGTTTTTCAACGTGTCCTAACAGAATACCCCCCCCCCCCTCCCTTCCAGCCCACAAGGGTGCCATCGCGGTGCTCGTCAGTGTAGAACTGCAGGCTGTGAACAGTAGGGCCTAAGAAACACGACATGGGCGATGTCAGTTTTCGGAGTGAGGAATGAGTCAGATTGAACGGCAGGACCGAGTTGGTAGTTCACTTGCGTCACTTGGTGCAGTTAACGGGCGAGAACGTTGTCATAGTTCCAAGTTGGCTTGTAGGACACTAGAGCAGCACGAGGGATCCGGGCATAAAGTAGAGGGTGCTCTGCCGTCGATCAAGTCATGTCAAGTGAGAAGATTGTGTCAATAAAAAGTGGTTTAAATATATGGTTAGGATGTAGAGAAGCCGGTCCCAAAGTGAGACCCTGGAACTGGACCTTCTATAAAACTTCCTATATGTGTGTTGATAAAGTGCAGCAAACAGGAGATTCGAGTAAAAGGGGTTTTTTGCATAAATATCTGGACAACCGTGTTCATAATAGCAATATTGTAGTTGCTAAGCTTCATAAAATGCTTGTGAACCTAAATGTAAATAATAAATACACCCAGGACCAAATATCTCCAAAAACGAACTATGAAAACAGAGAGTATCAATTTCGACTATATGTAAAACATCGAAAGAGTAGAAAACACTTTATTTCGAAGTGAAAATGAGTGGAAGTGGTGTGTATGATTTGAAAAACTTTTTACCACCAGTGCTGTTCATGTCCCGGTAAATACAATAAGTATTACAAAAAAAGTGCACATTCTGTTTCAGGAGTTCAGGATTTCAACGCCTTTTTGAAGGAATGCAGTGCGCTAAATTCGTTAATTTTCTTGGGAAGGGAATTCTAGATCATAACTGCATAGAAATGTGGCGTCTGCTCAACTGATTTGTATAAAATTTGCTCAGGAATGAATTACCATTGGCCAAAAAATGTAAGGTTGTGTTTCGAAAGGTATGGGGCGGTAGAAATGACCGCAGAAAGTAAGGTACTAATAGCTCGACATAGAATGATACAGAGGCTATACGGACAAGATCCCCAACGGTCAAAATACAGTAGTTTTTCAGTAAAGGCTGTGCCTGAGAAGGTATGTACCCATGTGATGATTCTAGGCTTGTTTATGAATTGTTTGGTCCGACGCAAGGTACTCTTTGTATGTATGCCCGAAGAACTGGTGCTATCATTAATTTTAGAGTGAACACAGGAATATTAAAGTGTGCTGACTTTCTGGCCACTCAAATATTATCGGGCTGCGATGATGACACGTATGCTATGCGCCTTTTCGTTTGAACGTAAAGAAAATGAAGAGAATACTTCAAGAATAATATAAGTGAACACCTCGAAATGTTAAGCTGTTGGTTGCTGTTACGGGGTGCTCTGAACTTTTAATTTAGGAATTGAAGCAGTGTTTTGTTGATTAGTGTTTTAATACAATAAAATTAGATTTATACGGACTGATTGTAGCATGTTGGTGTGACACCAGTAACTAGAATTATAACTACATGAGCAATTCTTGAAAATCTTTGTATGAAGTGAACACCTCGAAATGTAAGCTGTTGGTTGCTGTTACGGGGTCCTCCAAATTTTTTTAAGGATCGAAGTAGTGTTCGTTGATTAGCGTTAAGTACACAAAATTAGATTTCTATGGACATATTTCTAGCATGTTGATATGATCCCAGTTACTAGATATTTATTTATTTGTTGATTTAATACTTATTTATTTCTTTTTATACATACGCAGACCCGTGTTGTGGTCGGCGGCAGACGAGCACTTGACTATCACAAATAGTACAAAAAAAAACAAAAAGGGACAAAAAAATAAAACGGCGGACATTGCACTGCCAATCCAAGACGAAACAACAACAATAACAAAAAAACAAGGCTAGACAGTATTTAGCGAGAATGGCTCAGTAATGGAACTCCACTCCACCACGGTACTTGGAAAAAACGAAAACTTGTAAGTAACAGTATGCGCTTGGTATGGTGTTAGCGATCTAGGGTGATGGTGCCAAGTGTGTCTTGTAGTCAGGGCAGATATTTACAGGGAGGGGTAGCATAGATAGCCAATTCATGGTTAGTAAGTGAGCAGAGGTAATCGAGACGAAGTTTCCGTCTTCTTAAAACTGAAGCTTGGGAATGTTATTGGCAATCATTAATTCAGAGGGAATCCGTGTGACGAATCTTGAAAAATGAACCTAACAGCTTCCTCTGAATATTTTACCATTTATCGATGTTATTTGCTATACGGGCCCATATACAGCAGCAACTCAATTAGCGTCTCGACTGGGGCCAGTTGGTTCATTCAGAACTTAAACAACAGCGCAACAGACAAGGACTAAGAAAGAAGCACAGACAAGCGCTGTGTCTGTGCTTGTCAATTTTTTTAGGGCAATGAAAAGGCATTGCATTATGTACCCGTTCCTGAAAGGCGGATGGGGTGGTATGGGGTGTAATTAGCAGAACAGAAGAAACATGAGTGTTCAACAAATTCAGTACAATGTTTCTCGTCATAGGTCCTCACCGTTAGTCATCATGGGGAAAAACGAGGTATGAAAGTTTAAAAACGTCCTCGCGGGGGAATAGTATTGTACGTTTCAAAGTACATTCAATGTAAAGTTAAAATAACGTGATGTGTTACGGGGGAATGGTATTGTAATGTTGTGAAAAGTACATCAGTGTTTACGTTATCTTAGAAACGTTATTGTTACTTGAAAAGAAACATGCATGATACCGTTCCTACCAAGCATTATTAAGCGTCGGGTCAAAAATAAAACAAACCTTAGAAATTCTAACGTTATTACAAAGCTCAGGACTCAACAATAAAGTCACGCAAATATACAAACATTAAATAATGTTCAATGCATGTTCGGGACACAACATTAGTGGAATGTTGTGTACTAATTTTGGGTACTAAGGATACACACTGCAAAGCTGAATAGAACCAGGGGGCCACTGTTTTAATCTCCACTCCGTAATCGACGCCTGTCTGTTCCATCTTTTCGTTTTTACTTTTTCCCGGCCCTCCCGCCACAACCCCTAAAGGGATCCATTGCGTGTTGAAAACTAGGTTCGATAAAGTAACCGAAGCCTTGATCGATGACTGAGCCACAAGATGGGCGGACGGTGGCTTGTTATCTTTATATGACGAAGTTCAGAACTAGAGTCAACGTGCAGGGGAGGGGGGTGCTGCTGTGTCCAAATTGTTGTCAATGCGCAACAAGCTGCACTTGTGGGCGATCGCCTTCCACCTTTTGAACACCCCAGCCCTAGCATAACTTTGTAGCTGAAGAAAGGTTCTCGCGGGTCACATTCTCAAGTAAATGCACATTGGTTGGAGTAAAAACAACCACGCAGCTATGTAGAGTTAGGCTTAAAAAAAGATACTTTGGGTGAATATAATCAACTGCTCGTTTTCAGTAGGCGCCTTCACGAAGATATTAAAAGGTAGTTTTTAGGATGTCAGACTTACGGGTGGAGACAGGAAAGAATGCTATAAACTAACAAACTCCCCACACCTCCTTCTGATAGACATTCCGGGCTATGCAACTGACTTTAACGATTGCAGCAACTTAAGTAACTGCATTTACACGCTGGAGATGTGCTGTTGCAACAGTTGTAAGGGCGCGTGCACGCGTTTGTTTATTGTGCTCAGCCCATGAGTACAGCCCATGGGTAGTCTAAAGCGGAGTACCTTTTGAACACCCCAGCCCTAGCATAACTTTGTAGCTGAAGAAAGGTTCTCGCGGGTCACATTCTCAAGTAAATGCACATTGGTTGGAGTAAAAACAACCACGCAGCTATGTAGAGTTAGGCTTAAAAAAAGATACTTTGGGTGAATATAATCAACTGCTCGTTTTCAGTAGGCGCCTTCACGAAGATATTAAAAGGTAGTTTTTAGGATGTCAGACTTACGGGTGGAGACAGGAAAGAATGCTATAAACTAACAAACTCCCCACACCTCCTTCTGATAGACATTCCGGGCTATGCAACTGACTTTAACGATTGCAGCAACTTAAGTAACTGCATTTACACGCTGGAGATGTGCTGTTGCAACAGTTGTAAGGGCGCGTGCACGCGTTTGTTTATTGTGCCAGCCCATGTGTAGTACTCAGCCCATGAGTACAGCCATGGGTAGTCTAAAGCGGAGTAGGGCAGTCGAACGTGTTGAGGATGGTAAAGTATTAAGGCAATTGCGAGAGCCCGCAAGAGACATTTTTCCGGCCAAGGCAAGCGCCGGCCTTGAAGTTAACTTAGACAGTAGCGTTACGATTGGCGTCTTGACATTGCGATGACCGTTCGCAATATTATCGGGTTCAATCACCCAATCCTCCCGACGTCTGGTTTTCGTCAGTCCTCCCTACCCCCCCTCTCCCCCCCCCCCCATCATCGACGGTGAGCGACAAGGCTTTGTGCGCAAGGACACGGGGGCGAATGACTCTGCTGCTGGACACAAGCCGCTTTCTGCGGCATCACGATAACCCAAGCGCCCGCCGACAAGGCAAGTCACAATGAGCGAGAATGTTGCAGGGAGGGATGTACAAAGGCGTTCAGCATTGCTCTTTCAGTTGCAATCTTCATGTGGGAGCCGCGCATCTTGGCGCCCCTGTGTTGTGGGTCCGAGACGCTGGTATTCAAAGAGCGTTAGACGCCGGATTACTGACTGGCCCAGGCGTCCTCCTGTCGCTGTAACATCGGATGGTCCTGAGGGCTTCCACTTCAACTGGATGCTGACCTGTGCGAGAGGAAAAGTGCCTTCTCTTTCTGAGTTTGTGGTTTTCAATTTAAGTGCCACGGATTGTCGTGATTGGTGCGTACCTGAAAGCAGCGGGTAAAAGGGTGAAAGGGGGTGAACCCAACCTGGTTATTTATTATCGCGCGCCCAAAAGCGCAAAACCCTGTTCACTCAGTCAAACGCTGTAAATATCTGTACATCGTTCGCCCTACTCGGCCCTAATGTTTGCCCCCTCTCCGGACCAACGGACGCCATCACCGGTCACGATACCAGATCCGCAACACTGTTTGGCAGCAAGTGGGATCGTCTCCACCACGGCGAGATCATCTCCACTGCGGACAGGATCGTCTCCATGAGGTATTGGTCGACTCCCTAGCATCGGAACCGGACTTCACGGAGGCATGACTGGAAAGTTTGGTGAGTGCTAGGCCATTCTGTTTCCGGAATTACCAGGCTCTGCTTACAAAGTGCAGCGAGGGAAGTAAAGTGTATTACGTTTTTGACACGAGGTTGCTTTGGTGCGTCAGGGTAAAATATTTTTTGTATACACTTGGCAGCACTCGAGACAGACATGGACCTGAACTCGCTACGAAATCCCCAAGTCGTAGTGTTGGCAAAAATGTAGGCGTTAAGCTTAGGCGAGAATCTTTCTTAGCCATTTAGGTACCCTGTCTGCCGCGAAAAGACTAAGGGCTTTTTGAGCGTTTGAAATAATGGTTAAGCATCTATTCAATAGTTCTGCTAGCCGGATCCTCACATGGATGTGCCGGCTGTACGCTTTTTTCCTTTCCTGTGTGCACGAGGGTAATTACTTCACAGCGACTGTCACGGTATTCCATGTCCATGCAGTACCGTTGAGTTGCACGACTATGGTTACACCGTTCAGTCGGTTCAGATGCTCGGCAACCCCCGAGATTCGTGTCCATGTTCCGGCCATTGGAAAGAAGGCCGACTTACCACCACTGGCTCTGAGATAGCTTTCTATGCAGTTAGTGCACGACCAACACAATGATTCTGCCTTGCTGATGGATAGGGCGTATGCATTTATATTTTGAGCATCTGCTTCGCGTCAGCAGCACCTTTAATTTGACACCACACAAGATCCAAAGACATCAATTATATTTTAACAAAGTTCATAACTAGTCGTGGTTGCCTTACGATGTGGTCATTAGCTAGATATAGGGTTCGTCACGCGAATATTGGAATGACACCTTAATTGCACGTGAGTGACCATTTGAAAATCTGGAATGGCTTTACTCGCGGGAAATGCACTACCCAATAGCTAAGGATGAACTTGTCAATGTCCAATCTCGAGCTTTTTTTACGTGGTTAGTGCTGGTGTCGTTGTTCAAATTACTCCATTATCGGGTCCCTATATATTCCCTTAGCGTTTTGTATTTGTTCGCACCAAATGTATAACCCAAGTACCGTTCTATTGCGCGCTGGGCTTTCCAACTGCATTCGCAATTCAAGTTGCTGCTAACGGAATAACCTTAGGATAGGCATTCCTTGGTCACAAATGCCTTCTGAACTTTAATGCTTATACATCCGCCTTAGTGCCTTCATAAATATTGCAATTCTATCTTGCGAGGAATATTGCAATACCAGCAAGGCCCGCCCCAACAAGAAAGGCCAACTGAAAAGTAAGACAGTAAAATAGGATATAGCAGAGGACGCAAAGCACGCGCCGCAGTTTCATTCAGGTAGGTACAGTACTTACCGATCGAAGTAAAACATGAACACAAGCCAAGCGCCTGCCAAAACTGAGTGGTCCATTACATCTTAACAGTGACAGAGGCGTCGCTGTGCTAAAATGGAAGAACGCAGGAAGGGTGGAGTGTTCCCGGCACACAGTGCAGTCGGGCATTTGAACCCGACCTTTCTTCTGTTGGTCGTCCACAAAAGCAGTCACGAGGCCTCCCCGCTGCAAGCAAGTCGTCTCATTAGGTGGTCTCAGAAGATCATAGCGGCGCCTCCAAGAATGCCGGCTTCGTCACACACGCCGTACCACCATGCACCTCGACTAGTGACCTGGCAGCGCAAGTATGCCTGCCACGATCGTGCTTAGGGGATCAGAAATTCCTCAGAGATGAACACGCAATCTTTCTTTTCCTTCACTCTTTCCTTAGACTATCCCGCTTCCTTCAATTGCTTATTGTTTCTTTTTCAGTCAATTTTTGTCTGTCCGACTGTGTGTATTTTATGAGGTTTAGGTACAAGTATCAATGCTTCCTTTTAATCACCTGTTACATAGTAAGCATAAAATGGCAGCGCATCTCCTCGCGCAATTGCAAATGTCGTCGAAAGACGATAGTCTTCCAACGCCCCTGCCTCTCCTGCCTCACCACCCACCTGTCCCGCTGTTCCCTTTCTGTCTCGGTCCACCGTTTGGAGGTTACAGGAGTTCAATTTTGCGGCATTCGCACGGCTCAGTTGTCTGTTGCGACTGTTGATTAAGAAATACCGCTGGAGCCACGGGAGAGATGACCGACAGCCAGCCTTGCACGTTGTGGCGCAATCATATTCTTTATTACGTTTTAAAAATTGCAATCGCAAACTCCAGCGCACATGTTTCTTTAATACACACTGTCTACGCTGCGTAGATATTTACGTTATTACTGAAATGAGCCCAATATTATCTTTGGCTCAGTACTGTTTAAAAAATATCGAGCCTATCATACAAAAATGTATTCTTTATACAAATACTTCGCCTTGGGCAATCGGTATTATTGAACAGACACACACCACAACCCTCGCTTCAGGGTGTACAGAGCACCCCATTCTTCTGTAAAAAAACTACTTTTGGTAGCGAAGGAATTTTTATTTTTCTCCTGTAACAATAGCAAGTACAAAACACTCGTGGTTACGCTTTTGCACGTTCATATACTCGGTCCATCTGTTAAATTCCAGGACGACATCTCTCCTTGCTATAAACAAAGCAGATACGAAATGAGTCAAAAACTAACACGGCATGAACACGAATGCAAATAACGTGCACTTCTTGGTACATAAATTATGCACTGAGAGGACAGCCTCTGTCCTGGGAGGGGGGACTACTCCCCCGCCCCAAGCACCAGCTCCCTTTACACAAGACGTTTCATTTACTCGGGGTCTTTCTTGCTACATACGCAACTACACAACATTGAAATGCAAAAACAAATACAAAAGACACCGAGCATTGGTTTGTTGACTGTACAATGCCCTGCAATGCCCTGCAAAGCTTATCATAACCCTTTGTGTATTCAAAGCACAATGTATACTTGCCGTAAGGAAAGCCATTACCCCGCCGTTGTTAGGGCGAAGCGCGTGTCGATGTCTCGTCAAACAAAGGGTCTGTTTCACTCCTAGGAACGATTTTGCGGGTCTGTGCAGCAAGCGTGCACAATCGCTTCAACACTGTCTGCAGCAGTACGGGTAATGTTGGGATTGGGGGACAAGTGAAGCAACGCCTCCAAGGTAGTCTTCCAGCTTAGCTCCCCGTCAATTCGATAAGACAAACTGACGGCAGTGCTTCGCACATGCAGACTGAACAAACTCGTGATTAACGGAACACACCTATCGAGAGAGATGTGTGGATCGGTTTCGGCTCACGCTCCGACTGTGATCCCTGGCTGCAGATTTTTACCTTCCTTTGCTTTCATTCCTTTTCCGGCTTCTGCTCCTTTCCCGAATGAGAGAGTCTTGGGATTTGGCAGGCCGAAGTCGACGTCTGTGCCTACATTCCTTGCTTCCCGAAAGATGCGCTTCCCTGCACATTGTGCATCTAGGTTCACAAGATTGGTTTGTTGGCTGAAGTTGGCCACAACGAGCACACATGGGTGTGTCGAGGACGGGCACACATTCGTCCTGTGCTTGGTGCTTCGGCATGGGCTGCAGTAAAAGGCAGATTTCATAAAGGGGTAGCAATGGAGCTCCCCTCCTGCGAGAAAAATACACCGGGGTAGTCTTTTTCCCGAAAACGTCAGAAGTGCTGAGTTGGATTTGCCCATTCTTCGAGCCTGGCTGTGTGGCGTCATGGGCGCAGACCATCTCCATTAAATAGTCAGAGTCCGCTTCGGCAGGGATGCCATGAATAACTCCGCGTACCGAGTCGTGGGGGGAGGTTTGATAAGCTCGGACCTCGTACACTTGGCCTCCGAGGTGAAGCACGGTGAGTGTGGTTAAGGCATTGGCTGCTGCTTGGCTGGGTGTGCCGATAATGGCAATGTTTTGGTCCGGGTCGATGCGAACTTTCCGTGCCTTGGTTTTCGCTATCGGAGTTTTAGTGGTGAATTGAATGGCAATGGAGAGTTGAACGGGGCTGAGTTCCGCAAGGCTGAGCCCTCTGGGGCAAAGAACAACTTTGTAGTCGCTCACCGGTAAAGGTGGCAGTCGTGACTTCCTTGGGGCAGGAGATGGCGAGCCAGGGGCGTGCCTTGAGGCTGCTGGGATGAGTCTTGCTTTACGTGTATTCCGCCCGTAACCGTATACCAGTCGAAGGAATAGCCGGTGGAGGTGTTTTCAACGTCTTAATGATCCATGCTGACTCTCTGAGTGGTTGTCAAGTTCGATGAAGCCATTGCGTCACTGCCGCTGGCCGGCTAACTTGTGGCTTGCAGTCGGACACCTTCCTGATCGGTGACAGGGGCACCCCGCAAGGGGCAGTCCTCTCTCCACTCCTCTTTAATCTCTCCCTTCTCCACCTACCGCAGAAACTACAACACATCCCAAACCTCAAGGTAGCCTTCTATGCAGATGACATTACCTTATGAACCACCAAACCGGACGCCCTGGGCAAGCTACAAGATACACTCCAAAAAGCCGCAGACATAATTACTGAACACATGCATGTCATGGGCCTCAAATGTGCACCTCAGAAGACCGAACTGCTGTTTATGAAGAGGGGCAATTCTCAAGACCCTGCAATCCAACAATTCTACCTCACCATGCAAGCCAGTCCGTATTGTGGGTCTCCACATTCAAGCGAACAACAGATGGACCAATCAGATCAACCTTCTCAAGCAACAATTAGACCAACTAGGCCGCATGATCCGGAGAGTTACGACTAGAAATCGCGCAATGAGGGAAGCGGACACCCTCCGCCTGGTACAAGCCTTCGCCATTTCCCGAGTAGTCTACGTGACTCCCTACATGAATCTTTTAAAAACTGAGCAAGCCCGACTGGAAGCTATAGTCTGGAAAGTTACAAAAGCAGCCTTGCATCTTCCAGCCTCGTCATCCAGGCAGATACTTATGGAGATGGGCGCCCGCAACACCCTTGCAGAATTGGTTGAGGCTCATCACGTTAACCAACTGGTTAGACTTGGTAAAAGACCAGCAGGAAAGACCATCCTTACTACACTGGACCTCAAGCGCATTCACGTTGGTGAAACACCCCGGAAAATACCACCTGCCTGGAGGTCCCTTATCGACGTCTACCCAATACCAACAAACATGCACCCAACGAAGCACAAGGGCAGGCGAGAAGCACGCGCCAAAGCACTCAGCAAGATGCTTCAGTACATAGCCCCTCACAGAGTAGCCTACACAGATGCAGCCCTGGTCTGTGCAGGTGAAGTGGTAGCCGTGGCATGTACTGGGGACGACAACTCGAAAGTAGCTTCTCTTCTCACCCCTGTCAGTGAAGAAATTCTAATCGGTGAGCAGGTGGCCATCGCTCTAGCCATCATACAGCATCCTCGCTACATATACACCGACTCCCAAGACGCCTGCCATGCCTACCTTGTGGTCGCATTTGCCCTTATGCTCATCACATCCTCGACACCCCCCACCCATCAGAAAGTAAGCGGACCATCAACATCATCTGGACTCCGTCCCATACTGAGACCGAAGTGAGAGGCAATGCCCGAGCCCATCACTTGGCACGCGAAGAAGCTAGCGCCCGTGCCGTGGTTTCGGGGGACGAAGATCCGGAAGAGCGGCTGGAGCCACCTACCCCCCTCACCACCTTTAGGAGCATTACAAAACACTATCGTGAGCAGTGGCGCACTCTACCACCACCTCATCATTTGCTTGACAAGGGGGAGCAAATCAAGTGGCGTCTGCTCCAGAGCAACACCTACCCGACACCAGCCAGAATGAACCTGCTCTACCCCCAGCTCTACCCCTCACCCGCATGTCCCAACTACCAACAAGCCCGCGGCACCATCTACCACATGGTCCTTGCCTGCCCCAACCATCCAGCACCACAAGACGCTGCACAACTCCGATACCACCCCAACACCTGGGAGACGGCTATCAGGTCCTCGGACGCGGAGGGTCAGCGCCAGCTAATATCCTTAGCAGATGAGGCCTGCAGGACCAATGGGACCCTGGACGTAGGGACCAGCCCAGGTTGATCACCTGAAGTCCTTTATGGCTTCAATAAAATCTATTCATCCTCCTCCTCCAGAGACATCCACCGACATCACGGAAATGCGGAGAAAACCCATTGGCGGCAATTGAAGGCGCATTGGCCGTTCTTTATAAGAGAAAACTAGTATCGGAAAGTTCTTTTTGTCATGATGTATATTTTGTTGGCTCGATCGGTGTGGCAAAAAAGTGTGGTGCTTTCGAGGCGCAGAAGCGTTTAGAGCTCCAGAGAGTGAACCTAGGCTCCTCTGCGTCTGCTATACACAAGTCGCGCTGATAGATGAACCGCAGGGAAGCAATTCCCGAGCTTGCTGAACTTGCCGAACTTGCCGGGAAAAGATGGCCACAAAGAATCATGCCACCTTTCTGAGCTTGCTCTTTCAAAAACAAGTTCAGCGCACATATTACGCAATATTACTCAAATAGCCTCATATCCCGCAAAGCACCCCAAAAACTTTACTTCTCGCGTAATTGCATTCGTTGTATTTGTTACCGTGTATGCCTCTGTTGTGTCTGGTAGTCCTAAAGGTACTAAGGGCTTTTGTTAGTGACAACCCAGTGCAGGCAAGCAACGAAAACAGCGTAGAGTTTAAATATATGTAATGAGGCAGACATCACTGGGAAAGACATGTGAAACGGGGGTTTGCCTTCTAGTGCAAAAAATGCACGTTGGTCTCTCTAGACGAATATGATAACAATGAGCAATCTTTACGCAGCGATCTCATGCTCAGCTAAACCAGAAATGAAAATAACTTCACCAGAAATATGCATAAGTATGTACAGTTTAGGAACCGAATGCGTATACATAGTAAAACGTTTAGCAATGTACAAACATGCAAATTATGTCAGTTGCATCCGTAAACCCAACAGCGTTCGCACACTACCCCCCGTGCTGCTGATCACATTACTGACATCATACTAGTGCAAGTAAAAACGCTTTACATTGTGTGCACCGGATATAAAGCGCCCCGGAGTGGGGAATATAGAGTAATGACCAGAATAATGATTCTTTTGCTGAGGCACTACAACGTATCTCTTCACAAGTTTTACCATAAATCATCATAAGTCATTCCTCCTTCCTTCGTTTGCTTCTATAAGTAATGCGGAAATATGGCATGGACCCACACCTGGCTTTCAGGAGGCAAATTCAGATGCTTCTTGTGACTCAGTGTATCAATTTTTGCGAGAGAAACATTTCGTGCTGATGAAAATGCCGCTGCGTTGCACGCCAAAATTGTTGAAGCCCAAATTTTCCTAATTGCACCAAAGACACCCAGAAAGAAGACTGATATATTCCCTACAGCGGGGATGAGTACGAGCAACTCTGATAAGACCTCTGCACTCAGGGCACGTAGATGAAACCGGGCTTCCATTCTATCAAAACAGTTACTTGAAAATCGCAAACGAGAACGGTTCTAGTTTCGACAATACACGTATCAATCACAAAGAAGGTGTACAATTGTATTAGATGCGGAGCATCTCATGCTCGGGGCTGTGTCCCTATCTCCCTTGTCGTTGTCGGTGTTGTCCGCCGTCCGCACCCCCACTGCGCATGCCTGGCCAGGCACCGCTGATGATGATTGTGGCAGGATGCCCCTAGGGATAGGCCAACCAAAGAATCCATCACGAGATAGCTTCGCGTTCAACCACCGTCGTCATTTTCCTGTAGGGGAACCGCTGAAGCAGAAGAAGGAGAAGACAAGGCTGCGAAGAGGAGGGCGTGTACGTTGCTCTCAGCCGGTGCGCCAACGTCAACTACCAGGCACCGCTGATGTTGATTGTAGCACAATGCCCCTGCGGATAGGCCAACCAAAGAATTCATCACGAGATAGCTTCGCGTTCAACCACCGTCGTCATCTTCCCGTAGGGGAACCGCTGAAGAAGGAGGAGAAGAAGACAAAGCTGCTAAGAGAGAGGAGGGCGTGTACGTTGCTCTCAGCCGGTGCTGAATAACGCTGAATAACATCCTGAATAACGCTGAGGGAGACTACCGACTGTACCACAGAGACGACAACATCGGCAAGAACATGATGGACGAGTTTGGGCGCCTCGAGAACCACCGCCTACTCGCCGTAACACAACAGTACTTGTGTGCCTTTGTCACCGGTGTGGACCTGGACGCGGAAGTCAACTCTGGCGCTACGAAACACCAGATCACGCAACAATACGGCAACACAATGGAACCACACGGAACCGCTATGATGCTTCGCATCCTCATCAGGGTTCCCCACGGGAAGATGGTGTAATTTTATATATATTTCAATTACATAGCACGTATCGATAGACAGTTCATTTGTTCGCAGACGTGTTTACTTTGGTCGCGAAAAATCGTCGCATGGGCTTATTTGTTGTTCCCGTACTTGGTTTTTAATCAGGACGATCGATTGAAAGCACAATAAGCGGAGGTTGTAAGCAGTTTTACGAAAGTTTTAACACTTTTAAGCAGTTTTTATGTTACAATGCTTTCGTGCTTCTTTCCACTTCAGCGATGTTCAGTGTTAATGTGTTTTAACGCGCCAAGGGTACTCAGGCGATGAGGCACGCCCCAGTGAAGGGCTATCTATTATTTTTACCACCATGATATTTTTATTGTGCTCTAAAATCTTGACCGCGCGGGCGTTTTTGCTTTTAGCGTTCATCAGAACAGCGCCCGCCGGGGCCGTGAACCAAACCCGCTTACATGGCCTTAGCACCACTCCTCACCGCTGAGCCACCGCGGTAGGTTGCAGCAGCGATGCTCATATACTTGACCAGTAAGCAAACAATCTCTCCCACTGAGCGCTGCCATTGTGCTGTAGAGGGGTGAATATCGAACCCCACTACTCGAAGATTTCTGATGCACGGAAAACACATATCTGGCTGCGTAAGGTTGCAGCGCATGTCAAGAGAGATTAACCGTGTGACAGCCGCCATGTAGCCATCCAGGAACTTAAATCTCCAAACTGAACACGTAGTTTTTTATAATTAATTGTGCTTGAGGAAATCCTGAGCTTTATCAAAGGGATCGCAGTCACGATGTAATAATCAACGACACAATATTGCTACCACACCGCCACTACAAAATTGTTACCACACCCTCACTAGAACCATAAAAAACCTGCACTGGAAAATCAGGATGCTAACAGGGGCTCATGTCTGTACTTTGCCTGATGCATCTGCAAGGTTTACCCGGACATCAGTTTCGCATCGACGTCTGTGGTCGGCGGCCGTGCTTTTCTGGTTAACACTCCATGGCAGCATAATTACCTCCATCGCAGGGGAGCATGTAACGCAAGATGATAATGACGGTGCTTTTCCCCGCTATACCAGCAGCGAAACGGAGCATTACTGGCCACAGCTTGCGGAATGATGCCTTTGTGAGCTGTAGACGCTTCAACTACTTCTCAATGACGACTAAGAACATGCCTTTCTCCTGGAAATGTAATCATGACATTAATAAGGCATTCCAAGAAACGATGCGTTCTGAACAAAATTGTAATCTCAGTAACGCCACACCACATTACCTGAAGTAAGGAATCCAAACCGAATTTTAAAGAGTAGAAGAAGGATCTAGTATATGTTAGCAGGAAATAAAGAGCTATAGGCGCCACCAAGCAATTCAACCCCTGGATCATTCAAAACTCCTGTTTTCAAAGAAACAACCATATATGGTGATCATATTGTGTCCCCTATGTCCAGCAAGCTTAGTTCCCGTCAGTATTTTATAGTTTGTTTTCGACTGGGAGTACTGAATATTTACTTATGGGAACGCGGGCCGTCCAGTGTTTCTTAATTAATTAGGACTCGAATTACTGTAATTTTTATTTTTGTGAACGCATGGTGCACAGCATCCTGCTCGAATAATAGGAAGCGTTTATTCTCACAGCAAAGGCGGCAGCAACGGGCCACGTTGATCCAGGATAGGATGCCCAGCGCTTGCTTGTCAATGCGTAATTTTTTTACCACGATATTTAACCATGTTTCACACCGATTGCTCCTTCTCTTGGCCTTCTTTTCGCCCCTCCTTTCTCAGCAAAGATTTTAAACAATAACAAAAACCAAAACAACAGCGAGCTCTTGCTATATAAATTTTTTACGTATTTGTTTTTGTACCATTAGCTTCAATGACTTTATCACTACCTTTCATAGTTCTTTCCGACCCATTTTACTTTTGTTTTCCTTTTTTGCAGCACTATAATCATTATGTTGCCTCCTTGAATTCAGTATATTGGTACGCGCCATTTATGTCCCAGGGGCCACCGCCACACACACCAAACAAACCAGAGGCTTTGTGACGCCGTTGATAGCAACTGAAAGAGCAGACGTATGGTGGTAACCGTGTACCTTTGCAACCATTTGACCACACATCACAGCCGTACTGCCCCTTTGTTGATTTCGCAAATTGTTCCGCCCGTTATTAGAATGTAATAAAGCGAAAGCTGCAGTAGGCGTGTTGGGAGGGCGAACCGCGTAATAACCGAAACATGTGCAGAGGATGTAAGTGTATAAAGCTGCACTTTCAACTAGCATATAGGCGTCCGATTTTTTTCTTTAGAAAACCCTTGACGAATTCCTCGGTTGATACCCAGGAAGTAAGAAAGGCCGCCGCTTGTACAGTTACGATATATTTTCGTGCAGATACTGGGAGTAAAACGGATGCTGTCGTTGGGTGCCCGCCACTATTGCCTAAGCACGGGTAGTCAAAATCAATTAACAACTTCCTACTGCAAATATATTGCTAAATAGAGAGGTTCGCTATTTTGGCGAACTAGTTTCAATCTGAGCAAAACGAGCTTGAATATAAATGTTTAAACATTGTACTCTGGGAGATAAATATATACTGGTTGTACAAACATTTTGTTGGGAATTGTACGAAGTAACAAATAAAAAGAAACCCCTCACCGTCCGTGAGAGAAGGGATACGTTGTGTTTTTAAACCTTTTACGCAAAGGAAACGAATATTGGACGCAGTGGATCTATTTGACTGAGATTTCATTTAGTGCTGCGGGCAAGGGTGAAAAGCCGGCACATCCGTGTGAAATTAGCCATCAAATTCAGCCACTCACTTTTTGCAGCACTGAATCCACTTGCAGCAACAATTAACGCCCTCCATCATCCAAACGGCCACTTGTAAGGAATACCGACTTCGTATAATATACATAAAGCATATTTCCTTCCCAATTCATTTATTAATCTGTCCGGAGGTCTTGATGCCAGACATCAACAGCAACAATTTGCGCACACGGCCACATATAAAAAAATTCCCTCGCACTTCCCCGAGGGGGAGAGTGTGTAAGTGCGAATGCACGGTTGTTGATTGCGCGATTACGGTGGATATCGTGATCTTGGAGTGGAGAGGAGGCGCCCAACACCCGCAGTCACTGAGCGGAGAGAGGAGGAGGAGAGTAGCGCCCGCCGTTACGGCGAGGGCTACACGAGCGCCCCCACGCGTCGGAATGCGGAGCGCCCGCTACGCGAGCGAGAGCTCTCCCGCCCGAAGTGGAGAGGGGGCGCCCAACACCCGCAGTCACTGAGCGGAGAGAGGAGGAGGAGAGTAGCGCGCGCCCATCTCCCCCCGTTGCTAGGGAAGACGAGGAGGAAGACGAGGAGCGCGCGCACCCGCAGCTGTTGCTATGCGGACGACGGCGGCGGACGATTCAGGCTCGCTTAAGAAGTGCATTCGCACTTAAAACAGGCGTGTTTAAATTCCTCGAGCTCAGTCGATCAGTATTCTGCGCCAGGAGATGGCTTCTCAACATAGCTGTTTTCCTATGTTTACTAGCCCATGTGAAGCGGCCTTCATCGCAATAAATTGAAGCCCATCCTCCCTAGTCGAGATCTTTTTTGACACCAATCTTCCTCGAGTGATATCGCTTGAAGCTGTTACTCACCCCGCTACTAGCCATCGCTATATGAATTCATAGTGATTAGATAGGGTGAACATGCGTCCCAGCACCTATCAATCGACACCCACTTTGCTTGATTGCGGCCATATGAACATCGGAAGTGAGCTTCCCCGGTTAAAATAATTTTATGTAGTGGAAGTGGTCAGTGCTATGAATTTCTATCCCATACACCTACCTCACATCCCCAAACTTTTCACTTTTACACAGCACACTCTCCAAGTACATCACTTTCGAGATTATTAAACTGTATTTACTAGTCAAGGTTACCCAAAGATGTGGTCTTTAGCCTAGAAAAAATTCGTGCCGACCTATTTAAATTGCACACTTTCTTTGCGCGTGTGACCACTTGGACCCGGGAATTCCTTTAGAAGAGCAGAAAAAAGGATACCTAAGCGTGTTCTGATCCACTGCCAATTCAAATTTTTTAATCTCACGTGGCTAGGGCTGGTGTCATTGGTTGTTGGAAAACTCGAGTATTGGGTCCTTATATCTCTGCTTCACTCTCGTGTTGTCTTACTTCCACCCGAATGCATTGCCCAAATGCTGTTGTGCCTATTCTCTGTGTTTTTCAACTGCATTGACATTACAAGTGGCCATGAGCATTATAATTGAGATGGAAGACATTCGAATGTCCCTAATGATTCGGGAATTTATTGTTTGCATTTCCCTGTCAGTCCGTCCACCCAACTGTGAAAAATAGTATAAGACTACCTTGCGAAGATCTTTTCAAACGAGGCAAGGCCAACCACAAGGAGCGAGGCCCACTGAAGAGGAAGATGAGGACGTAGATATAGCAGGAAGCCATGCGGCACCAATTTTGTTCACTAATGATACGGGCGGGAGCGCTCGAGATTGAGAACTGGAGCACGCGATGGGCGGCGTATAATACTAACTGCCCGGCGACAGCATCCTAGCGGCAGAACTGATGCCGTGGTGACAAAAGGAGGGGTAACGTTGGAGGAGTGGAGTGTTCCCGGTATGCATGGCGGGTCGGCAGTTCGTACTGAGTGTTCTGTCGCAGCGGTCGGCCACAAAACCAACCACTAGGACACGACACCGGAAGCAAGTGGTCTTTTCGGATCGTCTCGAAATAGGACAGAAGCACACCCAAGAGAGCTCTATCGGTTACAAATGCCGTACAACCATGGAACTCGACTGGCGACCGTCAACGCGCTACACTGCACCCAACAGCTGTGCCCAGGGAATCAAGAGATGGCTCATGGACGAACGAGGGCCTGCGACAAACACGTACTGTGTCCATTTTCCTTCACTCTGTGCATATACTATGTCGAATAATGTCAACCCTTCATTGCTTTGTCTTTACATTACGGCTGATCCTTATTGTTCGTTTCTAAGTAGTTTGTCTCTATCATGCCTTTTGTAGTTGTTGTGGTTTCGGGCACTTTAAACATGGCCTCCTTCAAGAAGTTTCCTCTATTTTATAGTGCAGTCTCAAACCTAACAACTTTTAATTACCTGTGTCATAGCCGACATAAAATTGCAACGCATCTCCTCGCGTCGCAACAAAGGTTGGAGGAAACGACAGCCATCAGGCGCCCGTGCGACATAGCTGCCACTCGTGTATCAGCAGCCCATCTTTTACGCTGTTTGTCTTGGTCCAGCCATTGCAGGTTGGCGGAGTTCAATTTCACCCCTTCGCATTGCTGCTGCATCTGTTGGGATTGTTAGAATCTAATCCTCGAGCAATGAGAGCGAGGCTCGTGCGCGAGGTTTACATTTTCTAGCCAAAATGAGGCTTTAAATCACCAAAATCAAGAACACTTTTGTGTATAAATATTTAGTACACCACATATCTTTACGTTATATTTACCGCTGCTGCACTGTAATTGTGCTTTCTAGTGTTTTAGAATTACGGGCAATACATCCCTTTCCCTGGCGTTCAACCATCGTCGTTGTTAACATATGGTGCACTTATGCGTACTTTTGCACGTCCCTGCAAATAGAGATCGTTCTGACAATGCTGGAATGGCGCGATGGGATAGACGTCAGCTTTATAACACCAGCGACTTTGGCTAGGGTCCGATTACGCTAAGCGTTTTAATGTTTTTTTCTTGTTACCCACAGTAATCACTTCATCAAAAAAGTTGGCTTTTCCGCGGTGCGTACAGGGGGAATTAGAGACACATCATTTAAGAGGCTCAATGCTTCACTTCAGCAAATTTAACTGTACTAGGCACTGTATACGCATGAGGGTTCAGCATTGTATATGAGCGAATCAAGTGAGGAGTGACTAAAAGTGCGATGCCCGTCCTGAAAGTCCTGAAAAAGTTCAATTCGAACCACTCAGCCAAATCTAAACTTCAAATTTTATTGTGCAAGTTTATTATGCTCAGCCAAGGGGTGGAGGACAGATGAAGGTAACAATAAGGTCTGTTAGCATGCAGTTCATGTGCCTCTGTAAATATTTTAAAGAGTACTGGTGTTAAATTTTATAGTTTCGTTCTCCTTGCTATGGGTGCATACCGCCCAAGTAATCATACAATCCATCATTTGATTGACGAGTGCAGCATAAATCGTTATTTTGAGCCTTGCTTATTCGAGTCAGTTTCGGCTGCGACAAAACGAACCCCCAGGGGGCCGCCATGAACAGAATGGCACTCGTGATGTCACTGTTGCCGTTGTACCATTGTCAGTTGGGACGCGCGCTAGACTGAGCGAACACAACCACACTGCCCGTGGTCCCACGCGCCTGCGCTGCACGATAACAATGTATAATATGTGACGTTATACGCAGCGCGGTGAAGCGTGCGCCAAGGGCAGCCAGTGTGTTCGCCGCCTCAGGGTGCCAATGCGTTGCCAGTTTGGGGCGAAGTGCATGGCGGGGCACCTGAGGGATCTTTCTTATACCGATGTCGAAGAGCTATTTATTCTGAGGTTTCTGGAGCATGAAAATATTAAAATTGATTTGAGGTATGTGATACTGAAAGTTTACTTTTGAAACTTCCTGGGAGCAATCACCATATACAAAGGAAAACTCTATGCAAAGTAATCTCAGCTTTCTTATCCCCACTATTGCACTATCCTTTACCACTGTCCAAACTATCATCTGTTCTTGAGCTCAGCTTTCTTCATCGTCATCAGTCTACCATTGCTTACGGCCAGAGGAAGCGGACGTGGTTCGCTTTCGGCAAGCGCGCGCACGCTGTTTCAGGACCGATCAAGTTTGTGGCAGTAAAGCCAATTCTATCAACCTTGAACCAGCGAGATCCATCGTCGTATCGGTGACAATAGATCGTACCAGTACTTTACGCAGAGCTTGGTCATCTTTTGAGCGTTTACTACTGTTGGTAATCCTGAAGAGATTTTTAAGTTGTTTTTAGCTGGCTTGTTTTGAATTTGGAGTTAGAAGGATGTAATGTCGAGGAAAGTAGTCATTATTAATGCATTATTGTGCAAAGGCCAAGCCGTCTCCACTCCACTTTCTGCACTCACCTGGCAAAGGGTCATCTTACATCCGCAAAAGATTTTGTGTTGTCGATTCTTTGCACTTAGGACGAATTGAGAACTTGCTGCCCACGTAGGAAGTGCTGTTCAGCTGAATCAGCCTTAGGTTCTCAGGAGTGAGAGTATGAACCTCCAAATAGTGTAGGAAAGCACTCTAAAACGAGCTTTTTTGGCACGTGTTAATAAGTCGAAGAATCTGATGGCGACTGTAGGATGCGACTTTATACCTTTTTGTTGAGGGGCAAAATCATAAAAAGAAAGATGAGCAAGTACGTCATCGCTGCACGACAGCTTCTGTGACAGTGTGGCTACCTTCAATTTATGTGCAAACCAAATTGTAAGCGAGATGGTTAGTTTTACAGCCTAATTTAAGGAGCAAAGTTTCAAGGGTGCTGAGGTTACCCGTGTTTTTTTGTATTCGATTGTTTGTAGAAATTTGCCATTTTGTTATGTATTTTATGAAGTTTTTAATGAATACAGGAATGTTAATTTGTTGACGCCGTTGGACCACGTATTTAATGTTATGTATTAAATAATTAAGATACCCCCATGGCATCAGGGGAATTGATGATGAGCAGATGAACCGAATAATATTAACTTAAGATAACTCCATTAGTCGCGTACAGCAAAAAAGGAAAAAAACATAAACCTCGAAGGGACACATTGTGTTCATACGCATACTAAAAACAAACACAGAAGAAAAATAATAATGATGTAATGTGTTTAAGCTTTCCACTCAGTTGAATGTTCGATGGGAGGCTCCTGAGAAATAAGGCTAATGCTTGACCACTATACAAAAGGGTATATTTTTTTAATTTTAAGTGACGGAAGTGTCGGCAATCATCTGGATGCGCCTACAACGTACGTTCTGGAAACCTCTGATACCTTTCATTTTCTATGGCCGTTAAAATGGGAATAAAAATGACTAAAAACTGTTCCCTTCATTTTATTGTTTCTTTTACAATTCAAAACAAAATAGCGCCAGAACGCGGAAATATAATGGGGGACGCTATACGAGCGCTTGTACGTCATCCTTTCCTGGTCATTTATCTGGTAGTTGTGCTCCAATTTAGACAATGCTGGTCAACGAAGTTCACAATGTGCCTGCTAGCCAAAGTTCACAACCACTGCAAATCGTACATCTCGAGCTGAAAAGCAATAATTCAGTTCGTTTCCACGTGGAACAGTTCAAGGGTCATCACTGGAGGACATGAAGAAGATTGGTATGCGAAACTGCAGGTTAACTTACAGCAGTAATTACTAAAATGCTTGATAGTTACATTGCTTTCACATCTGGTCTTGAAGCTAGTAAGTTAGAAGCAATCTAATGCTGCTCTACATCAGTTACTACAAAGCGCTAGTGCCAAATAGCATCAACCAGCCTGCAATAACAGAAGCTTTTATGGATCATCAATTGTGAATGGACGTACATTTTGGAGTGAACAGATCTGAAGACTCTTTTGAAAGTGCAATCTATTATTGCCCGCATTTTTTTATTTCAAAAGGGGCACAACACTGCACACGTGAAATGGCTGTTCAGGTTACTGTTTTTCCCAGTAGACGCGCGTGTGTTTAGTCAATCGGCGCATCTCTGCAAGAAAATTTTCTTTAATTTTCTCATCATTCTTGAAAGAAGAAGGAACATGAAAGCAGACGGAATTCAGTGCCAGAGAAAGAATCCAAAGACGGTCGTCCAATTCGAGTGACTGGTTGGTGCGGTGCCCATAATAATGCTCACGCGAATGAACCAAACTGTTGAGGTGTATAAGAATTAATGAACAAGTGGACGGCAAGCTCTGGGAAATACCACGGGCAGGGTAAGGCAGGCGGATTCGCCAGAAATATTTCGTGAAGCAAAGCACGCGTCAAAACTACAGTAAAAAAAGCTTCTGTTCGAGACACTTCTTGCGTAATCTCTTGTGAGGTGCCGGCAATCACCTTCTCACCGGGAATTCCCTAGCGGGCGAAGCACGAGGTTCCAACAAACCAGTTCGCTTCAAAAACAAATTTCCTAAATGTTCTGAACTTTTGACGTCACTGACAACGAAGCGTCACGTTTTGGGAGCCAATAAAAACGGGGAATGTTTTCCTCCTTTTAGCGGAATGCCTCTCGTCGTGCGACTGCCGAAGAGACTCGTCAATTGGTGGCGTTAGTGTGGAGAGAGAGCTGGCTCGACTGTAAGGCGGAGAGGAAAACGGGCTACGCCTCCACCTTGGCGAAAACGAACCCTTCAGTACCTGATGCGCTCCCGCTTGGTGCTGTTGCACGAGCAATGCCCCGTTGTGCGACAACGAACGAAAGGAATAGCTAGCCAGAAAGGGTTTGCGTGAATTTCATGAACCCATCAAGGTGCATCTGACTTTGTCGGCCGTAAACGAAAAGGGATTTCATAGGGTGTTTTTTCAAGGCTAGGGCCAGTATAGGTTGAGGTGTTCTAGAAAGAGCCGCTTTGACAACGAACGACTAGTGTGTGTCCCATCATCCATCACATGGCCTATATTTTCTATCATGACTACATCCTCATAGAATACACAGCCGCGTTTGTTTTTCTCACGAAAAGAGTTAGTCTCTTGGATTTGGGGCGCGACACACCACAAGAACTCGTCACGAATTCGGGACGGACTCTGGAACGGAATACGTGCGTTATGCTTTTGGAGGCTTAAAGACGGGCGGCGGTAAAGCCAACGTCATCGTAAATGATCAGCTGAAACCGCGGTCACAGTGTGTGTGTTCCTTAAGGGTTACTGCGTGAACGTTCAATAGAAGAAAATTGTGTTCATACCTCTCAACTAAAGTTTGTGTCACCTCTACGACGTGACTCGCCTGCGGCGGATCAGAGCCTAGGGCACTGTGCTGCTTAGCCCTAGGGTGCGAGGTTTTATTCCCTGCCGCGGCGCCCACTTTTCAGTTGGAGGAAAAAAGGGGAAAACGCTCCTACGTCCGAGACTTTGCCACGCGTTGAATATACCAAGATGGTAAAAATAAATCCGGAGCCGTCTACTACAGTGCGCTACATTGCCTGTGTAGCGTTGGTGCGTTAAACCCTACAATCACTAAACGTCAGCATCATGTTTCAGAGAGCGTCGCTCAACATGCACATTGGCCTCTCGGACGGGCTGATGATTATTTCTTCAAAGTTCCAGGACCAAAGCCCGGTCAACCCCAATTGATTTGAAAAAGTTCTTCACTTCGCCAAGTATTGTGCATTTTTTGGCAGATACACAGCATTAGATGGTTGGTGTTGTGGGGATTTCGCAACGACTTCTCAAGCACAGGTACTTGTAAATAATAACATCTTTCTACTATAGATATACTGCTGAAGGAATGCTTCATTGTTGCGGTTAAAATGGAGCAAATCAGGGCAACAAAAATTAAGTATACGTGTACAAACACTACAGTGCAATAGATAAATATATGTTACTCTTAGGAACGTTCTTTAGGAAATTAGCAGGGGCAACAATTTACAAAAACCCCTCACAGTCCATGACAGCAATAAAGCGCTATCCTATTTGTTTTCAGAGGTATTATGCTGTAGAAATCGATATCCATGCAGTGGATCAGCTAGAATGACATTTTAATTAGCGCCGCGGGAAAGTGTGAGAAGACGAAACCTCAGTCTAAAAGCTGGCAAGGCGACCTGGTCTCGTACTAAATCTTCTCTGAATAACCCTCCATGTTCCCCGCAGCATTTTGTAAGCAAAACCGACATTTTTTGTACCATAAAACTTAAGCGCATTACGGTTGCTAAATAACGGTCCGCTTTTGCTAGACATTGCCAGTGACAACGTGCTCCAAAACCACATCTCAATAATGGCGCGGCCAAAACTTGCGAGAGCAGTTGGGTAATCTTGGCGCCGGCTGATGGATTGTGCCTGTTGCCGTTTTGCCATATCTAGCTGGGCCATATTCTGCGGCTTTCATCTGCGAAGGTTACGCAATATTCTTTCTTTGATAGCTTTATTTCGACACCGATCTTCCTCGAGAGCCATCGCTTTTTACTTTTACTATTCCCGTTAGAGGCCTTCCCTATATTGGTGTAGAATCTTTAAATCGCATACATTGGCTTCCCTGGATCTTTCCATCGGCACCTTCTGCACTTGCTTACGGCCATTCGGACATCCGGAGTGCGATTCCTGTTTAAACTGATATTTATGCAGCAATTATGATATCAGCGGGATCTATTTATATTCCCTACACCTGCCTCCCGTCCGCCCGTCTTTTAATCATCCACCACACAAGCTCCGAGTGCGTCACATTGAATACAACAATATTTATAAAAAGTCATATTGCCCTTAGCATGTGGTCATTTGCTTAGTTGAAACGTCAGCCACGAAAATCTGGAGTTGACAATTTATTTACGCGTGTGAGACTGTTGGAAAGTATATAATCTTCGTACAAGGCGCGAAAAAACGACACAAGCTAAGGGTTAACTTGTGAACGGACAATCCAGAGCTTAAATTTTACGCTGCTGGTTCTGGCGTCGTTGCCGCTCGGCCAACTCCAGTATTGTGTCCTCATACCTTCGCTCCACTGGCAGTTTGTATTTGCTCTAACCGAACGTTTAACCCAAGTGCTCTTGTGCTGCTGGGCTGTTTTAGAACTGCATTCATATCTCAAATCGCTACGAGCGCAATAATCAAGACGCCATATATGAAGCGTCGGGAACGTCTGAAGGACTCCAACCTTTTCACCCACATTGAAGTTCCTACACACTTAGAGAAAATAGTATAAAACTGTCATTCGACGTCTTTTTAAGATGAGCTAGGGCCACCACAAGGACAATGGCCCGCTGACGAGTAAGAAGACGAAATAGGAGAAGACACAAGGGAAGTGGCACCAATTTAATTAATTTATTTTTTTTGTTTACAGGTACCTCAAATACCCAAAGGCTGGGGTTTTACATGATGGGTGGTGAAGCACAAAGACATTACAAAAGAACCGAACAACAAACTAGAAAAAAAAACGAACAAGCATATTACGAATACCGAGGGTTTGAAGCACGCACTGTTCATAAAGGGAATGAAATGCAAACCAACAAAATAGATGACACGACTGAACATAAGCGCATACATGACCCGAGAAATAATGAATACAAAAGTTTTTCAACGGCAGCTTTGAACTGCGCCGGATTTGTTTGAATTACAAAGCTTTCGGTGAGGCCGTTCCATTCGATGGCTGTCAAAACGGGAAATGAATGAAGATAAGCGGTCGTGCGTGCGTGAGGTGGGTACACTGCTTTTGAGTAGTTGAGGCGATTCCATGGGTGCTGAGCAGTGTTTATAGAGAGGCTGTCACATGATAACGAGTTGTAGAATTTTTAGAAGAGGCAAAATCTTGCTACTGTACGTCGTACTTTGGCTCCCAGCGTACCACTCGCACTATTCGTATTCACTCGTACTACGGCGCCCAGCCCTCAACGTGCCCACACGTGAAAGCGGATGCGTGGTAGACGTGATCTCCTGGTGGTAAGACGAAGAGAATGTAGTAAGAGGGGGGTGTGCCTGGCATGCATTGAAGTCGGGTGTTCGGACTCGTGCTCTGTCCATGTGGTGGTCCACCAAAGCAACCACGACGCCTCCCGAACCCAAGCAAGTCTCATGGCGCGCTGTCGAAAGAAGGCCGCGGGGCTTACACGAAATTCCGGTTTGAAATACACGCCGTATCTCCGTTGACCTCCACTGGTGATGTGCCCCGCAATGCCGTACGCGACAACCATGATGAGGGTACCAGGTATGCCTCAGGGAAAAAGCAGCGCCAGTGGCGAACACGTATGGTTTGCGTTTTCTGTTACATTGTACTTAGAGTATTCTACTTTGTTTGACTCTTTGTTGTTTCGTCTGCCGCTTTATGAAATTTCCCAGTGATCGTTTGTTAATAATTTATACCTCTCTCGTGTATGTATTTCCTGGATTTAGATGCGAAGCATCTCATGGTCCAGGGCTATGTCCCTCCTTTGTTGTTGCACCTTCCACACCCCCACTGCGCATGCTCGGCTTGATTGAACGCCCGGTGGTGTCTTACACTTTAATGGCTCCTGGAGCGACAGTGTTGCCGGTGTCTTCGTGGGCCGGCACGAGACGAGCACGCTTCACGCGGTCTTCGACGTTTTATCGTCGTCGACAGCGGCGTGCGTCGGCGAGTCTCGGCTGGCCGTGATTACAAGCATCCCACAACGATCTGGGGACCGTGGATCTACCTCATCGACAGCAATTTTAGGGTTCATCCACAACAAAAGCTCTTGACTTTACATTTGACAGACCATAATTCGGTCATAGTCAAAGAGGAACGCAAACAACAGCTCGACGTCACCTACGTTGAAGATGATGATGATAATGGTTAAATAAAGGCAAACGCATTCCACGTACAACGTCACTCTCTCTCTCTCTCTCTTTAATGCCTCTCCACTCTAACAACCCCACCCGCTTCAATTTAATTACAGTATCTTCCCGTAGGAGAACCCTGAGTAGTATGCGAAACAGCCGTGGGGTCAACGGAAATTCCCATTTCGTAGTTCGGTAAAGGAAAAGTGTGGTAGTTACCATGGAAAGCAAACGGTAAATATAACGGTAGCTACGTACCTCAACCTAACAGAAACGACGAACTGACAACTAATGGGTAGTCGAATCGACCCCATGGATGCTTCGCATATTACTCGGGGTTCCCCTACGGGAAGGTGGTGTAATTGTGAGGGGAATTACATACATGAACTCATTTAACAAGGTTGTCGCAAGGTTTCTCAAACCTGCAAATACTGATCAACTGTTAAGTAATGAACAAAAAACTGGCAGCGCATCTGGACAGATCACTGCGAACGTCGTTCAAGGTTGCCAGTCGCCCCGTCCATATAACTGCCTGACTCGGGCCCCACATTAGAGGTTTGGTAAGTTCCAAAGGGCCATGTTTGCGCTGCTTGGCCTTCTATTGTGACAGTCGAGACATAGCTCTCGAGACACAAGAGGTAGGCTCGGGCGCCTGTTTTGCGATTCGTGGCCAAAAGTTCTAATTTTTAAAAACGATAGAATTATTAAGGCTACTTAAGCAAAGAAATTGTGGTGTCTGTCCTGTCTTTCTGTCTGTCTGTTTGTGACTCGATTGAGCGAGCTGTATAAAGTGAAACAGAAGCTTTATATACTCAGAGCCAAGGTTTATATACTTACAGTCAATATAAACGACTACGTCTGGTGACGATATTCACATTTGTACATATTTTGAACAAGAACAAAACATTACACAAATATGAGGCAGAAATCAACACATCAGTGGCATTTTCAGTGTTCCTTTATAAATAATTCACGGAAGCTTGATTTGTACGATAACAGTTTACTACCGCACTGCACAAAAAAATCCACTTTGTTGCCTGCGGTCGCCTGCGCCACTACAGCTATTGGCGGCATTTTAAAGATGTCTAACAGCAACAGTTACGAAAGGTTCCACTAGATAGGTTCCACGTTCCACTTGGAGCGCACGCTAAGTAGGGCAACATGGTTCTATAAACGTTGTATTAGGGTGCTTCGATTGACGCGCGTATCCGCCGTACGGCAGCGTTGTCATCGAGGCGCCCGGTAGAAAGATGCGGAACGCGGAAAAAAATAAACTGACCTGAGCAAACCTCTAGCTTGTCTACCTTGGGTGGAGCATGACGGCAGAGGAACATCATAAGAGCTGAGCCGTTTGAGCGAATACTATCGTCTTTCGTGGACATTTGCAACGAAAGGAGCAAATCCGGACTCATTTTTAAAATTGTGCGCGCAAAAATCAAGCACATCTACATTAAATTAAGACAGCAGTGCCCACACACTGCATATGTATTTAAAAAATCCTGAAATTAGCCCAACAAATTTTTTCGCTATACAATAGTGAAAAATGCAGGGCCTATAAGAATGATAGTATTCTTCTATATGGAAATCTCACTGGAGCCACGCAGCTGAAATTGGCAACAGTCTAATTAGTGTCGGAGAATGGTCGCCATAGGAGCAGTTGGTCTTGATTTCACTCAACCCGACCAAACCGCTTCCCGCTCACTGACTAGCCCGAGTCACTGTTAATTATCGATAATGACGCTCGCTAGTAAGTGAGGCTGGATGCGGTTTGGCCGGTTAGGTAAAATCAAGACAGACTGATCACTTGCAGGTGTGAAACGACACCAGCTAGGATTGCTGGTCTGGATGGGAGCAGTCTGTCTTGATTTTAGCTAACCGGCCAAACCGCTTCCGCTCACTGACTAGCCAGAGTCACTGGTAATTAATAATAACGACTCTGGCTAGTCAGTGAGCGGAAGCGGTTGGTCGGGTTGGGTGAAATGAAAGACAGACTGCTGCCATGACGGAAATTATGCGACTCCCATGACGGCAATTATACTGGTGTCGTTAACACCCACCTGAATGGCAGCGTCCACCGCAATGCATGTACCACATCCACGTTTCCAATGCTAAATCAATAAATCTCCAGTAATGATTTAAATACGGTATGTTATACTCTGTAGGACATTTTATCTATACTAAAGCGCTGCACAATAATTATTTTTAAAGCATCAACTTTCTAAAAATATGTCAGACTAAGCTCAGAAACTCAAACTACAGAAAAAGATTGTTTTGTTGCTTATTGCAGTACATACGCTTTTATTCTCAGCTACGAATACAAAATGCAAACGCGGCCCGCCCTATGGCAATTGAATGTACTATATAGTTGTTTAAAAAAAATAATAATTATAAATGATATATTATCAAACTTTGTTGTGAGGGCTGGTTGTGAACGTTTTCGAAAGTGTCATTTGGGTCAGATAACATTATTATAATGCGTTTAAAACGCCAGTGGAGCTCGTCAAAGTAACGTACTCTTGCAAGCGTTATGCACTTCGACGGCGCCGACAAAGTCTCCAGCTTATGTAGTTCATCTTCCTTGATGACACCAATGTACTTATTCTTTACCCCCCAGAACTACGTGTACTAGAATGTACACACCTACAGCCTCATAAACAACAAGACGTATCGCCAACGTTGATATCCTATCTCGACGCACTAAAATCGTGCCTTTTATCCTTAATGACCTCAGACAGCTCCCTTAGACAACTTCGTAGACTAAGACCTGACTGCCGCAGAAAAAAGTGCAATGCCCTGGAGCGTTTATAATAACGCTCGGTGTATTTAAAACGCGATGTTTACTCGGGGTAATTAAATTGCACTTTCCGCCACTCTCACAGAGAGGCACGTGTCGATGTCTCATCAAACACATTTTTTTCTGACTCCTGCACACGATTGTGAAGGTCTGTGCCGCAACTTTCACAACCGCGACAGGGCTGTCTGCAGGCCCTCTCCTCTTCTTTTGTGAGGGGAGGGATAATAGCAGGAAAGCCACTAAGGTATTCTGAAGCCTGGAACGTGAGTAAATGAGATTACATAAATTGTCGAGCAGTGTGACGCACATGCAGAACGAACAAACTCGTCCTTCACTGAAAAAACGTTCCGAAAAAGGGACGATAGATTGATGAGAACCCCTGTTTCATGGATGTAGCCACCTACGTCACCACCACGCATGAAACAGATGGGCGGCAATTCCGAGTCTCAGTATGTTGTTTATTGTCACAATGTTTTTTTCGTTGGCTAGATGTGATGGGCCAAAAGTGGGGTGCTAGGGCTGCGTGGAAGGATATTGAAGTCCCGAGCTAGTACCCAGTGCTCCTATTAATCTAAAATACATAACTGGCATGAAAGATCCACTGTTACAAAGCAAGCCGAGAGCCTTCTCAATTTCTGGCGTGGGGTAGCAATGACGACAGTATGGTGGCATGCTGTGACGTTCGGAGATTAATACCGGCCGCCGGTCGAGTGCACCGAAACACATAAGAGCCGACGGGGCGTCTCACCCCATGTTCGAGCAATAACCGTCCTTGGGAGGCATTCCCATGCCATTCCCCTCTCGCCCCCCCTCCCCCGGTGCTTGGTTAGGTCGGCGCACATGCACGCAGACCGCGCTACACCCGGCAAGCCGCCAGTTCCACGAACAGGGACCCAGCTCTGCCTTCCCTCCAAGCACAAGCGGAGAGCATAACAAGTCAGCCCCCCGATCGGGCGCTCGCCACGCGCCGTCATCGGAAATGCCGTAGGAGACGTCCGAAAGCGCTCCTGCACCCCGTGAAAGATCGACACTACGCTCATTTCTTGTACCTCTTCACAAAGAAAAGCGGATCCGCAGTAGCACCTTGTGTTCTTCGCCGTGGCCATGTAGAATGGGCGAACACCACCGCGCCATGGAACGGGAGTCCGGACCTTCCAGGAACATAGAGACCAAGCTTATCCCGGGCACTCCAATCACACAACGGGAGGCCCCATCCACAAGGTCGAGTGCCAGCCGCCTTCCTTACCCGCTCTTGCGAGTCACACCATCTTGCCGGGTGAGCGTGTCTGAACCAGCCGAACTTCATTGCTAATTAAAATATTTCTATACCCAATCCTGTGTTGCCTGTTATCTCCTTGACTCCGTGTTTACCCACCTAGTAGAGAGCATGAAGCTAACCCCCTATCGTGGGGTCAAAATATAGAGTATGCGAGTTCAGTCCGGCGGAGTGCAGCAGCCGTGCTTAACAACTTTGCTCTTCCCGATAGATTCGCCTACATCGCGGGATCGTGCTCAACGGACGGTTACGTGACCGGCTGGCTGATTACGCGGATAATCGTCCTTCTACTGGAACACGTGTGCCTCGGGTTCTGACGTCACCATATCACACCGAGGATCTTGTGCTGGACGGGTGGCGATGGATCTACGGCGCAGCCAATCGGAGCATGCCAGCTGTACCGGCGGGCTATAACAGACAAGCACTGGTGGTCAACGGGCACAGTCCGGCAGAGTGCGGCAGCCATGCTTAACAACTTTGCTCTTCCCGATAGGTGAGCTTGGTTGGGAACTTTTTACTGTGTATTTTTTTGGTCCGCTGGACTGCCCCCTGATCCGTATATGTGTTCTATTTTTACCAGTTTCAATTTGTTGCTATGTCAGAAAGTCGTGACTGCCTATCATGGATGAAAACAATACTTCCAGACGCTTTGCACTTGAGTTGCACGGACTGTGGTCACCCCTACCATATAGGGAAGTGTTCTGGTGTAACAAAAGCCAACTTAAAAGGAAAGACGCCCGATGTGGCAAAATCGTGGCTGTGCCTTAAAATTGCAAAGGCGCAATCACGATTGCCGCCAAAGCAAGGGACAGAGGACGCACAGGCGCACGGAGCCCTAGTAGAGCCAATTCTGGCACAAGTGCTGGTTAAACTAGACGCAGTTTTGCATCGCCTAGGCGAGCTAGAAAATAGGCAGGAATTACAGCTGGCAAAGCATGATACTACTGATTGGAAGATTGAAAGACAGGGAGAAACAATTCAGGCAATGGAAACTGCGTTGGACGTACTGTCTACAAAGTGGGATGAGATAATGCAATCCTTTGAAATTCAGAAAGAGGAGACGAAGATGCTTAAGAAAACGATTATTGAACTGGAGGCCCAGCCGTCGGCAGGAGACTCTCGTCTCCTGCCTCGAGAGGAACCTCGAAACGAAACTAGAAAAACTGGAACTTTATTCAAGAAGGAATAATCTCGAAATTCACGGCATTCAAGCCAGTGGCGGTGAAAATTTGAGGGCAGTAGTAGGGACTATTGCCGAAAATTGGGCTTTCCTCCTATCAGAGAAGATCAGGTTGAAGCCATCCACAGGGTTGGTGGGAATCGGAATGCTGCTCCACCCATACTCGTGCGCTTCGTTAGGCGGGGAACAAAAGAGCGATGGATGGAAAAAAGGAACTTGCCCAAAGGCTATAAGATATACCTTAACGACAATTTGACGGCTAAGATAAAGAAACTGCTCTGGCTAACAAAGAATCGGGCAAGAGAAAGGCACTATCGCTTTGTCTGGATCCGGCATGAGCGTATATTTGTCAGGAAAGAAGAAAAAGCTCCTGCATTTTATATTGATAATCTAGAAGCATTAAACAAAATCATCTAAACATGTCGGAAAGCTATATTTAATTCAGTGATTGGTCGAAAGGTAAAAATGAATGGGCAACTGGAAAATCGGGACAAGTTGCACTCCAGCTGTTGCACGTCAATGTTAGAAGCTTGCCCAAGCATTTGAGTACATTACAAGTGCTCATTTCGAAATATTTAATAAAGTTGGATGTAATAATCCTAACTGAAATTAATATAGCTGAGGACTCCTGTTCTCAGTTTCAAATAAAAGATTTCCAAAATTTTGCAGTATGCCAGAGAGATAGAAGAGGTGGAAGTATCCTCGTGTATGTCAGGAATGATTGGTTATGTGACCACATTGATGTGGTTTTCAGTGAGGCTGAGATTTTGGGTTAACTGATGACAAAGGCTAACGAAGAATATCTGGTCTGTGGTGTATACAGGCCCCCTAACAAAAATATCTCAGTTTTTTTTAGATGAACTGTCACAATTTCTAGGAAAGTATGGCGCTTCTAAACAAATTATACTGGCCGGTGATATTAATATAGACGTAAAAGCTACAAATAAACCAGCAACAGTAGACTATCTAACCCTGTTGGCAAGTTATGGAATGGAAAACCATATAGATGGTTACACAAGATAGGAACTACTTGGAAATAAGTTTACCCGAACATCCACTGATCATATCTCGACAACAATGGGCCAATAGAGATTTGCTAGGCAGCATTGTCAAAGAAAACGTGGCTGATCACTATTTTGCAACCTTAACAGTGCTAGGTGAAGTAGTCTCAAGTGTACAACCGATGACTGAGAACACCACTATAACCAGTAACGTTAAAGTTGATAAACAAATAAGTTCATTTGATTGGGATTCGCTCATCACTCGCCACCATACAGAAGCTTACAAGCTAGCCGTTCAGAAGTTAGAGGAAATATACAAAATAGCGGAAAAAAAAGTGAATTTAAGGCGAAGAAACCCTAGCACCCCGTGGATAGATCAGGAAATAATAAAACTTTATTATCTAAAAAGTAAACTACAAAGAAAATGTCAGAACAATCCTCATGATGTCGCCGCAAGACTAGAATATAGAGAGCTGAGAAATAAAATTAGCGCAAAAATTAGGCGGGCAAAAAAGTACTACCAACTAAGCAGGTTTTCCGCATGTCGTAAAAACGCGTGGAAAACCTGGGATTTGGTAAATAATATTATTGGCAAGCCACCAAAAAGAAATATTGATAAAACACTTCAGGATGCATTTCCAAGTACAAGTTCGGTGATTCTGGCCAATAACTTTAATCAGCGCTTTGTTAAATCTGTAAACAATCTGACAAGTAATAACATAATGAGTAATGTGTTTAAATCAACCAAATCTTCTGTTAAGTCCGCATACATGACAACAGTTAACGCAGATGATTTATGGAGAATTCTCCAATCGATGTCGATTACGAAGTCTCCAGGAAGAGACAAAATTAGGATCAGAGATTTGATACACAATTTCAACAGCATCAAAACTCTTCTGCTGTACATTATCAACCATATATTATTGACAGCTCAAATTTCTAAGGAACTCAAAAGCAGCGTAGTCAGGATTTATACAAAAAAGGCACCAGAGGCAGCTACAGTAATTATAGGCCAATCGCCATACTAAACTCGTTGGCCTGTATTCTGGAAAAAATAATACACGTAAACATGACGTCATTTTGTACGAAATATAATTTAATCAGTAATGCTCAGTATGGATTTCGTGGCGGTCTGAGCACCACGAGCTTGCTGGAAGAATTAAATGACTTTATTTGTAGGGAAATTGACAAAAACAACATTGTCCTCACACTGTTTGTTGATCTGGAAAAGGCTTTTGACACTATTGACCGTTCGGTGCTTCTTCGAAAATTAGACAATTTTGGTTTCAGAGGTCCATACCTCACATTTTTCCGAAACTATTTTTCCGACCGTTTGCAATATGTGAAGGTGGGTGACTGTTTCAGCAAACCATTGAGAGTGAAATGCGGAGTGCCCCAAGGCTCAGTTCTGGGGCCGTTGTTGTTTAACCTCTACATTAATGATATAATTAGTGTCACGCTTAAATCGACAATATATTTATATGCGGACGATACTGCTCTTGCTTTGCCATGCTCAGAGTATAACGAATGTGCACGCATCTTTCAAAAGTACAATATTTCTTTCCTAGATTGGTACGCCGGCAACAGAATTTGTATAAACAACTCTAAAACAACTTTTTTATGTTTTCACAGTCCTCACAAAACAATCACGGCATCATATCCCGTTTACCTACACAATAGCAAATGCCGGTCCTGCTCTTGTCCTCTTCTTAAACTTACAAGTAGTATGAAATATTTTGGTTTACACTTTGATAATACATTATCCTGGTGCTCCCATATTGAGTATATTGCTAAACGTTTAAGGCTGGTTTGTGCTTACTTGTATAACTGGAGGTCGATTTCTCACATCTCTGTTAGAAAGATGGTTCATAAAAGTTTAGGGGAATCTATATTAAGATACGGAATAACCATTTACGGTCAAGCGTCTGCATACAAATAAACGCTATTAACAAAGTCATTCGTAAAATTGCGTTTAATCTCGCCTACGAAACGTCCCAACATGGGGAAGACATTTCAGCCGTTATGAAGCATTTGACATTGCTTCCCGTGCAAGATCAATTTATGCTCGATGCACTCGTTAAAAATTACTTCTCTCTCAATTTTAAATCACCAAAAATAAAACCACGTCCTCTAAGACACGTTGATAGATTTAATGTCCCGAGAATATATACGAACTACGGTAAAAGAACTCGAGATTACTACGTCCCACTTTTTTTCAATAAAATACACACAGATGATAGTGTCACGTCATTTCCGGATATAAAAAAATACCTAGGGAGAATGTGTGACTAGCTTGAAAGTAGGACGACTGTATGGCCAGTAGTTTTAAAATTGATTGCACCTTTTAACATCAGTAATTGGTTATCTCCTGTATAAGATCAGATTGTAGTTTACAAATGACTGTGTGTTCTTTGAAAGAAAGAACACTTCCCTTTCTAGGCTGTATTTGCATGCGTATGTTCTAGGTGCTGTTTTTTGTCTTCTGGTTCTACGGTTTTTGTACTCGTATGCTTATGTTGTAGGTTGTATTCCTTGTCAGTAGATTATCTGGCTTTTGGCTTAACTGCTTTCAACCGAGACTGCCCAGCCTAGCACACAAGCCTCAGGGCTTATGCTGGCTGGATATGCACATGTTTGTTTTTATTTGGACGAATAAACTTCTTATCTTATCTAATCTTCTATTTTCTTTGCTGTAGACAACTTCAACTCCACTCTGAAATAACCTAATGAGAACTCATGTTGCGTCATATCGCGAAAAAGGTCTCTGAGAGTTCATTTATGTAATTTTGGGTGTTCTATTTCTTACTGTGTTTTTGTGCGTTGTATCTGATACCCCTAAAGGTATTATATGTTTTTGTTAGAGTCCCAACATTCTGGAGAGGAGAAACAAAAATAGTCTGTGATTTCACCTGTCCCTGAATGACGAGAGAAATGGCCAGAACTTGTAAACGTTGTTCAATGTTGTTGTGCAAAAACTGCGAGTTCGTATCCCTTGGCGCCCGCATGCGGTGCAGCAATCTGCAACACGGCGATGCTTGCAATAAAAGAAGCCTTACATGAAAACTATTCGAGCAAAAAAGCATGCGTAAGGTTTCGAAATTGGACGTGTTACATTGAAAGAGCTTTAGGATATATTTTTTTTTATTTTCACATTCTGGAGCCGTTTGGTCTATAGCAGGAGTGGTTGAAATAGAGAGCAGTGATTACACAAGCACCACTTCAGGGAACAAGAAAACACAATATACACACGTGCACACATGGCAATTCTATTCATAAAAAAAATCCCCGTCTTGTAGATGCCAATGTACACAGAAAAATTGTTATATATCGAATGAGGGGGCCCTGCAGGACGGGGCGCACATACCAACACAAAGAAGCAAAGAACAATTGATTAGAAATGACTTTCAAGAAAAGGCAGAAGTTGATTTATCGATGCGCTCCTAACCTTACACGGTAGTAAATTCCAGTGTTCTGTGTTTCTTTGAAAAAACTAAATTTCGATACATTGGGGTGCGTATGAAATGGGGTGAGGCTTAGGGCATGATTATTTTGACCTATGATGATGATGATGATGATGATGGTTGGAGTTTTTTGGCGCAAGGCCACCTGGGGCAAAGAGCGCCAAACAAAAGTACGTAAAAGAAAATAGTGGCTACAGAAGCCAAAATAACAGCAGTAAAATCAATCAACGGCAATGGTGATGGCTGGTGTATAGAGCCAGTTTTGATTACGCATGATAGGAAATGAGGTTTAAAAACTTAACGTCAGACAAATATTTAAAAACGCGTTGCACAGAGACCATGGCATTGTCACCCAAAAACAAGGAAGGGTGTAGCGGAAAGTGTTGTCTGTATAGTTCCTTGAAGTGTCTGTGTCTTGTTGTGTCGAGTGCCTTGCATGTTATTAGGATGTGGACTACGGATAGGCCCTCCCCACACCTGCTACACACAGGTCTTGGAGAGCTAGTGAGCAGGTGTGAGTGTGTTACATGTGTGTGGCCTATCCGCAACCTAGCTAAGGTAACTTCAATGTGTCTGTTGTGTGAGTCAGTAGCGTATGGTCCCAAGTGTGGTTTTATTACGTGTAACTTGTTATCTGTCTGTTCACTCCAGTGTGTTGCCATGTGTTGTGAAGTTGGTGTCTGATGTGTGGCTTCATATCTGTGTACGGCAGTGTTGCTATGCCCACTGAATTCAAGAGTGTAGCAGCAGTGGCCATTTCATCTGCGGTTTCATTCCCGGCTATTCCACAATGGCCAGGAACCCAACATATTGTTATTTCAAGACTTGATGCGTATGCCGCCATAAGGGCCTTAAAAACAAGATTGATTACATAATTTTTTGAGCGTTTTCTGGACAAAAGTGCACGTACAACACTAAGAGAATCTGTAAAAACTATGGACTTTGGAATTTGATGTTGGACAATGTGGTCTAAAATAAGTAAAATGCCGTGTGCTTCAGCTGTAAAAATGCTGTTGTGGAGTTCATTCTTTTTGCCATGTTAAAGTTCAGTCCATGCGCAGCACAAGACACAGCATCAGCTGTCTTTGATGCGTCGGAGTAAAACTCTGCACACTGGTACTTATCCTGCAGGAAGAGGAAATGCTGCATAATAGCTGCCCTTGGTGCCCTGTTCTTGTGCAACAGCACAAAAGACAGGTCACAGGAAACATCCCTGCCCTGCCATGGTGCAATAAAACCAATGATCGGTGTCTTGTGGATGTATGAAAATGACACTGCTAGCTCAGAAGCTTCTGCTCTCACTCTGAGAGGGAACGGCATGGGAATAGATGGACGGTTTAAAAAGAGCTGCTGTGAGGATGCATCATGAATGGTCGAGTTAAGAGGATGATTTGTCAGAGACATGATTTTAGAGGCATACAACAAGTCAGTGTATATCCTCTGGTGATACAGGGACCATTTGTGGCACTCTGCATAGAGGCTTTCAACAGGGCTGGTGCGAAAGGCGCCACAAGCAAGGCGAAGCCCCAAATGCAGAACTGGGTCAAGCATTTTAAGTGCCGTTTTCGTTGCCGACCCATACACGACGCTGCCGTAGTCCAAGCGAGATCCTACCAGTGCAGTATAAAGACGCAGGAGTAGCTGCTTGTCTGCACCGTACGATTGGTGAGAGACGACTTAAGGAATATCATAGTTTTAGGCATTTTTGTTAAGCATTTTCAGATGAGGAAGAAATGTTAATTGTGTGTCGAATATTAGGCCTAAAACTTGTGCTTTCTTTTCGACAGGAATCGACACGCCGTTTGAGTAATGTCAGGGTCCACATGGATCCCACTACAAGGGTGAAACACAACACAAGTACTTTTACGGGGTCAGCTTAAAGCCGTTTGTGTCCGCCCAGCAGCAAGTTTGTTTCACCCGAGCTGGACTTGACGTTCACAGATTGACATATTACATGATTTAACAGATATTTGACATCATCTACATAAACTGAACAAGAAATGGTTGGTGGCAATACCTTACGGAGTGAGTTCATCTTAACTATGAAGAGTGTGCAGCTCAAAACACCTCCTGAGGCACGCCATTTTCCTGAACACTGTACATTAGAAGTGCACTACCAATTCTTACACGGAAAGTTCGTTCAGACATGTAGCTAGAAAGTGTGCTGAGCATGTTGCCCGAAACACCGAATGACTTCAAGTCACTCAAGATGCTGTATCGCCATGCCGTGTCGTAGGCCTTTTTCCATATCAAAAGAAGACTGTTATACAGAACTGTTTGTGAATGAAGGCATCTTTTATGTAGGATTCCAACGCAACAAGCTGATCTTGGTGGAGCGCCCCGCCCTGAAGCCTGCCTGGCAGCTCTCGAGAAGACCGTTGTACTCAAGGAAGTACACGAGCCCTGCGATTGATCATCTTCTCGAAAAGCTTGCACAGGCAGCTCGTCAGGGCTATAGGGCGGTAACTTGAGGGGGACGACGGGTCCTTTCCCTCCTTCAAAAAAGCCACTACTACGGCCTCCCTCCAAGGACTTTGGAATGTGCCCCGAAAGCCATATTTTATTATATAGATGAAGAAGTGCTTCGAGGTGTCTGCGTGTAAGTGTTGTAACATTGTGTGCATGTGATGTTGTCTGGGCCTGGAGCTGAGGGTTTTACACGTGCTCAGAGCAGCCCTAAGCTCATGTAGTGAAAACAGGGAGTTGTAAGAAGTCTGTGATTTGTTGTTGTCGCGTAGGGACTTCTTTTCACAACAGGCTTTATGTTTCAGGAAAGTGTTCGTGTAGGTGTGCTGAACTGGACACGTGCTGGAAGTGTTGTGCGAGTGTGTCAGCCTGGTCTTCCAGAGTGTGCCCTGTTGTGCTAACCAGGGGCAGGCTGTGTGTCTGTTGTCCTTTAGCTTGCGTATACGTGTCCATACTTTCCGTGTGTCTGTGTAGGAGTTTATTGATGTTATGAATGTACGCCAACTCTCTCGTTTTTGCCTCACGGCGCACACGTTTTCCTAACGCCTTGGCCCGTTTGAACAAGAGAGGTTTCCCGACGTGGGGTACCAACGAAGGATACCCCACGCCTTGTTCTGGGCCTCTCGCGCCCGCCTACAGTCCTCATTCCACCACGGCCTCCGCTGGTTGCGCGGGGCACCAGAGGCGTGGGGAATGGACTTTTCGGCGGCGTCGAGGATGTGCGCCGTGAGGAGTTGGGTAGCTTCTTCAACGTGTAGGTGTCCTATGGATGTGTGGTGTAGTTTGGATGTCTCTGTAAATGTATTCCAGTAGCTCGTGCTTCATTGTAACCTATTATGGGAAGATGGACTGCATGGGCCTTTACCTATGTATGTGAGTGAGGTGGGGAAGTGGTCACTACCGTATGGGTCAGTGCCCACACCCCACTCGAGGAGAGGAAAGAGAACTGCGGAGCCAATCGCCAAGTTCAAGACATGAGTATGTGTTGTGTCCTATGTTATGGTATGTAGGCTGTTTATTGTTGAAAGGCATGCTCCTGAAGATGTAAGAAATGTCTCTATCAGGCGACCTCGGGCATCCGTTCTGGAGGAGCCCCAAAGAGAGTTGTGAGCATTAAGGTCGCCTGTAAGAAGTATGGTTCGGGCAGCTGGTCAACCAGTGCCTCGAAGTCAGAGCTTGAAAGTGCTGCAACATCAGGAGGAATGTATATGGAGCATTACCGTTATCAACCTATTAAATATTATTGTTCGAATTGCCACAGCCTCAAGGACAGTGTTCAGAGCGACAGGGTGGCATGCTAAGGATTTCCGAGCAATTATGGCCACACCCCCAGAAGAGTGCGTGCAGCCATCCCTGTCCTTTCTGTATATCAAGTAACTGTTCAAGAAATTTGTGTTCTTGGAATTCAGGTGTGTTTCCTGAACACACATTACACTTGGCTGATTGGCATGCAGAATCTCATATACGTCATCAAGATTTTTAAGAAGGCCTCTACAGTTCCATTGAATTATGTTTTCTCTTCCCATTATTTAGTGTTAGAGCTACTGGAGTGTGTGGTGTTTGGTTATGTGTCGTCTTTCGGGGCTGTGACTCTCGCCTTTCTTGGCTTGTCGGGAGGCTTTGGCGTCGGGACGCGTTCCTTGCGGTGCACCGCAGGCAAGAACGGCCCGACGTCCATCTCATCGTCCGATGTCCTGGGTGTGCCCGTCGAACCGGACCCCCCGGACCTGGACCCCCTTCGGGGGCCCTTCGTTTGAACCGCCACCGCCGCAAGTGTCGGGGGCACCAGAAGTGGCACGGGCGGTGCGGTGGCGGTGGGAGCCGGTGCGGGGCCCGTGGTGTCCATGGCACCCTCCAACGCACTGGAGGACGGGGAGGCAGGGACGGGAGCGGCACCGGTCCCGACGGAAGAGGTTGCCACCACAACCGCTGCTGGCTCAGCGAGCGGTGCGGAGGCGGGTCGGGCTGCCAGTGGCAACCCAGGGGGGGGCGGGGGCTGGACCAAGTCCGACTCGCGGGTACTGGGGTCCCCGCCGAATCAGACGCCGCTCCGCCCCCCGGCGAGCTGCGTCGGCGTACCTCCCCAGGGGGAAAGAGGCGAACCTCTTTCGCGCCTCTGGGAAGGTGATGTTCTCTGTTACCTTGACATTGATTATTTCTTTTCTTGTTGGAATTTCTCGCAAGTGCGGGACCACGCTGCGTGGGGCCCCTGGCAGTTTGGCACAGGTGAAACTCTGGGTGTTACAGTTTTCGGATGGGTGGTCATGTTGGCCGCATTTTGCACAGGTAAGGCGGCCGCGGCAGGAGTTTGTGCCATGCCCGAACCGTTGGCACTTGAAAGCAGCGCCGTGGGTTCGGGATTGTATGGGCGGACAGAACAATGTATGTAACCGGCATTTATGAATTCTGGAAGGGTGCATCGATCGAAGGTCAAGAGAATGTGTCTAGTTGCTACCTGTTTATCATCTCGGCGTATTGATATGCGCTTTACAGCCGTGACGCCCTGATCCCTTAAGCCTTCCAAAAGGTCGGCCTCGGTCTCGGACATGAGATCTGCCTCAGAGATCACACCTTGACAGCTGTTGAGGCTGCGGTGGGGTGTGACCCTGACCTCCAGATCTGCCATGCGGGTTTGTTTCAGGAGGATTGTGGATTGCTGCTGAGTTTTAACTTCAACTAGCACTTCACCAGTTCTGAGCTTTTTGGCATCATATGTTTTGCCGATGATACCTTCAAGGTATTTAGAAACAAGAAATACAGATTGAGAGGAAACCGGCTTCGATTTGTCTACGGATTCAATGATCAAAAAACGAGGGTAGTTATCTGGCTTTGGGAGCGAGATAGAAGGCAAAGAAGGAAAAGATACTTCGGTGCGGCCCCTTTTAGGGGGCCGATCACGTCTGGGGGGGGGGTTTGATTATCCATATGGCATAGGAAAAAGCAGGGAGACGGGGGTACTTTCTTCCACAACCTTACCCTGATAGCTGAGGAGGTCCCGGAGCTCCCTGCCTGGTAAACAGACAGGGAGCCCATCCGCCGGAGCTTGACCTGGGCTCCGACGGCCACCGTTAGAGGTTTCTACCCTTCACCTTAAAAAACACATCACCACGGTTGGATCCAGCTTATGTTTGGGGGCTCGGGGTCCGCGGTATCGCCAGTACCGTCACCAAGATTGCTCAAGGTGCCCCGTGCGGGGTATTTTGACCTATGGTTGGCATAGCATACTTAAGATAGCTGTTATCGGAAAGGTGGTTAACCGAGTGAAAGATACCATGCAAAAAGTTTAGCGATGCGATATCGCGTCGCGTAGAGAGTGAGGCGAGGTTTGAAGATGTAAGGGTGGACGAACGCGAAAAATAACGGTCACAGCGGCGACAAATGAAACGAATTGCTTTTTTTGAACGGATTCAATTTGTTTTATTTCTCCTTTTTTATACGGACAGGAAGCCATAGAGGTATAATCAAGAGTTGGACGAATTAGTGTTTTGTACATTAGTAATTCAGTTTCCTGAGGGAATGTTCTGAGAGTACGTCTTAAGTTTTTAAGAGATTTGGTACAGACTGAATGGGCATGTTTAAAGCAGGGGAGGTTAGTAGTGAAAATCACGCCTAGGTATTTTTAATCTGAAACCCTTCTGAGCATCGGGTCATTAAAAGAGTAGTTGAAAATGGAAGGCTGCGTTCTGGTGGTGAAGGACATTAATACTGTTTCACGGAAATTGATATTCATTTGCCATGTATCTCACCAAGAGCAAAATGCACTAAACGATTCTTAAAGAAGGTGGCGACCTTGAACGGAGTTAATGGTGTACGAAACACAGTCGTTGGCGGAGAGGCCTAATGTACAGGTAATGAAGTGTGGCAAGTCATTAATAAAAGCCAAAAAGAACAAGGGACAAAGAACGAACCCTAATGGTACCCCTGATGTGACTTTAATTAGAGGTGACTTGCCAGAAATAAAGCTAACGCATTGGGAGCGATTAAAAAGAAAATTGGCAATTAAATCTACTAGACTGGAATTTTTTCGAATGGCACCGAGTTCATGAAGCAACTTCGAATGGGCAACAGTGTCGAAAGGCTTTGCGAAGTCAATGATTATGACGTCCACCTGGTGGCCGCAATTAAGACTTGAAGAAATGTCATGGGCAAATTTCGTCAATTGAGTTAAAGTGCTCAATCTCCTTCGGAAGCTATGCTGCAGATTGGATAAAACATTGTTAGTCTCAAGAAAGTCGATTATATGATTGTAAAAGATGTGCTCCAACAACTTGCCGGAATGTGATGTCAGCGAGATGGGACGATAGTTTGGTAGCAGCGAGATAGGACGATAGCTTGGCAGAAGCTGCTTATCACGAGACTTATAAATCGGCCGAACCGTGGCCAATTTTGAGGCACTGGGAAAAATAGCTGGGCACGAACACTTCTGAAATATAATGGTAAGGTAACGAGATGTCCATAACGCATACAAAATTAAAAAGGAGTTTGGAATACCATCGGGACAGCCTCCCTTTTTTGCGTCTAGATTCAGAATAGATCCAAACTCCAGCATTACTGATAGTTGCATCATAAATTGGGCCCATCTCAGAAGGAGAGTTAAATGCAGGGTTAACATGATTATGAGCGGAAATTACATAGTGAAAGTAAGTATTAAACGCATGGGAGATTTTGTGGTCATCAGTATTGGTTTCACCGTTAATCAAGAGTGAGGATGAAGAGCAGCTACTAGGCATAACTGATGTCCAGAAGTTACCAGGATTACTTTTTAGTAAGGAGTGTAATTATGTGCCAAAGAAAAAAATCCTTGCAGAAGCCATCATTGCGGCAAGTTGTTTTTTTGCTTTCTGGAACTCGTTCACACTATCTGGTTTACCAAGGTTCTTTCGACGCCTCAGCCTTTGCACACGACGAGATAAGTGAAGAATATCTCTGTTCATCCAAGGAAGGTTCTTATTCGTTTTTCAATTTTTTATTAGGACAAAGTGATGAATGCAAGATTTTACAACATTTTCAAAGTACATAACAAGATTATCAACGTCACAGTTGCTGCTCATGAAGTCGAACAGAGAAAAAGCATCAGCAAGGGCATCCAAAATCGAAGTATTATTAGCACGATTAAAATCCGGGAATGTTGTGAACGAATACAAGGATTTGAGAACAGGATAAGACAGCGTCACGATGACAGCCTTATGATCCGATATACCATCGGTAGTTTCACATATGAATCCAGCTTCCGCAATGTTAGACCTTACAAACATTACGTCGAGAAGTGCGTCCAGTCGAGTTGTATCACTAACCAACTGCACCAAGTCATGCGACAACGAAAAATTGATTAGCTCTCGGCCGAGACCAGGTTCTCGACCAGAAGGTGTCTGAGAAGGCCAATGAATTTCGGGGGCATTGAAATCTGTCATGCAGATAATATTAGATGAATCGATATTGTGGTTATGAATATAACTATTAAGATCGCGTACACAATCGATGGAGGTGCCAGGTGGGCGGTAGCAGACACCAACAATGAGATGATGCGTGTGTAAGTAAAGCTTTCGCAATACCGTTTCAACATCTCAAGAAACAGGCAAAACACAGAACTTCAAGTCCGACAGAGAACTTCAAGCCCGTCTGATTTCAAGTTCACCTTTGCCATTCTGTTGATCATTGCGAACTAAGACGTACCCGGGTGGAGTTATCTCAGAGTCGTAAACGCCTTTATGTAGGCAAGATTCAGTTGCACCTGCTATGTGTGGGGAAAACGTGAATACCAGGGAGACAAATCTAGGAAATTTATTGAGTAGACGTCTTGCATTGACATTCAAAACATTAGGTCAATACAATGACCGTGAGGTAGTCAGGGAGGAGACGAAGATCCAGGAGGGGGTGCAGGGTGATGTGAAGATTCACGGGAGTGTACTTTAACAAGCGTGTTACCTGTTCCGTCTAGGGTATACAGAATGTTATCAATGAAAAGTTTGTCGAAGCGCAAACGTACTTCAGACCCGCTGTTACGAAATGAAGCAGAAGCATCCGAAAGCTTTGTTCGGACAGAGCGCACACTGTGGGAATAATCTTCCGTAAAGTACCAGTTGCATCTTTTGAACTTTAAGACATTCTTGATAACTTTTATTTTATCGCGGTAGTCTAGAAGATTTATAATGATGGGCCGAAAATGGTTGTCATGGTACCGACCTAGCCTATGGCGACGTTCGATGGCAGGACAGTCTATAAGCAAGGTATCACTAAGTACTTGTGATACCCTAGCCTGGAGACTGTCAGTTTTCGTCGTCCTCTTCATTCAAGCCATGCAAGATTAAGTTACATTGAGAGACAGCTGGGCGAGTTGGGAGGGGTTCATATTCAAAATTTAACTGCGCGAAATACGGACACAAGAAAGGGTGAACACCGGGCGAATGAAAATGATGAAAAGGGTGAACACCGGCTACCAGAACAGCATCTGCCGGTTCTCTGGAAGGGACCTAAGCACGCCCAGAAGTCCCTGCCATCTCCGGTAGACAAGCTGGCGTTCGCAAGGGCCATATCATGGCAAGTTCCTGATGACCTTCGCATGGGCTGTTCTTCCCAGTGTATGTGGTGTCGAAAGCGAGAAAAAATGCACGTCAGCCCGAAAGTTTACGTCTGGTTGTAGAGTACCTTTCCGCCAATGGACTAAGGTTATTGGTGTCCGATAAAGAGGGGCATTTTGTCGTAATGCCTGAAGGCCTGTTTGCGGAGAAGGTGAAAACGGTGCTTGAAAAGAACTTCAGGCCTGTCTCGGAAAAACCTTTGAAAGTCAAGCAGCGGGCACTGCAGGTGGTGAATGAACTAGGCCTTGAACGTCTCGCTGGTACCCTCAAGAAAGCTAACGGAATGCATCTGGATATTTTCTACGCTGCAAAGACCCACAAGCTGACAATACTGTTCAGGGCGATCGTTTCGGAAAGGGGCGCCTGGCAACCAGTTGTTTCCCGATTTCTGCAATGGCAACTCTCGGACTTGCGTTTGGACGACCCGTTCGTCATACCCGGCTCACAGACTGTGGTTGAGTTTCTTTGCGATGAGAATCCTGGTGACTCTGCGGGAGCTAGTATCGATGTAGAGGATTTATTTTATTCGCTGTCACATGACGAAGTGCTGGAGAGTGTTAGGGTGTGCATTACAGAGAATTACTACGAGATGAAGTTTAGAAACAAGAGTGCCTTGTCGGTTGAATCATTCCTTGAGCTGCTGTCCTTTATTTGAAGTCCACGTTTGTGGGGGTGAGAACCGAGCTTCATGTGCAAAAAACCGGGATATGCATAGGTTCTTGTTTCGCGCCTGTCCTGAGCGATATTTTTTTGAGTCGAGTAGATAGAAGGCTACGCGATTTTCTGGAGGGACTACCTGTGAAGGTCTACAGGTATGTAGACGATTACCTGGTTTTTGTGAAAAACAGTGGGTACCATTGCCGAGTGGATGATGTTTTGGAGGTGTTCCGAAAGCAAGGCCTTGGGCTGAAGTTCACCGTGGAACTAATGAGTAACCGCGAGTTGCAGTTCCTGGACCTGAGGCTCGTCTTTGGGGATGGTCACGTTTGCTGGCGTTACCACCCAAGGGCAGCGAAGGCGTTACTTGGCTTTTCATCGTCGCACTCCAAGATTATTAAGAATGGCATAGCCTTCTCAGTGATCCGATCGTCGTTGTTTAAATCTTGCACGCACGGCATCCAAGAGAGCTTCAACCACCAGGTCGACAGGCTAGCAGCGTCCGGATATCCTAAATATGTGATAGATTCCGCGTGCCAAAAGCTGGTTCTGGTTGTAAAATCTGGAATGCAGAGGTCACGCAAGGAATTTGGTGAAGAAAAGAAAAAAATTTGCTGTGATACCGTATGTGCATAATCTGTCGGATGGTCTGAAAAACGTTCGCGCACCATACGGGGTGAGGACGGTGTTCACGGCACCGAATAAGCTGTACAAGATGTGCGGCCAGGTCCGAAGAAAAATAGAGGGTAACACTGCGGGCGATCGCTATAAGTGCGTTGTAATGCAGTAGTCGCACTACGTACCATGTAGAGTAGCGGTTGTCTACATGTTGCCTCTTATGTGTGGGAAAAAAGTACATAGGTCAGAGCGGACGCTGTGTGAACAAGAGGCTCCGTGAACATGAGTTGTCCCTTGTTGGAAAGACGCCCTTAGCCACGCACTGCCGCGATTGCGCGATTGCGATTCATGTGAACCTGTGTTTGCCGATACTGGTGTACTAGCGAGGGAAAAACGCAAGCTGAAAAGGAAGATTATAGAGGCCTTTCATATTAAGAGACTTGGTAGCGCATGCGTGAGCCATACGTCGGTTGTACTTAGTGAAAAGAGTATGCCTATCTGTGCGGAACATGCAAATGAAATAAGCCTAAGCCTGGTGACCAGTGTATTTGGAACACGTGCTTTTTTTGTTTTTTGTGGTCCTTGGAGTGGCCTTGGCTGATCGGTTACCCACAACGTCTGAAGCGTCATGTGACTGCGGATATATATGTTCTGTTTTTTCAATAAAACTTCAGTTGTGAGACTGCGCTCGTCCGTGTCCTTTCTGGTATCTGTCCTTCGCGCAGTTACATTTTGAATATGAACAAGATTACGTTGTTGCGTCTTGTGCGATTTTCGAGATCATCATTTTTTGATCTTTGTTCATTAACCGTAGGTGTAAGAGCTGGAAACTCACTGCTAAATGGTACCGATGAACTAACCGGTGCAGAAATGGCATGGGAAGATTCAAGGCCAGAGGCAGACAGTGCCATTCAATACCGTGCTTGTGAGTGAAGTAATTGCGTCACCGGAATACAAGCTCTTCCTCACAATGAAAAAGAGTGAACGTGGTGCTCTCCAGGTGGGAGGTTCGAAACACTGTGAAGCCAGGATAAACATGTACTACCTCCTGATCCTGACTGTTGGCATTGTCTATCAAAATTTGGGGGATCAATAACTGCCGTTATACGCCTGCGTCTCAATGACCATTTTACGTGGAAATATGTGCGCAATTCCCTGCAGTAAGTTCTGCACTGTCACATGTCTTTTGTACTTCCATTGCTTTCAATTAAAGACAATAGGTTGCGGAAACCATTTTGCTTGAATCGTTAGATTGTAGCGAGTAAAGAAGTCAGTACATGTCTTCGCTGCCTTTGTCCCAAAATGTGTGGAATGATGGCAGTGTCTGTGTATCAGCTGCGTTCTCTTTGGGCGATGTAATTTCTTACCTGCAAAAATAGTGTTGATTAGAACTGCGTGTTTTTGATGGCACGTTTATGAAAGAAATCCCTATTAAAGAAGAATTACTGAATCTCGTAAATACGATGCCTTTCTAACAAAGGCTGTACTGATTTCTTTTTAGGGCAAATGTGTGTCCTTCATGCTCCAGTAGTTTAAATCAGTTCGGTAGACGACCGTGTACTGCCGGAATCAATTCTGACGTCACCGCGCGAGCGCGTGGATGCCAGCTATAGTTGATGACAGGGTAAGAGTGCAGCTCCGCCCACAAGCGTTGTTTGGCCGCTAGCTGACTCTCCGCGGTTAGGAAAAATAGTTCGTTATATTGCAGCTGTTTATACTCATAATTACTAATATGAGCGGCTGACAGTATAACCATCTGATTATGATGTCGTTTATATATGTTTCATTCCGAAGAATGAATGATTTTCACAGGAAAAAGAAAAAGTCGTCCTCATTGAAAACTGGCTCAGGAGAAAAAAAATTACTCACTAAAACAAAGGTTATTCTTGATAGAAACTATTCCCGGTGTATTTTATACTTATATCAAAGCTATCTGTGATTGTTTTACTGTTAGACAACAGAAATAAACATATAAACAACACGCGCACGATTTTTTGAGTCTGAATAGTTCGAATTTCGACCGCTGCACGTCGCTTAGCCGTCGTCTGCTTGGAAAAACATAACATAATGGTCGTCGTTATCTTTTGTCGGGCTTGTCGCAGTTCGACTATTTCTTCACTTCGCGTGTGCAATCATTGTCAAGAAATGTAGTCGGTACAATATCTTCCACAGCCATCATCACCGCTAAATCAAGCGTCGTAAACGCAGGGTGGAAGAAAGGGGCGGTTCGTCGCCGCAATGGCTGGATGCAGTGCACGGACTGTGTAAGCCCAGGTGAAAAGGAAACCAGCGGCGAAAATTCATCGGTGTTTTTCAGAAATCGGCCGCGATATCAACGGGCCACGCATTGTTCTATGCGACTGTTTCGAACGTAGTGACGCACTGCAACCACCTATCGCGGCGACGCACGCAACCGTGGAGGTCACGAAATCAGCTTTGCGAAATCAGCTGTAGGTGCGAAGAAACAAGCGTTATTTTATTCCGCTTAAACGAGACGACAACACCGTATGGCGCGAGCAGAGAACTGCGGGATGTGAAACGTTACAAGACTAATCATTTCTACTTCACGAGATACGCGAGTGGCAAAGCGCTCTACGTGAGTTGGTTAGATTGACAGTATACAGTGTCACGCTTTCAATCCAGGCGACCATTTCGAGGTGTTTCCCGGCGATGTAATAAAAGAGCTGCCGGCGTTTCTTTAGTGTCATATCACCACCGCGCAGTTTACAGTGGAATGATAATGCAGAGAACCCCAACTTACGGTGGAAATTGATAGAAAAACACTCTTAAGCACTAGCAGCCGCCTAAAAAAATTACTGTTGCGAGCTTTTATAGAAAAAAAACGAATAGTGACCTACAAATGCATCCGTCCGAAGTTCGTTTCCAAGCTGTGCTACATTCACCTTTCATTGGCTTTACACTGACGTGCAGCAGCCTACCGTGAAGATATTTTTATTGTTGATGAGGCTTTTGAAATAGCATACATAAAGAAAATATTCGGTTCAACATGTAGTTGCTTTGCAGCCATGTCATGTCAAGCTTTTGTGGAAGCATTTTAATTTCTGATAATCTTCCCCTATGTACACCAAACAGTGACGTCGAACACTGACTGCCCCATACGAAACTTGAACGAACAGCTATACAAGTGCACTCAATTCTTACTGCACCTATTTAGACAACCACACTCAACAGGCCCAATAATATGAGTATGAACTTGAGATCTAAGTGAATTTAAAAATGTGCCGACATCTCCATGCAAGCATTTTAATTTTATCCACTTCTGCAACCAATCAGAGCATCAAACTGGAACAGGGAGAAGAAATATTTAATTCCCACTCCCCCTTGTCAAGGTGTCATGGGCTACTGCACAAGCATTTTCTATTCTTACCGCACTTTCCAGCCAGCAGCAGCAAAGTGGCACCCTGAAAGCCTGACATTGGATCCATTTTGATTTGCTGCACCAGTGTTTTCAATGCCTAATGCAGCTTTAAACCCAAAAGCAACAGTGTGTACGTGAAAAGCAGTGACTTCACAGCGTGAAGGTGTGGCATGAATTCATTCTAACGTACTACATAAACATCTTCAACTCTCACCACAACTTCATGGCCAGAAACTACAATGTGTGTGCGAGAGAAGCAGCGATTTCATAGCCTGAAAGTGTGGCATAAATTTATTCTAACGTACTATGTTAGTGTCTTCAACCCTCATCACAACTTCATGTCTAGAAGCTACAATGTGTGCATAAAAAGCAGCGAGATCACAGCTTGAAGGCCTGGCATAAACACATTCCAACGTATCTTATTAGAGCTTTCTAGTCAGAAGGAACAATTCAACCTTGCAAAGGAGTTACATATCATCTTGAAGAAGTGACGTAAAATCGTTGCGACCTGCTGAGTAAGTTTTTCCAATTTTTACTGCGTCTGAACCAGCCGGAAGCAACAGTGCGCACAGAAAGCAGCGACATAACACTCTGGAGGCCTGAAGTTGAACCATTTTGATATGCCGCATCACTGCTTTCTATTATTCTTGCAGCTGTATAACCAGAATCAACAGTGCATGTTTGAAAAGTATGAACATAGCATTCTGAAGGGGTGACATACCTCATTTCTACCTGATACACAAGTGTTAGCAATTATTACTGCAGCTCTTCAACCTGAACCGCCTTCAATCACTGTTTGAAGGCTCTCCACAGTTGCTGGAACAATAAAAACATCTAAAAGTGGGAAGCGGTGTTGAATCTAAATTAAAGTATGCTCCATGATAAGACGCTCAAACATGTCCTCCACTATGTATAATAACAGTCTATCATGACAGAGACACTGGAAATCTGAATGTCTGCCAATACACTGTAACCCCTTTGTTGAAACTTAAACTGCACAAGAACCAAAATGCAATCGTTAAACTACAGCCATCACTATGAAACACAGCTGCAGTAGACAAATTTTGATAACTCATAAAGCCCATCACACAAACTGCATGAAATAAAGGGAAGATAAACTATTGGTTCATTCCTACTAAACGCATTCAGCTACTTAAAAACAACTTTAACAGCTCACGACACTTATGAGAAATTCCACACTGCACACGAAATACTCAGCCTCAGTACATGCATAGTCAGTTTCTCTGATGCCACTTAGTGTAGCGATGGGAACATACGCACCATAAGCTTAGCAGGCATAATAAAAAGCTGTGCGCGTGTGTATTTTTGGCAATGTATAAAAAATTACGTGGTCATGTTGCAGGGCCACACATTTCCGGCTTCCTTCAACGGCCCGTGGTTCAAAATCCACCAATCATGCAGTTTCGATGTTTGTTTAGCCCTCTTATACGTTTCAAAAATGCTACTGATGATTACGACCAACCAATGACAGTCAAAAACGAAACGCAACCACATTTGATTACCTCAACAATCCTCGCACTCGTTCATACTTTTGTATGTTCGATAATGTGCCCATTGGCACAACAGAACGCCATAGGCACCCGTCTCTCGCAGGAAGGCAGGTTCATACCGATCCTTCTTAAGCTACCCAACCCAGTCTCAGATAATTGTGCACGAACGTTTACTTCTTCGCGGAGTCTCTGCAATAATGGTTAATCATACCTGTTTACGCCAGGGGAAAAAACGCCACACCGCTGCTCCGTTCGTACCCCGGCAGGCTAAAGTAATGCGCGAATCGGCAAGGAAAGATACCTTACATTGTAATATTTGGCAATCGTCTTAATAACGTGTTCGGCTGTACGAGCGGCCGTATCCGGCCAAAAAACACGCCGCACACGTTAGCACGATCCGCGTCGGGCCGGACGGACACCACGTAGGCCTGCGCCAACATCGGGCGCAGCCTACACTCACAGCAACAAACGAAAACGCTTGCAACTTGTCACCGCTACTGCCGTAGACGAAGGCAAATCGCATTATTTCTTCACAAAGGTTGCGTTACACCGACACAAGTTTCACAATCACACCAGCAACAGATGCAGCTTCGACGCTTTGCCGTTCTCAGATCGAGTTCGTTGACGACGTTCCGAGTACGTAAAACAGCCCACCAGTGCCACCACGATTTCCTCACGTACGTACAAACCACGACGCGGCAAGACACACACGGGACACGATAAGCGGCTTCTTGATGCACTACAGCACATTCGTAACGCAAATCGCCTACAGAGCTGTTGGTTCTCGGCAACCTCGTTGTCGCTCGACAGCGCAGCAGCGGTGGGGAAGCGAGCGCGGCCATATTGGAAGTAGTTCTCTTTTCAAACGTATGGTGCAGGCGTCACACAAACGGCGAGACGCCATTGGTTTTGGATGAACACAAAATCCTTTGATCTTGAAAAGCTGCTGCAGAGTTAAGCTGTCACCAACTATAGCCCGCGTGCTTTCACAACCGGCCTCTTAATGTTTGGCTTGCACATTCAGTGCGCACACTACAGTTTGAAATGGTGACGGCCAAGATAGAGTTATTTATCTTTATAGCCTTCTTTTTCTGGATATCCACCCGTAGTAGGCTGTGCTAATTAGCATCCAGCATGTTAAGTGTGTATTGTCACATTATCGAACACAGGCCGAGGAAACAAAAAATGCGCAAAAATTATGAAAAGAACTCAGCGAAGACGCAGAACCAGTGTAGCTGGCTGCACTTCAAGGAGTGCACGAAACAGAACAGGCTTGGAAGGTAATTAGCGATTCCCCATGCTTCGTAGTTTATTTGCTCAATGAAACTTCGGCGGGCTACAGTACACCTCTTGGGGAAATCGTGGCTCTACCGTCTTCTTCCCGACCATACGCACCGTACCGTCGGCGTAAGATGCACAGGACCTCAAATCGCGCGTTCACGTAAGCAGTAATCAGGTTGCGTCAGCTGTGAGTCCTCTACGTTGAAATCTGCCCAAGAAGAGCGGGTATTTCTACGACGAGCACTTGAACCATGTCTACGTGTGCACACCAACCAGCCCTTTCTGAATGCAGGCATAATAGAGCAGCTTTTGATGTGCATGTGCTTTGACTCTAAAGACTCCGGAATAAACATCGATGCGGTAGCGCTTCATTCTTTTCGGTTACAACACAGGCAAAGGCGTCACTCTAAAATTCCTGGAGAAGTAAGCACAAAAGAAGGTGTGGCGATGGTGGGTGATGCTAAAGGGGTGGTTGCCTATGTGAACTCATCTATTATCGTTGTCGCGTTTTGGCGGCGTTAAAAGCGTGAAAAATGCGTTTCAGTCGGGACGGATTCACATATGCTGACGAGGTGGTCCCTGAGGCAGCAACACGGGCGATGACGTTCTATTACTTTCGCGCGTGCTGGCATATCTGTGGACGTTCTCGCTTCATCCCTACGTGCTATACAGTCGAACACGGATATATCGAACTCCAAAGGGATCGCGAAATAGTTCGAATTATATGAAAAATTCGATATCGAACTCATAATTATCCCCTTGAAAATTCTGAGACCTCCCTATAGGCCTACGTTCATATCCGAACGTCGTATTCCGCACTCACGACAACAGGACGCTAATAACGCGTGAAAAAAAATCGCTGATCTTGGCCTGCTTCTTCGTCCTGGAAATGAAATTAAATACGATGGTCGATCTTCTCGAGGCTGCAACTAGAAAATTCCAGCAGTACTCTGCGCCTTCGCACACCATGCACAACACGCACGCAAAAGCAAGCGTTAGCGCACGTACCACACGAACTTTGAAGGTAACAATTAAGGCTCTCTGAACGGACTCCAACAAAGCGCTCGCGATGGTCACCTCCGAGAAAAACAGTGATCTCCGAAAGGTGCGGGACACTGCGCCAAAAGCACGTGCAACAGCAGCAAAATGCACCCCGCGCCAAAAGAGGAGGAGGCCGCAGCGGCTTCTCTCTCTCTCTTCCCTTTCCCGAGACGACCGACTCGGGGGAAGAATCTAGTCGGTGTTGGGAAGACAGACCCAGAGAGAGAGAGAAAAAAAAAACTATTTATGGCAAGCCGGGGGCCGTACGCAGCCGAAAAAAAAAAGCACGTGCGCAGTAGGCATCCCTACCTCGCACCTGTCACATTTTCCGAGCGTTCGCGGCGCTTGTGTGCTAGAGAGATTTAGCATACCGGGCTCCATCCGCAACGCTACGCTACGCGCGGTGGTAGCGGGCCCGATGGTGGCAAGGCGCAACTGCTGGAATTTTCGGTAGGGGGGATTAGTGCAGCCTTCGAGAAGATCGCCATGCGCGCATTCCTCCACATCCTCTCAACCTCAATCTCCAGCGACGAAGAGCAGGCCTCAGCGATCACAAGCTAGCGTCCTGTTGCGCGTGCGTTCGATATAATGTCGGGAAAAATACGGTTCGATATAAACGTACGCCATAATCTCTATACTTTCAAGGGGGAATTTATGAGTTCGATATATCGAACTATTCGATATAGGTCCCGTGTTCGATATATCCGTGTTCGACTGTACTTCCTGCGGCAACTGGTAGCCGACCGTCCCGATGCCGGTGATAAGGGCAACTGCTGATAATGGTCCTAGTTCTGTCATCAGTCGGTTGCGAACATTGTGAAAGATGCATGGGTTATGGCGAGGAGTATAATTTCTGCAAGAGGCGCCGACGGTTGCGAGTAAAGGGGCTGCGTCCGCAACAAAAATTTGTCTCTTGCACACAGGGCTACCCTGAGGGCTGCCGCTGTCCCGGTGCACCGTTTCCTGATAAGAAAAGCCCCAGTGGAAGCTCCCGACATGGAGGCCTCCACCCCGTGCACTCCCGCACAAGACGTTTCCCGGCGCTACAGCCCTCAGGTACTCCAGCATACCACCTGCATGGAAAATAAAACGTACGTAGCCATATACCCACCTCCGGAAAAAGTTGTGGAGAAAAGAGTGAATTCTTCAACCTCGTGATGGCTTTTGCTGGAGATCTTCGTTCGGTGCGTCTGTCATTCAGTTACAGCAACAGGCTCTAGCTGCTACTGCTGCTTGTGATCTTGCTGATGAGGACAAAGCATATAGGTGACGGGCTTCTGCAACCTTTTTTATATGCAGATCGAAATAATGAGACGATAAAGAGAGTGATGACAGCTGAATTTTACGGCGCAAAAGAAGCTTGGGCAAAAAGCGCCAAAAGGTAGACAATGAATTTTCTCGTATCAGATTCATGTGCAAGTTGGTAGAGGCCATTTTGCTTCCCGCCGGAAAACATTCGATGGGCCGTTGCGATTGTTAGAAAGGAGTTACGAGCCCAGACAAGAAGTGGTATTTTATGCTGTTTGTAGGCGCACGACAATAACCAAAACATCTATCATACCACACCCAAAATTTCTTTCGATGGCCCACTGCCCCTACACTATTATGACTTGTAACACGTACACCTGAATGAATACGTCATACGGAAAATCGCCGTCAAGGTAACGGTTCGGAGCTTGCTGCGTGGTTAACAGCAGAACTGTTTGGGCCGGCACAAATCTGTGCAGCATAGAGAGAAAATCCCGAGAACTCCTAAGGGCGTGCCTCAAAGAAACCGCTTTGCACTGCCTAGGCTTGCACGTAGACTGGTCATATAAGAAGCTCCCGCCTTCCTCATCGTCGTCGTGTATTCACCGGTTTGCCATGGGTCCCCCGAAGAGGAGACGACGACGAGGACTCTGTAAGCCCCGCCTTCACAATCAAGAAGTACCACCGGACCAGACCACCAACTGGAGGTCTACCGAGGGAAGGACGCGCTACAACAGAATTTTTTTTTCCACGCGGCCGTACTGTCCGATTGGGACCAAGGCAAAAGGGATGACGACGATTGCTGCAGAATAAAATGCCGTAGATATTCAATGGCCTTTACATAACTGTTCCATCCAAAACGACTTTGAACTGCAGCAGTTCCACTGCTCGCTCTCTCCTGCGATCCACTGTCAGTGTGTAGAAAAGCTATGTCGACCCGCAGCCCTGCTGTTACTCCAGCAGTGCACCACCTGTGCAAACTGCGCCATTTTTTCATTGCGAAGCGCCTCTAGAGCGTGAGGCGTAATATACAGCGTAGCATTGAAATACAAACCACGCGGTGTATGTATCCTCAAGCTTCACACGTCCAATGATCTCTATCGTGACCTTTCACTTAGAGAGCACACCGCTTTCTTCGTTCTCTCGCAAGAAGTTCGTTTCTTCGTTCTCTCGCTCTTGGAATTGGGTGCGGCACACGTCCCGAACCTGTAGGGAAAGCATTGAAGCTATCTAAATAATAAGATAAAGTGGCTCGAACGCAGGACGGACACAAACAATATGTCCATGCGTTTTCGTTGGTGTGCAAGAAGAAGTTGTGGCAAAGTCACCGTTATAGAAAATGTCGGGCAGAAACGGCTGTTACTCTACGCGGGTTCCTTGAGGGCTGCCAACGCCAACGTTCTGGACAATAAAAATTTGTTCACACCTGACCCGCCGCGGCGGCTCTGTGGTGTAGGCGTTGTGGTGCTGGGACCAAGGAGGTGGGTTAGATTCCCGGAAATGGTGGCTATTTTTAATGTATACCGAAAGCGTTAACGTAGTGCATTCTATTCTTCGCCGCACGGAAGAGGGTCCCCAGGGGTTTAAAATAATACCGGTTTATCGTCTATGGCAAAATAACGCCTAGCTGACAAAACGGTATGTTTTTGTCATGCGTAGAATTTCCATAGTAAGCGAGGCTGCCAAAAGGAGAAAGGGCCGCTGAAAAGGTAGACTCAGAGACACAAGTTACAGACTACACAACCCACGAGGCACTAAGTTCATTCAACCATGCCAGGGTGCCGAGCGCTCAAGGTGACAAGAAGAGGTGCCAGTCGCCGGCCAATACTCAGCCGTCAGCATTGGAGTTGCAGCGGCAAAGTTCATTGAGTAGTAAAAACGAAGGAGAAGGCAGAAGGTGGAAAGTGTGCCTGAAGCACAGGACAGACAAGCGTTTAGACGCGTGCTCTGTTCTAGTGGTCACTCACAAAATACGGCGCTAGGCCTCCTCACTGCTAGCAACTCGTCTCATCGGGTGGTCTCGTAAGACGGCATAAGCGCTTCAGGTATAGCTGTGTTCGCGACACACCCTCCACCACTCCACACCTCAACTGGTGATCTGACCCTGCAATACCACACTCCACGACTGTGCCCATGGTATCAGAGATGCCTCGGGGATGAACCAACGCCAGTGCAGAACAAGTAATGCTTCTATTTTGTTTCACACGGAACTTAGACGCCACTCTATTTCAGCTGTATGTCGGGCCGTTTGCCGCTTACCGCAATTGTCCATTGATCGTTTGTTAGTCTTTTTTCTCTCTCTTGCATGTGAATTTCTTGGGGCTCTTGGTATTTCCTTCCTTCCTTCATGGAAGGAACGAAGGAAATACCTTCCTTCAAGAAGTTTTCTTCAAGAAGGCTTCCTTCAAGAAGCTTTTCTATTATTTATAATTGTTAAGAACACGACAAATATCTTCACCTGCTACGTATACAAACTAAAACTGGCAGCGCATCTGCTTGCCATGCTGCAGACGTCATCCAAAGACGGCAGTCCGCGATCTCCGCTGTCACATAATTTCCTCTCATGTGTTATGCGGCACCCCTCATGCTCTTCATTTTACTGCTCGATATTATGCCGCATTTGCCTGCTGCGCTATTTGTTGGTACTGTTGGGACAGCTAGCTCTAGTCACTAGAGCAAGTCTCAGGCGCTGGCCTTGCATTGCGTAGCTAAATACTCTTCCTTTTGTAAATTCCCTCGCGTAGCAATTAGGCACTCATCTAGTTTAAGTTAAACAACACTGCCAGACACTGCAAATTGGTTTAGGTTATTGCTAGAAGAACTCAATATCATCTTTTCTCCGAACAATGTGTGACAAATGCGAGGCCTAATAGAATGAAAATGTTTTGTTTATATAATTTTTTGTTTACTCTGGAAAGGCAGAACTGAAAGGACAAACACACCCCAATTATCTCTCCGTAAAGAGCAAGTAGCTCCATATGCTTTAATCTGCTTTGAAAACAACCACGCATGGTATTACGAGACGAGACTGGTCTGTATTAAATGGCGAAATATTTCCTTTTTAACAGTACAGGGAGCAACAATATTACATCCCACCAAATTTTGCAAAATTTGTACCATGTTACGTGCAAGAAAATCTAAAAAAACGCAACAGTGTTGCTAAGTGAAAACGTTTCATATAATTGTTATTTCACTATTGTATCGGCACAAAAGCGTTAAGGCAACGCACGGACATAAAATAATGGCTGCATTGCCACCAACCTAAAGTGGTTAATTGCCAGTTTTTGACGTCACTCTGAGGTCTGGTATTGGAGCCGGATTACGTTAATTTCAAATGTCTTTAAAACGCAAGTGGTGCAGAACGAATGGACGTGCGCATTAGAGGATTCATACACTTTAGTAGTGCCAACCACAACTCGAACTCGCGATTTGCTACGTTCCTTGAGGATCATATTGCCGCTTCTATTTGCCCAACAGGGCTACGCGGAGCAACGTTTATAAAACAAAGAACATCATTTCCAACAACATGCAACACCAACATCAATGTTCCCTCTAGAAAATGCTACCCCCCCGCCTTGTAACACGAATGCCCCCAGCAACTTCGATTTTGTGGACTGAAGTGCTGAGTAAAGCAGAACAAATTCCAATGCCCTGCAGCGGCAATCATTTAGCTCGGTGTATTTAAAGCTCCATGCTCATTCTGTGTAATGAATGCGCATATCTCGCTGCCACAGTAATTGGGAAGAGCGTGTAGATATGTCATCAACGCTGTCTTCCTTTCGCACTTCAGTTCACGATAGGGCGTTTTTGTGCCGCGATCGTGCACAAGTTCTCCGCCGCTGCCTGCAGGAGCCCTTGAGGTGGAGCGCTTTTTAGGAGGAAGGGGCAACGTCTGTAAGGTTGTGTGTAATTTCTGCGCCAGAATAAATTAAATGGATGAATTCACGTGCAGCGCCTCTCATATGTATAACGAACGCGTATTCAAGACTGGGATGTTGTAGCGTTAAGTACGCTGCTAGTTTTACTTTAGGAGGCGCAGCTGCTAGTTATCGTCGCAAAAATCCTAATTGTCTGAAAGCTTTATCGCATTAGACCTGCTAGATATGACCTGCTAGATCGTAATTAAACATACGGGCTGTTTTTTCTGGGTTTTCGTGATACTTTTTGTTCTGGTTGAACTAATTTGCACTCCCCACTGTGCGCACCAGGCAGAAATGTTAGCTAGCAAAGTGTTTAGTTTCATTTGATCATCAATGGTCTGCACAGCCGTATAGATTTTGGAGTCGTTTGCGTATAACCTTAGTGTTGCGCCCGGTTCAATGCAGATATGTAAATCGTTCACGTAGACCACGAGAAGAATGGGGCCTTAAAATGATCGTTGGGGTACTCCTGAGCACACGTCAAGTTGGTCGGAGTTGGTGTTCTTAGTTTCTACATATTGGGTACGATTGCGGAGGTAGGCTTGTATCCAGGAGATAACTTGTGAATTAATGCCTATTGGTTGAAGGTTACAAATTGGTTGGCAGTGGGGGACGCGGTCGAATGCCTTCGATAGGTCCATTAGGATTGCACTGTTTGTTCATTGGAATTAATTGCCGACGAGAAGTCACAGGTGATTTCAAGCAGTAGGACGACTGTCGGAAGCCCTTTACCGAATACATGCCGTCTATGATAACATAGACGGTTTTGTTCAACATATGTCATCATTGCGCTTTTCATAATATGCTCTAAACGTTTACAGCAGCAACTTGTATGTGATATTCGCCTGTAGGTATTTACCAGGAACTTGTTCCCGTCCTTGCGAGCTGGTTTTATTTTAACGCAGAGCCCATCTAAGGGGAGCGAAGCTGTTGATAGTGAAATTCTGAAGATGAAGCATAAAAATGGTTCAAGTTGTTCTGCATATCCATATCGTCGTAAAAATGAGTTCGAAATATTGTCATTGCCAATAGATTTTTTGATATCAATATTCTACAACAAGTTATGAATTCCCGGTTTTGTAAGCACAATTTCAGGCATCGCAGACTCGTGATAACATGGGATATAGACTGACCCGGGCATGCGCGAGAAGAGGGACTGGAAAAACTCGTTAAAAGAGTTGTCCACAACACGAAGATCCTGTACAACACTTCCATTGACCTCTATTTGCTGAACAGCGTCACAACGTTTGAAAGGTTGTAATGATGACAGCGGCGATGAACCCCGTCTTTACGATGACCCCCCTCCCTTCTCGTGGCCTTGTTGTGTCTCTCCATCCGGTTGCGGAATGTTGGGGCGGCCTCCGCCGACGCCAGCGAGTCGACACCCTTTGTATGTGTATCGTACTTGCCTGTCACGGCGCGCAAGCCGATAACGAGCCCCACTGTCACACCCTCTCCCTTCTCTGGCTGCGCATGCGGCTATATAAGCAAGCCGAATAAAGCTGCGGGCGGTCTGCTTTGGCTGAGCCACTTCATGTGTCGTCTTTCTGCCACCCGCACATGATACATGGTGTCAGAAGTGCAACCGCCAACGCAACAAGCATCAAGGAATGGACGCCATAAAGCCACCGGGACCACTGCAACTGTCTGGAAACATCAGACGCAACTGGGAGCTCTTCAAGCAACGACTCGACCTATTCCTGACGGCGACTTCGGCGGAGAAACCCAGGACAGAAGCGGTCAAGGCAGCGATCCTTCTCAGCACCGCTGGCGAAGAGGCACTGGAAATCTTCACCAACTTTACATTCTCTGAAGGTGAGCGAAAGGACGACTCCCCACGCTGGTGCGCAAATTTGATGAGTACTGTCTCGAGCAAGGGAACGAGGTTTACGAGCGACATCTATTCCGCGTGCGGGTCCAAGATGAGGCAGAGCCTTTCGAACGATTTTCCCGAGAGTAGTTAAGGACGCAAGCCAAGCTTTGAAATTTTGGGGACCCTGAAGAGTCTATGATAAGGGACCAAATTGTTTTCGGGACCAATAACAAGAACACCAGAGAAAAAATGTTGCGGGACAAGAACCTGACTCTACAGAAAGCAGAAAATATGTGCAAAGCAGCAGAAGTAGCGGAGCAACAAAATAGTGCATGGGCTAGTGAGCGCGTACAGGTTGACCTTGCCCGGCGTAATGAACGCAGCAAAAAGCAAAGAAATCGTTGCACGCAATGTAGTAAGAGCCATCCGCCACGGCAGTGTCCAGCCTACGGGAAAGTGTGCTACGCATGCAACAGGATGAATCACTTTGCGTCCTGCTGCAAGAACAAGCAGGTAACGATATTGAGAACGACGCGGACGATCATTTCGACGTGCTTGACGTTAGCATCTGTGGCATCAACAACAACGCAGGAAATATTGGACAGTACGCGGTAAGGTGTACGGCTGCGAAATTGAACTGAAAGTAGATACGGGTTCTCAGGCGAACCTTATTCCGCTCAGCGTCTTCAGACGCATGTCAACAACAGCGGCATTGCAGAACAGCAACGCAGTGCTCACCGCCTACAATGGGTCCGTAATCAAACACCTTGGCGTGGCGACCACAGCACTTGAGATAAACGGCGCAAGGAAAAAGAAACCACTTCTTCATCGTTAAGAAAGGGCGCCAAGCAATTGTTGGCCTGAGCACTTGCCGTGAAATCGGCCTTATCCCGGCAACCGTCGATACTATCGGCCGAAGCGGAGCAGAGGCGCCAGAGACAGAATTCGCGCACCTTTCTCGAGGCACTGGGTGCGTAAAAGAAAATACAAGATGGTTCTTCGGCCAGACGCTCTTCCAGTCGTGCAACCAGCAAGGAGAGTGCCACTGGCCCTGAAGGAACCATTACCTGACGAACTCGCCCATATGGAGAAAGCAGCCATCATCGTGAAAGTAGAAGAACCAACTGAATGGGTGAGTCCACTGGTTGCTGTACGCAAGAAAAACGGGTCGCTCAGTATGCATGGACCCACGAAGAAGTGAACAAAAATATATTACGTGAGCATTACCCTATGCCCATCCGCGAGGATATCGAAAGTGAGTTGTCAGGGGCCCAGTCTTTTCGCGTCTAGATGCAAACTCCGGATTTCATCAGATACCACTTGATGAAGCTACATCGTGGATCTGCACGTTTGCAACACCGTTCGGGCGATACCGCTTTTTAAGGTTGCCGTTCGGAATTTCATCAGCCAGCGAAGAAGTATTTCAGAAAACGCTGTCCGGAAATTTTGAAGGTGTACCTGGAGTACGCGTGTACGTAGATGACGTCCTGGTGTGGGGAGCTGACAAAGCTCAACACGACGAACGTTTGCGCGCCGCTCTAGAAAGGGCAGAGAAGGCAGGGCTGACCTTTAACCAGAAAAATGTGTCTTCGGTGTGAGCGAAATAACATTTTTGGGTGACGTGATCAACGCACAAGGTGTGCTCCCCAGCCCCGACTTGATCAAAAGCATCCGAGCTATGCCCCCTCCGGAAGACAAAAATGCAGTACGGAGAATGATGTGAGTCGTAAATTACTTCCGCAAGTACATGCCCCGACTAAGCGACCACACGTTATTGTTGCGGAGCCTCGTAAAGGACGATATCATTTTCGAGTGGACTGCAGCTCACGCGCGCGAGTGGGAAGCCGTATGCGAGGCCTTAACGTCTCCCCCGCTGTTGGCTTTCTTTGACGAGAAAAAAGAGACAAAGCCGGCAGCGGACGCCTCTGCAATCGGAATAGGCGCCTCTTTATTGCAAAAGCACGGCAATGACTGGCGCCCAGTCATGTATACATCGCGGACGCTATCTGATAGCGAAACGCGATATTCCCAAATTGAAAAAGAAACGCTCGGCATCGTGTTCGCGTGCGAAAAATTCCACCAGTTTACATACGGCCGCAAGATTCTTATCGAGACCGACCACCGGCCGTTGCTTGCCATTGCAAAAAAAAAAAAATATCGGCGAGATGCCACCAAGGCTACAGCATTTCTTTGTGCGCTTGCTCAAGTACAATTATGATTTGCAGTTCGTTCCTGGCAAGGACCTGGTCCTGGCTGACATGCTCTCTCGCGCGCCTGCCTACGCTTCGGAGCCGGCAACAACCGAAGACGTCGAAGTCCACGCAGTTCAGGTCGTCTCCGGAATAGTAAGCACACCAACGACGAAGCGACGTCTTCAAGTTGAAACTGTGGCGGATCCTTACCTAAGTTTGGTGATGCAGCAGCTTTCCGAATGTCGACCTGTTGAAGGGGAATTACCCCCGTTTGCTGCCGAGCTATCAGTCATCGAAGGAATATTACTTAAAGGATGCAAAGTTGTCATACCTTTGTCCATGAGAGCTCAAATGCTAAAGAAAATACACGCCGGTCATCTCGGAAAGAACAAATGCAAGGCAAGAGCGCGTGGATTAGTTTTCTGGCCTGGTCTTGACGGCAGCATAGAATCGATGATTCGTTCATGCAGCGCATGCCAGAAATATGCGTACAAGCAGCAGTCCGAGCCACTTGTTCTTCGGCCAACACCCAGTAAGCCGTGGTACAGAGTAGGCATCGATATCTTTTCCTTTGCGGGTGACGCATACTTGACAGTGTACGACGCGCACTCCAACTTTCCGGAGGTGGAAAAGCTAGCTACCACGACAGCACGAGAGGTAGTAGAGAAAACGTCCGCTATCTTCGCACGCTATGGGATCCCTGGACAAGTATGCACAGACAATGGGCCTCAATTTGTGTCAAAAGAATTTGCCGACTTCGGAAAACGGTATGACTTCGAGCACATCACTTCGAGCCCGCGATTCCCTCGGTCCAACGGATTAGCGGAAAAGGGGGTGCAGGTAGTCAAGCGCATCTTGAAAAAGACTACAGAGTCGCGTGATGATTTTTGGCTAGGTCTGCTGTCGTATCGGGTATCTGCATTAGAAGATGGCCACTCACCCGCACAACTATTACAGGAACGGCAACTGCGCACCAACGTCCTTGAATATAGAGCGGAACTCGGAAGCGCCGTAGTAAAGCACAAGAATCAGGACAAAGGCAAGCCACTGCCACTACTGCAGCGAGGAGAGAAAGTGCGCATACGGGACGACGACTGGTCACGCCAGGCGAGAGTACTCCACGAAGTTGCTGCTCGATCCCAAATCGTCGAAACAGAGGATGAACGGCTGCTCAGACGGAACAGACAGCACCTGCTTCGAACCCAGGAAGAATTCCGCGCCATTGCCTGACGACGGGAACAGCCACGACGCCGAGAGGTGGACAACGCGCAAGTCGTGAGCCAGGACGATCAAGTACCAGGTTCTAATCAATGTGGTCTCGCCACTCAGAGCCTGCAAGCCAAGGAGCCTGGAGTACCTGAGTTACAAAAGGAAACGCGGGAGACGGCCGGAACCCCGGGAACCACAACGGAAGGGCGGCTGTCAACTGGTACCCGCAGGTCAACCCGTCAACGCAGTGAACCGAAGAGGTTGCGTTATGACGAAAGTTTCCGTCTAATCTCTTGACTTTACTTGTGAATAGTGGTTGTTTACTGATTGTGTTTGTTTTGTTCATGTAAAGAAAAAGAGATGTATATAACGAGCCCCACTGTCACACCCTCTCCCTTCTCTGGCTGCGCATGCGGCTATATAAGCAAGCCCAATAAAGCTGCGCGCGGCCTGCTTTAGCTGAGCCACTTCATGTGTCGTCTTCCTGCCACCCACACATGAGACAGTATGGGCCTCGCCAGCGGCTTTTTACGCGGCGGTCGGGGAGGCTTTCCTTTCCTCCTGACCTTCGGGGACGGCAGGGGGCGGGGGAGCGGAGGTCAAAACCCTCATTGGCATGTGCGCTGCTGTGGGGAGGCGGCATTGCTTGCACCCTGCTCGCGCATGCTTCAACGAGTTTGTCGAGAGCTGCGACTGCGAGCGGTCGCACGAAGACTCGCTCCCGTGGAGGTTTTTGGGTGCCAGGAAAAAACGCACCTTTAAGCAACCGTGCGGCGGTTTGGAACCTTTTTTGGCCTCCGCGTCCCCACCAGGGATCGTGCCGCGATACCCCCCTTTGTGAGCTGCGGCGCGAATTTTCCCTAATTTTAATCCCCTGGTGTTTTAGTTTCCTTGTCTTATGTTATGCTTCATCGTCTGTAAATAAGTGTAAATAGACTTTTTCTTCATCATCTACCTCCTGCGTCAGCGTCATCGGCTACTTTCACCCATCCACGGCGACACCAACCACCTTCTTCTACGAACCTAACTTTACTGAGGTGCGCCAAAATTTTGGAGGCTCATGATTCATAAAGGTAATTAAGGTTGTGGGATAAAAGTAGCTCCTGGCTTTTTTATTTTAGAGCGCAATTCTTTAAAAAGTTGACGAATGATTGCGGGGTTATCTCTACGTTTGCGCATTTTTTTAACTTTTCTTTTGAGATGAATAATGTCACCTGTTACCCAGGGTGTGTCACATTTTGTTCTCTTTGTTTTCGACGGAATGAAATTCTCCTCACAATATTTAATGGCATGTTTCAATTGGAACCATCAATTTATCACTGTGTCACAACTGTTATGTGAGAATTCGTCTCACAGTCTGTCTAGGTAATCGACAATGGTTGCATCATCTGCTCTGTTGTACAGTTTACCTACTGTTTTTAAATTGTGCCTGTCACGTCTTAATCTAGAACCGTAAAGAAATAGCTTTCTTATTAGCAGTTTATAGTCAGACACCCTTCTCGACACTAATTTGGGGGCCTATAAATTCTGATGTACGGGAGAGGTGGAGAAGAGAAGAAGAACATTGGATTCGGATGGGCTGTTGAACTATTTGCAATGAGGAAAAGCTAAATGCGGTATTCTTCAGTAGTTGGCACCTAACTGCCTCCTTGGTGCTTGTTGAAAAGTTCGTCCAATCAATACCTGGTTGATTGAAGTCACTGGTAAGTACGACTTTTTTTGTATGAGACATCATACTATTTAGCAATTCATGAAGTTGATTAAGATTGTTACAAGAGGCGTTAGGACGCCGGTAAATGCCGCCTATCAGTAGCGCTGAAACATTCATTTTGAGCGTGCAACAGGTGCTTTCATGATTTTGTATGCCTTGATTCCTACGGAAATTTATTCCGCGTTTAATAGCTATTCCCACACCACCAACACGTCCATCACGATCTGAGCGAAGAAGGGGATACATTGCAGGCAGAATTTCGGAATCATGCATATCAGCGTGCAAGCATGTCTCCGTGATTATGACTACATCAGGGTTGTACATCAACAAGAGTTCTTGTCCGTTTTGCTAACCATGCTTCTTGCGTTAAGCAATAGCATACACTGCGTCATATTTTTCCGGTTGTGTCACGCATTCTGGCTAGATGCAGCTATGGCCTCACTGCGCTGCTCACCGCCTAATAGCACCCTCTTATTTTCGGCGATATTCCAAGTGTATATCGTATATCGTCCTTCACTTTCAGTTTGTCGAACACAAATGTCACAATATTCCTCCTTGCACGCTCACTTTTAGCGGATTGCCATACTTCACCACGTGGTACCCGAATAGCGTTGAAAAGTCCTCAGAAATAGATACACTCGACTTCGTGCATTTGAATTTATTGCAGTTATGTAGGGCCGCCATTTTTTTCCGTGAAGTCTTGGAACCTTAAAATGACGGGGCGCGCTCATTGGTTATGTTTCTTTCGAATGCGATGTACAAGTTCAATAGATTTTACTTGGACGCCTTGTACGTTGCGAAATATTGCTCTCGCAATTCGCTGTTCGAGACCAACATTTTTTTCATCAACAACCTAGTTTATTCTAAAAATTACAATGTTGTTCCTACGGATTCCATTTTCAAAATAATCTACCTTTCTGTTGAGTTGGGCAACTTCTTCACATTCCTTTTAGGTGCGGAGTGCCTTAGGACGGCACAATGTGCGCCCGCGTCCGTGGGCATAGCATTTACAATCGCAAAAAAGTGTCACACCGGAGGTCTGCTCGAAACAAACACAAATGACTACCACCGAGTAGACCGGATGCTCCAACCCCTAAATCCCGCTCTTTCCTCAAAGCTCGAAAACTAACCCGGCAAACAAACCAACTACAGATTTCATCTGAAAACGTACTCCTCGTATCTCCAAAGCACAGAGATCCCAAAAAGGCTCCGTGATGCGATGCGATGAGGTTTTACGGGAGGGGGCAAGAGGGAGAGAATAATTATTTACGCGGCGATCTACCGTCTAATGTGCCATTCTATGATTAGTGGTCTGGTAGGCACACATAACTACAAAAAGAAACATCCCCCTCGCGAGGGGCACGATCAAATGCAGAGCATTTCTGCGGGGGGGGGGGGCGCGCCTGCAAGTCGTATGGATTACGTATTGGTTGTTGTTGTTGTAATTGTTGTCTTCCAGCGTAGACATTGTCGATGAAGTCGATGGTGAAACGTGCCGTGAACCCCCTGCCGCGGCCATGACGCAACGTGGAGCGGCTATGACGCAACGTGGCGCGGCTATGACGCAACACAATCCAACACAATCCACTTTAATCCAATTCAATCCAAATCCAAGCCAATCCAATCGAATCCAATCCAATGCCCCTCGCGAGAGAGTGTTATAGCGCCGAAATCGCCACCACGCGAACGCGTGATGCTGACGTCACGATCACGCCACAGATGTTAGCGACCGCAGCGCGCGCGAACGACATATGTGGTTTAAGCGCGAACCGACCGCGGCGAGAGAGCGCGATGCGAGCGCCCCACTGTTCTGTTCTTGCGCGCGAACCTAAGGCGGCGAGAGAGGGTGTTGCGCACGTCCCCACCTATTGTGCGCCCGACCGAACGCGGCGAGAGAGGGCGTTGCGAGCGGCGAGAGAGAAGGCGAGGAGGACGCGGGGGAGAGGGCGCACCTCTGGCCGACGGTTGAATGAGTCAAGGATATAAGGCACGTTCGTAACCTTCCGTTCTGTGTCGGCTTGGCTGTGGCTCTGTTGGTAGAGTACCGTGCACCTTGCGTTCCGCCCGCCCGCAGAGTCGTAGGATCGAAACCTGGCGCCGGCAAGTATTATTATTTTATATAGTGTAGGGGGAGCGATGCGGACGCGGACTACGGACGCCAACGCGGGTGACATCGTGAGTTACTGAAATGCTCTGCATTTAAAATTACAGGAACCGGCATGATTAGAGCCTTTTTCTGGTCGACCAGACAGAGTTAGTGCCAGCCTTCTTACCCATTGGGCTACGACCATGAGTTATAACCCTAGAGTCAAACGGCTTACTTCCTCGCCTGTAACGGTGCGGAGTACCTTAGGAGCTCCCAATGTCCGTCCGCGTTCATCCACACCAGCATCAAGCGACAATCAAGAGTAATTTGATTTGAGCCTTGAGCTGCAGTTTTATTTAAAATAATAAAGGTGCAACTCAAAGCTCAAATATAATGACGGTGGGGGGCGCAAATTGGATACAACTCGGCGCAAATTAGATGTCATTTCGCGTCCCCGTACTCCGAATCCTCGCCATCATCCACGGAGTGGAGACGCTGCCATTTTATGCAGAAATGCATTAGAGCCGGGGGTTGCCTTGCGTACGTTGGCCGGCGTCCGCAGCGCGTCTGATGATGATTGTGGCATGATGCCCCTAGGGATTGGCCAACCAAACAATCCGTCACGAGATAGCTTCACGTTCAACCACCATCGTCATCTACCCGTAGGGGAACCGCTGAAGAAGAAGAAGGAAGAGAGAAGACAAAGCTGCGAAGAGGAGGGTTGCGTGAGTTTTGGCTACCGTTATCCTCCTCGGCCGGCGCATCTTCCCGATCTGAACCCGGTCGAAGAGCGGCTCATCGCGCCTCGACTCCCCTTCATGAGCATCAGGCGGCTGACTCGAGGCAACGGGCAGTTTGGAATCAAGGGACAGGCGGTGAACGTGCCCATCAACGTATCGAAGGTTGTGCGGTGCCTTCCTCGCATGGTACCCGAGGACGTTGCGTTCGACGTTCACATCAAGCGGAGGCTGATGAGTCCGGCAACGTACAAGCGCGGGTTGGTGAAGCGCGGCAACATCCTGGCTTGGCTCAAGCACCTGGAACACACCCCGCTGTATCGCGCCATCAACGTTCGGGTCGATTGAAGTCGGCTCGATCACTTCGATGACGGCGGCGAACGAGAGGAACCGCAGGAAGACGACGTCGATGATTGCTGACGGTGAGTTCGAAATGATTCCCGACGACTTTGACGTGAACGATCCTCTGCAGTTGGCGGTTGCGCTCAACGCGGTCTCGAAGACGCTTCTCTATAATGAAGCGGAAATGACGCGTGTGGGAAAAGAAAAAATATAAATGATTACGCTCACACTCTCGCCTCTCTCTTCGCCATTAATCGCATCACACTCATCGGTGCACCCAATGCATTTCTGCATCCTCACAATCCCCCTCGGGGAGGTGCGGGGGAATTTTTTTAACGTATTCTTCACATTTACTTATTTTGTCACCCGACTGTTTAAGTTATAAGAGTGGCGCTTCTACCTCTGAAAGTCTCTGCTGGAAGTCTTTCAATGCCGTGTGTAATGCGCACTGCGATGCTTGGTTTTGTGAAATAGTTTTGGCCATCTTTTCTTATTTGTCGAGGCCAGGATGCTCCTAAATCACCGCTAAGTTTTAGCAGCAAAATAATCACTCTGACGCAATTCATACAAGAAGCGAAAGCACACCGGGGGCTCAGCAGCACCACAAAACACAAGCAGTTGCTGTTTACGGAGCTGACGTAATGCGACTTTTCACCAACCTGTACAATGAAGAGTAAATGCGTAAGCATTGAGCTTCGGGCGGTGCCACCAAGCCCACTGATGTCTTTGAGAGGTGCGTGCTGCCAAAATTTTATGCGGCTCGGAGGACGTTGTAGGTGTCGCTGGCTGGCCAAAGGGTTGATTCGATAAGCAGGCAGGAGGTACGACGTCCATGTGTTGCGGCTGCGGTGACGTCATTGTAAGCAACAGCAAGATACCACAAGGCAATTGACTGTGCGATACTACACCGGTCGCTGACGCCACGGGGCCAGCAGGCGCCAGAAATATGCCATGGCTGCTTTCTTGAGCACCCAGAAAAACCTGGACCATGAAGATTACATGCGCAGGCATTGCGCTCCGGGCGGTGTCACTAAGCCCGCTACATTTTATTAAGGATAAATATATCGCTTCAATTAATGTCGTAATCGTTGACCTCTCATGGAAAACATCTTGCAGTGAATTGTGCAGTTAAAGGAACTCTGTGAAACTTCCGATACAAGCTTTCACTCTTTCTTCCGCGTCGGAAAGCACTGCGAAAGCTCTAGCGATCGCACCACGCAGCGGCACTGCCTGCTTTGCTCGTCGTAGCAGATGCGCCCACCTTTTCTGCATTGCTTTTGCGGCTTTTAAATGCAGAGCATTTCAGTAACTCACGATGTCACCCGCGTTGACGTCCGTAATCCGCACCGTCGTTGTTCCTACTATATAAAAAAAAAATACTATCCGGCGCCAGGTTTCGATCCCTTGACCCTGCGGGCGGAACGCAATGTACATGGTGCTCTACCCACTGCGCCACAAAGCCGACACAGAATGGGACGCTACTAACGCGCCTTATATCGTTGACTCATTCAAATTACTGCTGACGAGCGCTCTCTCGTCAGCAGTTGCCACAAGTGCAACAACAATAACGTAACGCAAACTACTTAACACCGTGCGCCCCCGCAAATTCTCTGCATTTGATCGTGCCCATCGCGAGGGGGACGTTTATACAGGAACTCCTACTTCTAGCGGACTCCTGGCGCCCTCTTTCTGCCATTGTAGAGACTATGAGGCGGTCTTCCAAGGGCGGCAAATTTGAATTCTACAAAAGCGATTTTTTTAACAGCGGATCTAATTAAGCCTGAGCTTCGTGTTAGTAAAAAAAAATATTAACAACCAAACTTGCGCTGTCTGTAAATTGTGCACCACCGCAGAAAGGGTGTTATAACAGGAAATCCGGCTTTCGCACGTGCTAGAGTGTGAGCACAAGAGGCATATGCGTACGCGCCACCTTTACTATACCGTTTTGAAGGTTATATAGTCTTTGTTGGGCACCAAAAAGGCGAAAATAAATTGGCGCTGCTTGCACTAGTGGTGCACGGCTGCAGAAACAGTGTAGGTGACTGTTGACCTAGCTTCTTCTCCCCTGGAATTCGCTGTCAGTGTTGGGGGCCGACCGGAATGGCCTATTAAAATCTGTGTAAACTTGCCCTCACCTCTTGACACTTAGCCTAGCCCACAAAGAACATAACAAAACCTAAAGAAACTAGAAAAGCACAGCAGAACCTCAGAAAACGTAGCAAAAGCGTAATAAACTTGGTTGACACTCATCTTCTTTGTTTCTCCATCCTTGTGCCGCTAGTCCTACCTGCACCATGTTTAACAGCGGAGCGGTTGTCGCCGGTCACTCTGAGTCACTGTTACTTTGTGAGTAACAGTGGCTCACAGAAATAATAGTAAGTCACAGTAAGTAACTCAGAAGTAACAGTGAGTCACTGTTACTTCTACCGGTTACCGCGCATATGAGCACAAGCCTTTTGAGGAGCGCGCGGCATCGTCGAGGCTTGCTCGTGGCGCTCGCAAAAAATAATACCAAGAAAACAGTTCACGTTCGTCCGCACCTCAAGGGGGGTGTACAGGCCAGCTTCTTCCGCTGCCCGGTTCACGGAGCTGGTTGCCGCGGGTTCTAGCGCGTGCTGACGCCTTCCACTTTAGTATAAATATAAAGGCTGTGGAAGAAAGGATCCGGGCCCGCCAGTCATGCACGAGGAAGAAGACAATATTGACGGATATGACGATGACTATTACTACACATGAAGAGGAGGAGGATTAAGGTCTTTATTGTGTAGCAAGTTTTTATGGCGTCTTTCGGAGGTTGCGTCATCAGTCCAGGACCCCATGGGCTTTGCCAGACGCTACAGCCGGCACCACCAATCGAAGCTGGTAGGACTGGTAATAGCTGGACAGGACATGCCTCTAGAGCCTGTGAGAGTTTTACAGATTCTGTTTGGGGAGAGGGTGTAGGGGCCTCCACCATTCATGTGAAAAAGAGTGTAGTCTGCACCACAGAAGGGGCAGCTAGCAGAGTGAAACGCGACAACGTAACATCTAAACAAACAATTTCAAGCCTAATGGAGCACATGGTGGTGTGTCCCTCAGTGCTTGCACAGAAAGAAAGAACTCCCCCAGCTTAGCTATGGTTCAAACCTTGCGGGGCTTATATAGTGCAAGCATCTTTACTTTTTTAGGTGTTAGGTGGCTATCGAATGCGTTCATTCCTGCAGTTGCAGTTGAAAGAAAGCCGGCCAATAGCCGCTCCACCGCGGTAATGAAGTAATTCCGACGGTCGACGATGGAAAAGAAAGAAAAATCTTTTGAGCAAGTTTCTAAGTTACCTTACCGGCATGGAGCAGTAATGTTGGGGTAATGTGCTTTGTGACCCTCTAATATAAGTATTGGATGTGTTGGTTGACTACGTTCTGCAAGCATTTAAGATACAGAAAAAAATCTGAAAAGAGGGTTGCAGGGTGTCTTTGAAACGCCCAGTGGAAAAGATTTGCACAAGTAACGTACAATATGAATGTGTTTTCAAACCGACGTTACAATGAAGTGAAAACACAACTCTGAAAAAATTAACACAAAAAACACTGCTGCGTTTTTTTTCCGAAGCCGTTTGAACCCATTTCATCCGGTTCAAACCGGTTCAAACCAAACAGAATCGTGCTCCTGAACTGAACCCCATAGACTCTAACCCGAGGCCGAAACGAACCGGAAAAAATTACGGTTCGACACCCTTTTACAATTATAGAAGTGTGAAACGGGCTATAGCAGCTACGTTCTTTTTCACGCTAACATAATTATACGCGAAAGTAGCATTGATCGAACCTTCTTCTAGGTTATGTTAGGCACACTTTTATGAAAAAAAGCGTAATAAAGAAAACGTACTAAATCAGGCTAAACAAGATGCCCTAATAACAAAGGCGTGTGTAGTTGCGATTAAGGCATATGGGTAGCGCTAATGCTACAGTAGTTCACAAAAAGTTTGGTAATGGTCGAAATCTAATTTTATGTTACCGTGCGAGCGCATGGAAACCCACTATTCGTCGTTTACAACTATTGATTCATTACCGATTCGCTGCTCGATGCAGTGCGCGCCCTACCGTCAGAAATGATGAATGCCACACAGTCTGTTTGCTGTTTCCATTCTCTTGTTCTATATTTAGATTTATGATTTATTGATGCCACAAAGGTCTCATTAGGACATTACATGAAGGGTGGAGATGACACGGCACTTGAAAGAAGGGTAACAACATGGTAACGGCCACAGACGATGTACAGTAATTATGGCGGCAATTCTATATAAAGGGTTGGTATGATACAGTACTAGAAAGGAGGGTTACAACAACGTAGTGTCAGCAACAGAATGGATACACTGATTACCGGTGCACTTCCTCAATGGCGCGCTTAAATATTAAGTGGTAGTGGGCAATGAATGCTTAGTTCCATCTTGCATGTTGAGAGTATGTTGCCACAGAAACGCACAATCCATAGGAGAAACAGCAATATGTCGGAAAAAAAGGGCGGAAAAGACCAGTGCCTTTCTATTCTGCGAAGAAGAGGACGACAGAAGCTTTAGGCACTGCAAGAATACCGCGAAACAAAACATGCATTTATTGCACTTCGTGATTCAATATACTTTGAAGCAAATTCGTTGGATAAAATCTGGGCAGATTACAGGTTTCCGTTTGAGAACATTCACAGGGCATTCCATTTCCCTCCCACTTCGTAGGCATTGTACTGCCGGTGTGAGAAGTTCACCAACCCAAAGCGCTCGTTTGTGTTTAACGGAGGTCAGGCCGCATAGATCCGATAGCCATCCATGTAGGAATCTTGCCACAGAGGAACGGGTGTGTCAACGGCGTGCGCGTTAACCCTGTCTGTGTGTGCAGATTTGCCCCTCTCCATTCCTAATGCGCATATACAGGAGCAACCGGTAATTTGCGCTTGCTTAGACAGGAAAGGCGCCGGTGAAAACATGGCTAAGGCAGCTCTACACGCTGTGTAGTAACAACACCGGTCAAGAGATCACTGGACCATACCTAGAAGAAATAAACACAGAAAAACCTGTAACTATGGTGGGTATTTACAACGTGAATATAGATAGGACAGTTACAATGAATGACTAAGGAAATCATCGTACTAGTGAACACTAAACAGCGACAAAGGAAAAGAGCCGACGAAACACACGCTAGTACGATGATTTCCTCAGTCATTCATTGTAACTGTCCTATCTATATTCACGTTGTAAAAGGCGACGAAACACACGCTAGTACACGCTAGTACGAAACACACGCTAGCGTGTGTTTCGTCGCCTCTTTTCCTTTGTCGCTGTTTAGTGTTCACTAGTACGATGATTTTCTTAGTCAGTAACCAACTCGCCAAACTTACCGCCTTAGTTACTGTATCGTGTGTGATAGCCGCGGCAAGCGCGTCAGCCCACCCGCGCGTGTGGAATGTTCTTGTCATCGCATCGCGGCGGCGCATGCTCGCTGTGTGCATTCGCCTTTCATCTGCACTCCGCCCTTTCCCAATGTATGCCATAAAACTGTACGCCGAATAAGCCGAAGGGTTCTTCTCGTCAAGGCTTGGCTTCACAATCAGCGGCGGTCGCGCAAACACGAAACATGGTGCCAGAAGTGGGGTGAGAAGCTACGTCGCGCTAACGACAAGAAGCAGCGACCAGCAGTATGGAATTTTTGAAGCCCCCCGACTGATACGCTTCGACGGCTCCGGACCCCTCTGCCCAACTTCAGTGAACAGCCTCGCATTACTGTGCGAAAACATCAACAACAAGAACATCCCAGACGTTCCCTGGTGCCCTTGGGAGAGGGGGAAGTAGTTAGAATTCGTGATGGCACGTGGGCAAGGAAAGCAAACAAAAGTGATCCGTGCTGTGCAGCCTCGGTCGTTACCGTGTCGTCACCGAGGACGGGAAAGTTCTTCGCCGACCACCGGCAACATCTGCTTGAAGGTTGACAGAAACTTTCGTTCCTGACACGTTCCGATGATGACGACGAAGCGGGTGCTGACCGGATGCCAACACCGCCGCACTACACCAGAGCAGGTTCAACAGTGGGGGTGCCGCTACCAGTGAGCGCACCGGTGAGAGGATCAACACGCCCTCGAAGACCCCCTCAACGCCTGACTTATGATGAACACCTTAAATCAGTGCTGTTGAAAGTGATCAAGTGTGTTTGTGTGACATGTACGTTATTACTTTGTTTATTCGGAGGGGTCTGACATGACATCTTTCTATTGGTTGCTCTTGAAAATAATCAAGTTGTTTGTTGTGCATGGTCGTTATTGCTTTGTTTATTGAGGGGAAGATGTCTCGTGTGTGATAGCCGCGGCAAGCGCGTCAGCCCACCCGCGCGTGTGGAATGTTCTTGTCATCCGCATCGCGGCCGCCGCATGCTCGCTGTGTGCATTCGCCTTTCATCTGCACTCCGCCCTTTCCCAATGTATGCCATAAAACTGTCCGCCGAATAAACCGAAGGGGTTCTTCTCGTCAAGGCTCGGCTTCACTATCAGCGGCGGTCGCGCAAACACGAAACAGTTACAATTAATGATTATGAACGATCTATTTAAAGAATAGTAGAGTTAGTGGAAAAAAAAACCAGGACGGTTGCACTAACAACTGAGTTCATTTCGAATAGTACGAGCATATTGCCACAGTCAAGTCATTAGAAGGCAACTCTCGAGGCACTCAAGAAGCGCAGGGCGGTGCCGTCAATCCCTCGTTCGCCGCGAGATTGGGTGTGCACGGGAACACCAGGCTAAAGGAGGAAGAGGACTTTTTCTCTCTCGCGCGGGCTTCCCTCAGCAAGCGGAAACGCCCATTAGTCTGCTCTAGGGTTTTTGGTCTCTTTCTTATTAAACTATACCCCTTACTGTTGACCAGTTGCTACGTTTACGCTACATTTTTGGTGGAGGAGCGGGTACCAGACCGCGAATCTCGCATGCACAGCGATGACACCGCCTCTGAAGACCGGGCGCCGTGAAACAGAGCTGACGCCCGCTTCATCAACGCACCAGGTCGTCGGATTCGAGGTGCATCGCCTGAGTACGGACTTCTGCCCGCGACATCCAGGGAAGCAGCGGCGACATCCAAGGCAGCAGCGGGATGACAATCCAGGGCAGCAGCGGGCACACCCTACGGCCCCAACTAATGGCAAGCGACAACCTTACGCCATGTCAGTGCGTGTTCCAACAGCCGCGAAAGGCTCCAAGTTTTCATGGAGACGCCTTCGAAGACGCGGAGAGGATTGGCTTGAGCTGTATGAGCGGGTCGCGAGATTTAATGGATGGGATCAAGCGCGGAAGCTGCATTGACGTGCACTTCACCTTGGAAGACGGTGCGAGGACGTGGTGCGAAAACCACGAAGCAGATTTTACAAGCTGGGATGAATTCCGGCGCAGATTTCTGAAGACCTTTGCCCGGGGTGACCGCAAAGAAAAGGCTGAAGCCGCTTTGCGCACCAAAAACCAGGGCCCCAATGAAAGCGTTTCGATGTACTACGAGGAGATGTCCCGTCTTTTCCGACGTGCAGACCCGAGCATGGCTGAGGATAAAAAGCTTCGTCACCTTATGCCAGGTGTGAAACAGGAGCTTTTCGCTGGGCTTGTGCGCAATCCCCCACGTACCGTGACTTGAGTTTATTACGGAAGCGACGACGATGGAAAGGACGCTAGAACAGCGTGCCAGACAATACGACCGCCACCCTGCTTGCGCGTCGGTGGACGTGTTTGCTTCGGCCTCGGGGACCAGTCGTGACCACGTTGCGGGAGCTCATCTCGCTCAGTGATTAGGGAGGAACTTCACCTCCTACAACTGCCTCAGGCCTCACCGACGTACGCTTCTCTGACCCAACTCGTGAAAGAGGAGGTTAAACAAGCGGTTCAACCACCGGTGAACCTCGACATGCCGCCCGCCCCTCACGCATCTCGGATAGCGCGATGACATACTCCACGGTTTCTGCAAGAAGCCCTACGTACGCTGCTTCGAACGTCGCCGTTTGCTACTACCGACGCGTACGCCCCGTCGCCTGCTGGTGTCTTTTATTCGTCGCCAGCCTGTGGAAACTGCCCAGCCCCTCCTGCTGGACGGAGCGCCGTACGCAAGACGGACGTTGTGGCGTGCGCCGGGCGGGCTAGCTCCGACTAGCTCCGACTCTTCGCGCTCCGCACAGGACCGGCATCGCAAAGAAAGGGGCGACGCCGGCAATGTTTCTTCCGTAGCGGTATCCGAAACTATAATTTAACTCCCGTCTTGAGCTATTGTATGCGATTTTAAGTCTATCATGATGATAAAAAGTTCCGCACACGCAAAATCTGGGACGGACAAGCACAAAACGTCAAGCGAGCGCAAAGAAACAGCAGAGGAGAGCGAGCCCGAGTGAAGCAGACGACAAATGCGAGAATCCCTAAGCCGACGTCACCGAGGCGCGCTTCGCAGCGCCGCCCGTGGTCGCGCTCACCGCCAATAGCCTGCGCCACTACAGCTATTGGCGGCATTTTAAAGATGTCTAAAGGCATTAGTTACGAAAGGTTCCACTCGATAGGTTCCACGTTCCACTTGGAGCGCACGCGACGTAGTGCAACATAGTTCTATAAACGTTGTATTGGGGTGCTTCGATTGACGCGTGTATCTACCGTATTGAAGCGCTGTCATCGAAGCACCCAGCCTAAAGATGTGGAACGCGATAAATATAAATTGATTTGAGCCAACCTCTAGCGTGTCGACCTTGGGTGGAGCACGACGGGAGAGGAATAGCATAAGATTTGAGGGAGAGAGCGAATACTATGGTCTTGCGTCGGCATTTGCGACGAAAGGAGCAGATACCCACCTAATGTTCAAAATTATGCGCCAAACATTAAGCGTATTTACGTTTCAACCAGCACTGCCCACCCGGCATATGCATTTACACAATTCATGAAATGAGCCCAAAAGATTTTTTGGCTCCACAATAGTGGAAAATGCGTGGCCTATAAGAATGATAGTGTTCTTCTATGTGGAGTTCTGACATTGGTCAGGCTGCTCACGTTTAGGAACATACACCTAATTGTCCGCATCGTCGCAGTACATGCGCAACAGACTTCTACTGTTAATTCCTTTGCTATATAAACATTTATCTGACGAACTAAAAACCTCAGATGACATTTTGCTCTTTCTTAAAGGGCTGCACAGACAAATAATATCAAAACATTTATAATAATGAAAAAACGTTTTAAATTACGCATGACGGAACCAAACCAGTGGAAAACGGCGTTTTGAAGTATAAGGAATACATATGCTTTTTTTGATAGCTATGACACCAAAATGCGAACTTTGCCGCGTTACGGGAATACAATGTACTAAAGGCATAAGAAAAGCTATTATCAAACTGTTGCCCACTGCTAGTTTTGAACGTTTTTTGAAGGTGGTCATGTGAACGCGATAACATTATTTAAAAGCGTTTAAAACGCGAGTGGAGCACGGAAAAATAAGGTGCTCTTGCAGGCGTTATGCACTTTGGCGGCGCCTCTAAAGTCTCCAGCTTATATTGTTTATCTTCCTTGATTATAATAACGTAGTTATTCTTTACCCCCCACAACTACCAGTAGCAGAATATTCCACACACAGAACCTGTTCAACAACACGTATCGCCAACGTTGATGTCGTAGTTCCAACACACCACCATCGCGCCTTTTATCCTTAATGACCCCAGGAACCTTTGATAACTCCGTACACGAAGACCTGACTGCCGCAGAAAAGACTTGACTACAGAATGAAAGTGCATGCCCTTGAGCGTTGTTTATAACGCTCGGTGTAATTAAAACGCGATGTTTACTCGGGGTGATAATATTGCCCTTTCCGCCACTCTCACAGGGAGGCACGTGTCGATGTCTCAGGAAACACCTTTTTTCTGACTCCTGTACACGATAGTGAAGGTCTGTGCCGCAACCTTCACAAATCACGACAGGGCTGTCTCCAGGCCCACTCCTCTTCCATTGTGAGGGGAGGGATAATACCAGGAAAGCCACTAAGGAACTCTGAATCCTGGAACGTGAGCAAATTCGATTACAGAAATTGTCGAGGAGCGTGACACACATGCAGAACAAACAAACTCGTCCTTCACAGAACAAACGTGCCGACAGAGGGACGATAGATTGACGAGAATCCCAGTTTCATTGATGTAGCCACTTACGTCACCACCACGCATGAAAAAGCATTGGTGGTGCCAGCCTAAGTGCGCTCATGTGTACTCAGCCCATGAGTACAGCACATGTGTACTCTAAAGCGGAGTAGGGCAGTCGAACGTGTTGAGGATGGTAAAGTATTAGGCAATTGCGAGAGCCCGCAAGAAACATTTATCGGGCCGAGGCAAGAGCCAGCCTTAAAGTTAACTTAGTAGTGTTACGATCGGCGTATTGTCATTACGACGGCCCGTTTGCAATATTATCGGGTTCAATCACCCAATCCTCCCGATGTCCTGGTTTTCGTCAGTCCGTCCGCCTGCCCCCCTCATCGACGGTGAGCGACAAGGCTTTGTGCGCAAGGACGCGGGGGTCGATGACTATGCTGCTGGAGAGGGAGAGAGGGAGAACCACTTTATTTTACAACTGTGATTTAGTGGGGAGGGATAGCCGAAGCCCATACGGCTTCAGCGACCGCAAGGGCCCGTGCGGTAAAGAGTTTCCTGAACCGCCAGGTCCGAGCTCTCCAAGGCCTGTTCCCAGTGGTGGGGCGTGGGGTAGACGGGAAATGGGTCGTGTGGACACTAACACAGCGAATGAAAGTGGGTATCACGTTGGTGGCAATGAGGGCAGGTGGTGTTAGAAACTTCTGTGGGTGCGTGTGTGTGAGCGTGGTTCTGTGGGGGAAGCAGTGAGTTTGTAGGATGCGCCACATGTTGGCGGCAGCGTGCTTTCCTTACGGGTGCCGTGGGGGATAGTGCCTGCGGAGGAGTCGGTAGTGCTGGGTGACTTCTCGATATTGCCACGATGACATGGTATACGGGGGATCACGTTTTTATAGAAGTTTCATTGTTTTCGAACCACGTCCTGGCGTTCTCTTCGAGAGCGTAATACACTTGCTTGAGCTTACGCACCTCGTCCCACTCGTTGAACGCCGCCACACGTTCGAAGCTGTCCAACCAATCTTCGGCGTCCTCAAACCTCTCACCGTAGAATGGCCTCGGAGTGCGCGGGGTATGGAGCACCACTGGCGGGGCTTGCATACTTGTCTGGCTCGCCGTTGAAACCATCGCGACCCTGCTCGGCGCGGCCCTGGTTGGCGTAGCAAGGCGGCCGAACTCCGGCTGAAGGCCACGCAGGCACCGGCTGGTCTTGTGGACGGGTGTTGTGTCCACCGAGGCCGAACCAGTAGCGAAGCAATCGACCGGGTCAAGGTGCATGGACAGCTACCCAGCAGCTCCACGAAAATGTCACGTCACAAAGCCGAGCCGAGTCCAGGTGGAAGGAGGTTTTAATGATGAAGAGCGCGATCAGAACAGCCAGCAGCCGCAGGCGAGAAGAGAGAAGAAGAAGAAGAACACAGAGCAACCAGGGCCGATCCCCTCAGCCTCATAAAGGCCGTGCAGCCGCTTGGCGGCGGCAGCAGCTTGCTAAAAATGTGAGCCCCCGTATACCATGTCATCGTGGCAATATGTTAGACGTGCATACCGAGAAGCCATCGGGACACCCGTTGTTAGGCGGAAAAGAGAGGCCTGCTCGGGTGGTCACTGCTCGAGCTTGATGGTGGGCCGCCTTGTTACCCGCCTATTCCAGGTGGGCCGGGGTCCACAGCAGCAACACGGTTTGGGTGGGGGGCTTCTTCCGCCAAGATTTGCAGTGCTACTTTAGATATGGTGCCTTGCCAAAGATGCGAAGTGGTTGCTGAAAATGCGTGGAAAATTTTCATGGGGTTGGGGGTTGTGCTAGGGCGCGGGCCACTGTCGATTCCTCCGCTGTCACCGGGGAGTTTAGGGAGAATGGCTGTTCAATTGGTTGGTGCATCTGTGAGTGAGGTAAGCACTACTGTTGTGAAGGCTTCCTTGGAGTTATACTGTGCTGCGTCCACGTACAGCGTGTACTTCCGAGGGTGGGGTAGTGGGTGTCGTGGTGTCTTGCTCTAGCTTGTCGTCTAGCCGAATGGAAGGTTGTGTGCATGTTTCGAGGAATTGGCCTGATCTTGATAAGTTGACGTAGGTTGTTTGGGATGACCTGAGGTGGGTCGAGGGGTACTGGTGGGTTGAGGTTAATCCGGTGGAGTATCCTTCGTCCCGGGAGGGATTGAGACAATATGTTTATTTGAGCTGTTCTGTGGGCCTCGACAAGGTCGTCAATGTTGTTATGGACACCCAGGCGAGTAGGCTTGCAGTCTGTGCGGGGTGGGGCAGTAGCAGCGCGGCTCTGTAGGCTTTGAGTAGTGCGTCCAAGTCGTTTTTGTTGGCTTTCGGTAGATTCGCGTATGGTTGATGGTAGCAGAAATGGCTTATTATCAAGCTTTGCGCAAGTCTGAGCCGTTCCATTTCGGATATTCCGTGGTGTCTGTTTGTTATTCTTTTATGAGTCCGATGTTCTGTAGAGTGTGATTTCGGAGGGCGCGTTGTGTAAGGGTTGTTCTTCTATTTGCTTGAATCGTAAGGCCTAGGATGCGTAAGTTACTTACATGCGGAATGGGATGATTATTAATTGATATATGGATGTTGTGTTTGGCGGGGGATTGTGTTCGCGATGGGTGCAGGATTAACAGTTCGGATTTTTGCACCGAGCATGTGAGACCGGCTTCCCTTGTTGTGTGTTCGACTGCCGTGGTTCCCCGTTGGAGGACTTCCTCGATATGTGCGTCGCTATCGCGGGGTACCCATAGTGTAATGTCGTCTGCGTATATTGTAGATCTGAATTCTGGTATGTTTTCCAGGCTGCATGAAGTGAGTATCATTGCCAGGTTGAAAAGCGGGGGTGAGAGGACAGCGCCTTGAGGAGTGCCTCTCGCTGGCATTGGGAAGGTTGGAGAAATTAGGGGGCCTACTCTGAGTGTGGTAGTTCTGTCAGTGAGAAAAGTGAGCCCGTACTTGTGTGTGCGTTAGCCCTAGGTTGAGAGATGTGATCGCTTGTAGTATTGCTGCGTGGGAGATGGGATCAAATGCCTTGTGTAGGTATAAGGTGAGGATCGCGGCATTGTCTTAAGGAGCTTGAATGATGCCGTGGTAAATTTGAATGTGTGTGTCTTGAGTTGATAGCCCTGCGCGAAACCCTATGAGGTTGGGAGGGAGGAGGTCTTGGTCTTCGAGGTGTCTCGTTATTCTGTTATGTATTATGTGCTCGAGAAGTTTTCCTAAGCAAGACGTAAGGTAAATGGGACAGAGGTTTTCTAGTTCTATTGGTTTTCGAGGCTTAGGGATTAGTGAGATGTTGGAATGTTTCCATGTGGCTGGAAGAGTACGTGCCGTCCAGTGGTGGTTGAAGAGTGTCGTGATTGCGTCGAGGGCTTGATCGTCTAGTTATCTTAGTATCTTGTTGGTGATTTGTCGGAGCCGGGAGCTTTTCCGCGTCGGAGCTTTAAAATTTCGCTGTGTACCTCTGCAGTTGTGTTTTTTGTGTCTAGGGTGGGGTTTGGATCGCCTAGATATATTGGGTCGGGTGAGGAGGCATTCGCTGCTGAGGGGATGTACATGTTTTGTAGTGGTCTGCATGAGTTGTCCCGTGGTGGCCTGCTTATGCATTAGTTTGGTTATGCGCTGTGTAGTGCGTGATTTAAGAAGCTGCGGGGTCCATGAGTTGGCGCCAGGAGGGCCAGGTGCGCTTCAATGGACAGTCCTCCCGTCATTTCGTCGCATACTTGGTGCCACTGTGCTCGGGTTAGTGGGCGGCGGCATGTTCTATGATCTCCCAGTGTAATTGGGCAACGCGTTTTTTGAGGGCCTTTCTGTGTTTGCGGGTTCTCCACCGGCGTTCTATGCTGCGGTACGCCTCCCACAAATGCTGTATGCGTGAATCGGCGTAGGGGAACTGGTAGTTTGGGATCAATAATTTTCGTACTCTTTCTTTGCCTGCATTATTTGGTTGAGCCACCGTCTAGCTCTTCGTCCGTTTGGTTGCATGGCGGTGAAACGTTGAGGTCGAGGTTCGGAAACCGTCCCAATCAGTGATGTGTTTTTTGTTCCGGTTTTTTTATTAGGGCAGATTTGTACGCGAAGGTTGTTTCAAGAATGTAATGGTCCTGTCAGGTGTGTTTAGTGTGGGTATCCAGTTACGCCATTTAGGCGATGGGAAATACGAGATCACCTGCTGTGTCCCTTTGTGTGGGTTGTTGCCTATGCACGGGGATATGTCCCGTTGTCGTTGTGTAGAGTCAGCTGTATTTCTGTATTGTTTCCCAGAGGAGCCGGCCTTTTTGTTGTTCGCGTGTAGCCCCATGCCACGTGTGGTGCGTTTGAAATCCCCCATGACCAGAAGGGGTTGACTGGCTGCTTCTCGTAGTGCTTCCATGAGAACATGTTGAAGTTGTGTTTGGTGTTTTTTGGGGAGCTGCATAGATAGCACGTGTAAGTTGGTGTGGTCGGGCTGAAGAGGATATAGTGTGACGAAGTTACGTGGGGAATATTATTATTTGAAAAGACGCGTTGTTCTGCGCTTATAGTGCGTTGTACGAGTGTTGCAAATTTGGGGGTATTCGGGCGTTTGAAAGGTCTGGTATCCTGTCATTTCCCAATAGTACCTGTTTCTTGCAGTGCTATAACCATGGGGGGCTTATGAATGGTTGACAGGTGTGTTTGGAGCGCGGGGGCGTTGGCGCGATAGCCTCTACAATTCCATTGCCAGGCAGTGTGTGTGTTTTATAGGTCGCATCCTGCTTCCATTTCGATGGGTAGGGGGTACTGGCAGATGGGTCGGGTGTTGGCATTGCTAGTCGTTGTGGTAGAAGTTCTTTCATCCATGTAAGTAGTTCATTGTGTAGAGCCATGTTAGATTCCTGCATGGCGCTTGTGCTGCTGTGACAGAGTCGTGAAGTTGTAGATATTCTTGTCACTGTGTTAGTAGTTCTTGGCCATATCTATTGACACTGCAGAATTAGCGCTTTGTAACGGTGCCCTTCGTTTGAGTGGTGGGGATTTTGTGGGGGAGGGTTCGTGAGATGATTGTTGGTTGCATGTCTTTTGTTCAGAGGATGAGTGTAGTTGTTGTCGCAGTAAGAGATTCTGTTCTTTAAGCTGGGCGTTTTCTTGCCGCAGCTTTATAATTTCAGCTCGTAGGGCCTGTATATCTTTGATAAGTGCTTGGTGTGCATTGGTTTGAGTTGTTTGGGGTTGTGTTGTCGGAGGCGTGTTGTGTGAGGGTTTGGGAAGGCCTTGGGGGCTCACCTGCGTGTTTCTTTCTTGAGATGATCAACTGGGTGAATGTGGAAGGGCATCTCTTTACATCAACTCTTCACGGTTGGGTTCTTGCGTCTTTGAGGAGGTTTCTCTTGCTTGGGGTTGGTGCTCAGCCTGGGAGACTAGGGCGACGATGGGGTGGTTGGTGGGGACGTCGTGGTTGGAAGCGGCGTGGACAACACGATGCTCCGGTGAGGTGGGAGTCTGCACAGAGAATGCAGTTGGGGTTGCACGGGCGGTTTTCTGTCGGTGTGGTAGAGCCGCACTTGGTGCATCGAGGCGTAGGGGGCGTGTGGGGGCAGACGCCCTGTCTGTGGCCGGGTCGCCAGCAGTTAAAGCAGGCTACGGATTTCCTCTGGAAAGGGTAGCAGCATACGATCGCTGCCCTGTAGGGTACCCAGTATGGTATGTTGTTCGTTGGAGAGTATTTGCCCCAATCAGGAGTTGTAAAGTATTTGGCATCCAGTATGTGAAGCGCTGGGTTGTAGTCAGTTAGGTTCTAAGTATGGTGCTTGCAATCGTCTTCTGTTGGGCATTGAATATTGGCAGCAGCGGCAGCGTCAAAGAACGACCGTCTGATGCAGCGCTTTGGGTTTTTGCAGATTGCCAGAAAATAGCTGACGTCAACACCACGAGCATCAGGACCCCCCCCCCCTCCCCTGTGTTTTTGGTGGGCGTACACCGAGCTGCTTGAAATCAGCCAGGAATCCCGCCACTACAAGCAAACAGCGCTGCAAGTCAAGGACGCACTATAAAACAAGCCCGATGGACCCCGCTACACCACATTGGCAGCAGCGGCAGCGTCAAGAACGACCGTCTGATGCAGCGCTTTGCGTTGTTGCAGGTTAGTTGTTACATTCTCGTGTGTTTTTTCCTTCATTACTTCTCTTGCTGCTGCTGCTGCCAAGTGTGACAAATGTCGTCAACTGAACAATGTCAAGTTTGCCGTGTACAACTTGTCGCGAGTGACTCGGTTATAAAGTGCAGTGACTGCAGTAGCAAGTATCACACCGGGAAATGTGCCGGAGTTTCGGACACAACGATAAAGTCAAAGGGAGAGCCGTATCGCAACGCTTGGCGTTGCGCAGTATGCAGACGTTCCAAGTCTCGGCCACAGCCGCCCGAGAAACCTAGCTTTGATCCCGATACACAGGATATACGGACATGGCTGAAATCAATTCATGAAAAACTCGAGTACTTGATGCCATTGAAGGAAACTGTGGAAAGCATTGAAGACAGTGTACAATTCATGAGCGCGTTACGACGAACTATTAACACACGCACGGAGCGCAACGAGCAGGAAGTAAGGGATTTGAAGCGGAGGCTGTAAAAAGTGGAAGCTCAGGATGACGAGCTTGTACAGATGAGACGCGAGGTCGATGACCTTGAATGGCGAAGCAGGCGACTTAATCATGAATTTCACGGCATACAGACAGCTGAAAACGAAGACTGGGTGAGTGAAATCAATAAGCTTGCAGCCAAATTAAATTGCCCCTTCTGGACAAAATGACATTGTATCCATCCACCGCCTCCCTTCCAAGAAAGATAAGATACCCGGCGTAATCTTTCGCTTTGCGAACAGACCGACAGGGACATGTGGTGGCCGAATAAGAAGAAACTGTCTGATGCGCATGAGGACTTGTTCTTGCTTTAAAAATTTGACGAAAAGAACACGCACTCTGCTTTTTGAACCAAAGTCTGGGCCAAGGCTAACATTTCAATACGTATGGCACTACAACAACA
>CM023448.1:3216088-3401245 GCA_013339765.2 Haemaphysalis longicornis | reverse complement strand
CAGTGCGCTGTTGGTCGTCGAGAAGAGCGGATAGGGTCATCTCGGCTCCTGCTTTTATGCTAACTATCGCAAGGGCAATCAACGATTACCAAAGTATATTTTGTAAGAATGTTTCCGGGAAGGTACCAGGCAGCAAGCCGCATGTTCCTTTTACGATTTACAATGACCTTACTCCCGCGTGGTGGGTATCCGTCACCACGCCTAACCGGGAGCCATTGGAGTACAGTCGCTAGGACTAGGCCAGCTAGGCCTCACGCCGGCGTGACAATGAAGCAGGATAACGTGGATACCGAGATAAACATGTCAACGTCACCACCGGAAACGCTGTTAAACCCGGGCACCAACGACCACATCAGCGGCCACATGTGCATCCAGGTACAAGGAGAGGGGTTTCCGCGAAAGAACTCAACGAGAGCCACCGTTCTGACGCACGCGGGCCGACCATACAAGCAACAAAAAAATCGCGCCAATCTACTCCGTGAATGTGGTTGGAAAGCAAAGCTGTAAACGGCACCCATAACGATTACCCTTGCGACGTCAATTAAATTCACTCACATCGCTCTACAAATAGCAAAACCAGACAGAAGTGAAATGCACTTAACCACACAATTTTTTACTTCAAAGAGATATTCTTGTAAAGGGTAAATCAATGCATGAAGCATGAACGGTGTTTCGTTGAGTTATATTGGTGTATCACAAGAGTGGAAACTTTTTTTATAAAATTAAAGTAAGCTCCAACCTGGTGTTAGACGATCTTTCTTCTCCGTGTCTGCGCCACTGATGGACGAGACGAGATTTGCGGCGGAGAAGAAGGAGGAGGAAGAAATACTTGTGTTCAGATTTCTGAACGGCCCAGAGTGCAGCCGTGGGGAGTGATTCGTTCTTCTGTGGGGCCCATATGCAGTCCGCGCTGCCTGTGTTCTGTCCACCCGCTGAAGCTGGGTAGGTAGAGAGGGCCTGGAAAGCAGCATCTCCCATTGCTCTCGTTGGGTAGTTGACGGAAGGAGAGTAGGGTGGTCAGGGCCTAAGTCGCACACCCTTATTACGGGGCGGTGTGTTCCTACATCTGAGCAAAATTTTAATTCAGGTTGGTAGAAATTCGGATACATTAAGTGAAGACGCGTAGGCTGTGGGAAGGAGCCCGGATTGTATGAGCCGTAGGGTAGTTTGTTGTTCTCTGGAAAGGTCAGGGTAAGGCGAAGATACGGACTGTCTCAGAAGGCAATAATGCTGGGTTATCTCTCTGAACGTGACAACCGGGAGGCTGTCCCCGTGCAGCTCTATAGCACGGGAGATAAAAGCGCAGGCTTGTTGGGTGGGCGTATTTGTTACTCTCCATCGAAGCGTGAGGGGGTGTCCAGATGAGCTGAATGGAACTGTTTGGGGAGTGGTTTTTAGCACGCGCAGTGCAGGTCAGGACACCCAACCCTACTAGTAATTCCAGTAGGCTTCTTGGGAATCGATGACTACCCTTCGAACCCCTGGTTGAGACAGAGGCAAGGTGATGGCTGCCTCTTCTGCTGCCGTCATTTCTTGGGTCCTTAGCGAGGTACACGCAAGGAGGTTGGTTCTAAAGGTAGCCACGATGATGGCGTAATACTGCCCTCGATGTTTGGAGGCGTCTGTGTAGATAACTGCATGATCCCCACCGAGGGGGGTGTTGAGCGCTTGAGCCCGTGCTTTTTGGTGACCCTCGTCATGTGAGGCGTTCGTAATTCTAAGCAAAGGGAGCATCTTTAGTTTTAGTCGCCAACAGTCTGGGAGTACGTCAAGCGGAGTGACATTCTGGGCTGCCCAGCCAATCTGGTGAAGCATACGGTTACTCATCGCAGTTCTGAGTCGGACCTTCTGGTTAGAAAGATGGCCCTCTATGAGCTCTTCCACCGTGTTGTGGAGCCCCGTGCTAAGCACCCTCTGTGTGGACGCCCTCATCAGAAGACCAATGGCCTGCTCGACCGCCTTTCTAATCATTATGTAAAGCATCTCTCTGGCTTCCTTGTCGAGAAGAAGACAGGGGTTGACGTATGTAACTCTCGACAGGACAAAAGCTTAAATTTAAATCGAAAGGTACCGGTAGGCCTCGCTTCTTAGTGGCAACTCGCCTGATCATGTGTATGATTTGATTATTGCTGTTTTTGAGGCGCTGCAAGGAGACGTCAATCTGGGTGTTAGCCTCGAGATGTAGGCCCAGGATATTGATGCTGGTGCTTGGAGTGATTGCCTGGCCATCAAGGAGCATTTGAATGTATTCCTTGGTTTGGCGTGAGGGCGGACGACAAGAAGCTGCGATTTTTTACGTGAACACTGAAGGCCACAGGCTTTAGCTTATCGGCGTACTATAAGTGAGATGCCATGCATTGGTGTGAGCTTCATTTAATTTTTGTAAGTCTTAGCACATGAGCAAGGTGCCCACAGGGCCGCTAGACGGGCGTGATTGGTCGCGTGACGCTTTTACGTGGAATTCAGCGAGAACGCAGGGGGTAAACCCGTAGATGTGCTTGGTGGGTACACCACCTGTCTTCCCAGTCTGCGCGTGGGCTCGTAGCTAGATCAGTAAGACGACGGGCTCTCGCTTTGCTGGTCTATTAGTTCCAGGTTCGATTCCCGGCGGTGCCAGTAAATTCTTTTATTGGTTCGCTGGTGTTTTCTGGTGACACCAACGGTCGCGAAAGAACCCTTAGGGGGTAGAGGTAAAAAGCTTTGCTTTAAAAGGCATACTCGGTGTCAGACAGCAAGAACGATGGTTGGCTGACACATTCATTCCCTTCTTTCTTTATACGGAAAGCTTCTATTATCTCTTTTGTTAGTCGTTTTTTGTGTTTATCAACAATTAATGTATCTCGCAGTTTTGGGCGGCATTTGCAGTCTCTGCAATGAACGGCTAAATGTGAATACGGTGACCCTTTTAGCGAGCTCTGATGTTCGCGAAGGCGTACGTGGAGGCATCGGCCGGTCTGCCCTACGTATTTCTTTCCACACGTTAATGGAATACTGTATACTACGTCTTTTTTTGCACTCTGAAAACTTCGTGCCGTGTTTCCTACCACATCCCTTCTTCCTTGTCGCTTTCTTTTAAATGCGGAGCATTTCTTAGGCTCGCCTGGTCCTCCATCGTTGATGGCGGCGCCGTCCACACACTCACTGCGCATGCGGAACTCTCCTCCTTACACCCACAGCTCCGCGATACTACACTATAAAAAAAAGAAATAGTTAGCGGCGCCCGGTTTCGATCCCACGACTCTCTGGCCGCAACGGGAGGTACGTGGTGCTCTTCCAACTATGCTACAAATACGGGAAAAGCAAGTGCTACGAACGCGCCTTATGTCCTTGACTCATTCAAACTACGTCAAGAAGCTACTGATACAACGAGGGCACGCGAAGCTGAACGTCAACGGAAACGACGAACTGAAAACTTTAGAGGGGGATGCTGAATTTCCCGTGGGAAAGCTGTGGCGGGAAGCGCCACGCGCCTTGCAGCTCAACCAGCCCCGTCCGCAGCGCCTCTGATGCTGTTTGTGGTAGGATGCCCCTAGGGGTTGGCCAACCAAAAAATCCATCACGAGATAGGTTCGCATTCAACCACTGTCGTCATCTTCCCGTAGGGGAACCGCCGAAGAAGAAGAACGAGAAGACAAAGCTGCGAAGAGGAGGGCGTGTACATTGCTCTCAGCAGGTGAACCAATGTCAACAACCTTTACCTCACCAAAGCTGACGGAGACTACCGATTCTACCACAGAGTCAACATCGACAAGAACATGATGGACGAGTTTAGGCGCCGCGAGGCCCACCGCCTACTCACCGTAACACAACAGCACTTGTGTGCCTTTGCCACCGGTGTGGACCCGGACGCCGAATTCCCTATGGCGCTAGTAAAAACCAGATCACTCAACATAACGGCAACACAATGGAATCACACGGAACCACCACGATGCTTCGCATCCTCATCAGGGTTCCCCACGGGAAAATGGTGTAATTTTTTCCGCCACCATTTTCACCGCTGGGCAAATTTTCGCCAACTTGTTTTTCGCTGAAAGCACCCCGCGCATCCCATATCCTGACGCTATCTTCTTTAGGCGATGAGACGTGCCATGAAGGTACGGAATCACCGCTATCTTCTCTTTGCCGGAATTTGCTTCTCTTCCTATGCTCTGATCGGTGCTCCCTGGCCTTTTAACCTCTCGGAGATACCTCTCGCACGCCAACAGAACACACCCATCTGGAAACCCGGCCGCTCTTAAACGCTCTACCTGAGCGGCGACACTTTGTTCCACCAAATGTTCGCTGGACTTTGTTAACGCAGATCTGCAGCAGGAAATGGCGACGCCATATTTTACTAGCTTTGAATGGGCCGATGCGTAGCTTCTCAAATTTTTGGTGGACCTAGGGTGGTACATCCAGCACGTGTGGGTGCGCAGAAACCTAATCAAGATGTCTAAAAATTTAAGCTCGCGTTGCCTTGTGCCCTCGAACGTGTACTCAAGGCGATGGCTTTTTTTCTTGAAAATCTTCATGACATCTATGAGCGCATGGGTAACCGCGGTGTTCCCGACCAAAACAAAATAATCGCCAACAAACCTAAACAACTTCAGATTCACGCCCTCCAGTTCAGTTTCAATTTTTCTGTGAACTTTGCTCAGAAAAATATTGCAACAGACTGGGGCAACACGAGAACCAATGAAAACGCCTGCTTTCTGTACGTACAATTTCCCTCCACACGCGACCAGTGTCGACCTGAGATATAGCGCAAGCAACTCTAGGAAACCTTCGACAGAAATCCCACAAGCATTACGGAACGCAACTTCGTCATTATCATTGGTGATGCACTCTTTCCCCTTTGTAGCAAAGGTGCATGCGGAATGGAATAATACAGGTCACAACATCTACACTGAAGGCATCAGAAACCATCACACCATCAGTTCGCAGGTAATCTAAAACATCGGTGGAATTGCGAACAAGAAACGGATCCGACAGGCGAAGCGAATCTAAATGTCTCTGCAGATAACCCGAAACAAGGTGCGGCCATGAACCCTTTTCCGAGACAACTGTGCGGAACGGGTACTCGGGCTTATGTGTTTTTACGGTGAAGAACACTTCTAACGTAAGGCCTTTTTCACTTTTAACTGCAGAGTACAACCGGCACAAATTCAAATCGGCAAGCAATTTCCGCGCGCCGCTTAACGACAGGGGCCCTTTTTCCCTTTTACCTCACGAAAATTCTTCTTGATGGCGCTCTTACCCTTTCTCAACGAACATTCCTTCTGGAAAAAAAAAAAAAACCTTCCTTATTGGAAACTGCAAACGAGACCCAAAATTTGCCAGAAACCCTATCAATGGCCCGAAACCACCGGTTACCGTTTGTTTTTTCGGCGGGCATAGAACAGGTTTGACGCAGAACCCAAGTTCTGCGTCGAACCTGTTCTGATGCCCGCCAGAAAGGTAGAGCTGTCGAGGAGTGCGGCCCGCCAAGTGGGAGGAAGAAAAACCAAGGTGTGTTCGGAATGCTTTAAAGGTTTTGCCTCTCGTAATCAAGAAAAAGGTAACCGGGTGTTTCTGGCCCATTGATAAGGTTTCTGGAAAAAGGGGCTCTCGTGTTGCTTTTTACGAAAGGGGGTTTTTTGTTTTTTTTTCCAAAAGGGGTGTTCGTTTAGAAGGCTAAGAGCGCCATCAAGAAGAATTTTCGTGAGGTAAAGGAAAAGGCCACTGCAGTTAAACGCGCGCGGTGAAATTGCTTGGCGATTTGAATTTGTGCCGGTAGTCCTCTGCAGTTAAAAGTGAGAAAGGCCTTACGTTAGAAGCGTTCTTCACCGTAAAAACCCATAAGCCATACCCGTTCCGCACAACTGTCTCGGGAAAGGGTTCATGGCCGCCCCTTGTTTGGGGTTATCTGCAGAGGCATTTAGATTCGCTTTGCCTTTGGATCCTTTCTGGTTCGCAATTCCACCTATGTTGTAGATTACCTGCGAACCGATGGTGTGATGGTTTCTGATGCCTTCAGTGTAGATGTTGTTGACCTGTATTATTCCATTCAGCCGGCACCTTTGCTACAAAGTGTGAAAGAGTGCATCACCAATGATAAAGACGAAGTTGCATTCCGTAATGCTTGTGGCATTTCTGTCGAAGGTTTCCTAGAGTTGCTTGCGCTATATCTCAGATCGAACTGGTCGCGTGGGAGGGAAAATGTACGTACAGAAAGAGGCATTTGCATTGTTTCTCGTTTTGTCCCAGCCCTTTGCAAAAATTTCTGAGCAAAGTTGACAGAAAAATTAAACCTGAACTGGAGGGCATGAATCTGAAGTTTTTTGGGTTTGTTGACGATTATCTTGTTTTGGTCGGGAACACCGCGGTTACCCATACGCTCATAGATGTCATGAAGATTTTCAAGAAAAAAACGCTTGGCCTTGAGTACACGTTCGAGGTAACAAGGCAACGCGAGCTTCAATTTTTAGACATCTTGATTAGGTTTCTGCCCACCCACACGTGCTGGATGTACCACCCTAGGTCCACCAAAAATTTGATAAGCTTTGAATCGGCCCATTCGAAGCTTGTAAAAAATGGCATCGCCATTTTCTGCATCAGGTCTGCGTTAACAAAGCCCTGCGAACATTTGGTGGAACAAAGTGTCGCCGCTCAGGTAGAGCGGTTAAGAGCGGCCGGGTTTACAGATGGGTGTGTTCTGTTGGCGTGCGAGAGGAATCAGCGAGAGGTTAAAAGGCTAGGGAGCACCGATCAGAGCAGCGGAAAAGAAGCAGATTCCGGCAAAGAGAACATAGCGGTGGTTCCGTAATTTCATGGCACGTCTCATCGCCTAAAGAAGATAGCGTCAAGATATGGGATGCGCGTGGTGTTTTCAGCGAAAAACAAGTTGTCGAAAATTTGCCCAGTGGTGCAAAGGGTGGCAGAAAAGAAAGCGACAAGGAAGAAGGGATGTGGTAGGAAACACGGCACGAAGTTTGTAGAGTGCAAAAAAGACGTAGTGTACAGTATTCCATTACCGTGTAAAATAAATACGTACGGCCGACCGGCCGATGCCTCAACGTACGCCTTCGCGAACATCAGAGCTCGCTTAAAGGGTCACTGTATTCACAATTAGCCGTTCATTGCAGAGAATGCAAATTCCGCCCACAACTGTGAGATACAATAATTGTTGATAAACACAAAAAACGACTGACAAGAGAGGTAATAGAAAATTTCCGTATAAAGAAAGAAGGGATTGAATGTGTCAGCCAAACATCGGTGTTGCTGTCTGACACTAGGTATGCCTTTTTAAATCAGGGTTGATAAAGTGTGTGTCGCTTTCTTGTCAGCACACGTGCGGTTTGAATACATATAAAATGTTTGGTTGTTGGTGCGCCTTGATCTTTTCAGATGGCACATTGTGAAATTTGAAGTGATGACTGTGGCGTTTATTCCTTGTATATATGTATGTTTTTCCAGTAATAAATTCTTCAGTTGCTAGTAGCGGTTTTCCCGCCATGAACTACGTATTCTACGGCCCTGTGGTAATGAACCGCACGCTATACTGCTAACACTTTGACGTGGGCAAGAAGTGCGGCTAGGAAGGCCAAAGAAGAGACGTTTACGCGACGCCCAACTCGAGGGTTTGCTTCGATTGTGGGGCCAATAACCCGGCGGCGGAACACGACAAAGTGTGTAAATACAAGGGCACACTTTTCGGTGGTAGCCCCCCAGTGGCAGCCGCACCTGCAAAAACGGGTACCAGACTCCGTAGGTTGTGACGAAAAGGCTATGGGAAGGCAAATTGCTCGTCAGTGTCATGCTGGTGGCGGTCAGCGCAGAGGAGTGTTGAGAGGCTTTCTGTCGTTCCTGCTGCAGTGTGGCTTGGAAACCATAGATAAGCAAAGGAACTTTTTAAGTTCGGCAAATCTTTAAAGTCAAGGTCACCTTAGCCAGGCATGCCGTGTGTATGATATTCGGCAATACTGAAAAAATTACAAAAGCAGACGACGTTCAATACGCCAAGCGGGAATTCAAGCTGGAAGTGCAAGTCCGTTCCTTCGTGCAAATTTTTCGTGCCTTCGTGCAGCGTCGTGTAAAGAAGAATATACTTTAGCTAAATTCTCGCGGAAGGCCGGTGTTCAGCTTATCCAAGAATCCTGCGGCGGTGGGCTTTGCCAGTTGGTGAGGAAACGAGGTTGTGCACTAGCAAGAGAAGAAGTACGGGGGTGCCTTCTAAGATATACTCCAAAACAAAACTCCTGGTAAATGACGCTACGTGACTCCATTAATTACGGTAGAAATGTGTTTAAGTCTACAGAAGTACGCTCGCTACAGCCATCGAGGATTGTTTACAGAATAAATTCCGCATGATAGTAGAACGAGATTGCTTGTCGCGGAAAAGCATTGCTTTATGCCTGTAAAGGCACTTGAAATGGTTGCCGAATAGTTTGCTAAAGATCTTTTAGAAAACAATTACTGCAAGGCTGAAGGACGAGAGACAGGACTGTACCAAATATCTGCCCTCAGTTTTACAACTGAATGCTGGGGTTTATGTTTGCAAGCTGCCGCCTGCTGTTGAAAAATAGGGCACACCTCTGTAAAAGCGACGATAGTTTAACGCAAAGCTTTCTCGTTAAGGTTACCTTGTTTGCCGTCCGAATTGAAACTTTGGCTAGTTGAGCTTTGAATTTGACCAGCAGGAGTTTGGTCTTTTTGGGCCAGCGCCCTTTTTCTTTGACCATTTCCCCCTTCTATTTCGCTCGACGAAAGCTTCGGGTTCATATGTCTTTTAAAAGGCGGACTGGAGGAGTTCTCTGTTTAATTTTGCGCGTCCATACCCCTATCTCAAAATGCAAACTGCTTCCAGCGTCTAGGACATGCGTCTGTGCTGCAGTTATTTTCTCTACTTGGATGAAAAATTTCCATTTTTAGGTTTAAAAATTCGCTATTATGTAGCATTTTTTCTCGCCAGTGTCTCCACAATTCCCTGCAATTTCCATAAATTCTCGTTTTGAATCTGGTAGATTTTTACGAGAGTCCTACTCCGTTTTGGGGGTTTTTACCAGCGCCAGTTATGTCTATTTTACGTAGCCTTCCTCGTAGAGATGTCGTTCAGAAAATCCCAGCTTCCGCAGGAAATAAATACCACGGCATCTCCCGATCAGCAGCATTTGACTATGCCCCTTCTATGTTTTGTACCAAGCAGCAGGCTCAGTGTGCATGCCCGAGCTTCAAGTTGGAACGGCCCATATAAAAACGAACAAGACATTGTTGTGCAATTCAGGGAATATTTTTCGATTAGCTGCGGAATCGCGCCCGCCATCACATGTTGACAGGAGGCGGAATAATGCGCACCGAAATGGCCTTGTCTATATGGCTCAGGAACACAAGCGAAGAGGCTGCAGCCCTCAAGCCGGCGCTACTTCACCCTGTATTAGACCTCTCTCATCGAGTATTCTTTATTCTATGCTCCCTGCGTTTTGTGAACTGGATTAGAAACGATCTTGGATGCTTGTGGCTTGCGCTACCATGACTCTGGATATTTGAACGTAAATCCGACGAAGCGTAAGGGAGCGTCTTAAACAGAAACCGAGTAAGAAAGAATAATAAATTAATTTTTTTTTCAAGACTCCTAAAATTTTAACAATTTAATGAAAATTTCCTTTCCCCCTTTTGGCCAGAATTAGAGCTCAAAAGTGCCCGAAAAAGGTATATTCCCCACACAGAACATCACTGCTGTGTAGGAGGAATCGGCCTAACGCACCTCTATTTGAGAAAACTAGTCAGACGTTTTTTGGTTTCTTTACAAGGCATAACACAATTTTTCAGGTAATCGGCTAAGGATGCATTAGAAAGCTCAGGCTGACGTTAACACTGCCACATTTTAAACTATCCATGCCAGCCTTTATTTCATGCAGGCGGCAAAGTGGGGATGAGACGGGGGACGGTTTGTATCTTGGGCTGTTCGGTGGTTCGATTACGCTGGCTCTCGATAAAATGAACACCACAAACGCGGTAGGTTTGCTTCAGCTCTTACGCTCCCGTGTTGTGACTTATGGAAACAGAAGGCAGAAATCTCATGGTTACAGAAAGTGTCAATTGCCGCGACATTTTAACGGTCACATGTTTATAGAACTCGAACGCACGTGGCTCTCTCTTCAAAGCACAGGTATCGAGGTATCCTACCTAAAGGCTGGCGTAGAAACTGTAGTCACTGGAACCCTGTCGAGATAATTTAAAGTAGTAAGAATGAATACCAATCAGAATAGTTTGCTTCTAACTGAGATCGGATAAAGCCATGGGCAGAGCGTTGCAAAAAGCGCTCACGTCAATGTAGTCCATACCTGAACTAAACGTACCCAATAAGTGGATGGAGCGGTTAGTTCCATTAAGAAGAAATGAATACAACTACTGATATTTTTAGTAGTACTCAGATCGGATGGAGCCAGGCTTAGAACGTTTCGAAAAAAAGCTCATGTAAATGTATCCCGTACCCATATACCCTGCAAGCATCCGACGAGTTTATGTGACCGTTAGTGCATCTAAGAACCTAACACATCTCTCGAGACTTCACTTGACCGCACATATCCGCGCACAGCAAGCGCTAAGTATTGAAACACCGAAGCAAAGATGGCATAAACAACGGAATGCTGCGTACTTTAAGGCTCATGGTCATTACACTTACGACGGTAGACCCGAGTGGTGGCTCCCCCCATCCAGCTGCCCTGTCCCTGTATTTCACAAATGCTTTATTTTGGGGACCACCAACCCTCGCACACTGCTAAGTGATCTTTGGCTGTTGACACAATAGTCCGCAACGCGTAATCGACGGGGTTGGAACAGCAGACGTGGAACGCCGAAGATGTCGACGTTTAATTTCATCCACGCAGTCATTGCTAGCATTGTGCACGTTGTTCTCACTGCCAACCGATATGCTGTGATGGCATAGTTTGTAGGAGGTATTAAGACCTATTGCCCTCTGCAGCAATATTTTGCATACAGTTCGCGTGGCTGACAAACGGTCTTCTCTAATATAAACGTGAGTATCGTTTAACAACTATCGCCTGAACTGCACCAGCTATTTGGTTTTGTAAAACGCGATTTCGAGAGCAGTGGGCCTCGTAGGATTATCCATGAGCTAACCTAAGAGCACGAGCAACACTTTCCACTGCGATTTCCAATGCGCGTTTGTCAGCGGACAGCGAGACAATTGTCTGTCTGATTTCTGCCAACTTTCTTTCGAGATGTCTTAAAAATTGAAAAACACGATACTCCCGTGTCGGAAGCGGTCCGCGGCATCGTGAAACATTTCTCGCCGAGTTGTCGTTTTGTTACGGAGGCAATCCAATGCACAGCGTGAGGAACACCAGGTCAGGCGGACAAGCCTTCAGTGTAAAAACTTTGTTCTTTACGGCTATCATGTTGTTTTGAGGGCACAAACTGAAGCAACGACTGATTCTTGAGATGCCCCTTAGGTTTATGCAGGACCTTTGACAGGTTGACTTTTTTAGACTATTCCAATGCCCCGGTTCTTTGTTTTCCTTACCCTTCGCAGGATCTCCTCATTGAACCCCGTCTTTACTTCGACGTCACAATAAAAATCCCAACATAGGGCACAGAATGGATAAATGAAGGTTTCTAGGACTAGTAGCTCATCAACAGAGAGGCCATCCGACCTGAAGCTTTCAGAAGGTGGAATGGAAAGGGGGCTAACCTCCGCAATGAACTATAATGATAAGTCCATTGATTTGGTCGTGCATTCATTGCCAATGGCGGGCGTACCGCTGTAAGACGCTTTTTATACGTCCCGCCAAGCGAAAGAACGATGATGTTACTGCTGGGATGCCGGGAATAAGGGTATCTTGAAGACTAACCGGTCGAGCAGGACCCCTTCAGTTCACTGACGATAAGGCAGTCTGGACGCAAGGTTACCATCTGGCGATAGGAATTTTTTACTGGCAGTCCGGATGTGCTCCGAGGTACCCGAGTGCGCAGCCTTCACAATGGGGACCCAGCTGAGGATTGTGAGGTTGTAAAGAATCCGGCTGAGTGCTCAAGGAATAGTAACAGTGAGTATGTTGCAATCAAGAATGTTAAATAAAATTGCTGGAGAGGAGGGGGCGCCCGTAAAGTGAAGCCGCCACGACGCCATCTTGCTAGGGCAGAAGACGCGTAGTTGTTGGAGCGGGCGTTCCGTGGTGCGCGAGAAAGTGTTGTGTGTTCGCGTGCGCGCCATGTAACGCGATCAAAAGAAGTACGGTTGGTTCGTACGTGGCTTACGGTTGTGCAAACAGTGGTGAATGCGGCGCCAGGAGTCAAATTTCCCACGTCAGTTGCACGTGTGCAAGCTTATTCCAAACTAATCATACTCGTTGCATTGTGTCGCACAGTATTTGCGCCTTCAATGAATAATTTGTTTGCTGCTAAGTTTTCAAACGATGCTGAGTCAGTGTCTTTTGTGAATGTCGTTTGTTTGCCATTTGATAGTATGTTTTCTCAATTGGATGTCTTGGATCATAAGTCTCTCTTCTTTCAAACAATAAACACTTTGTTTTCCGAATTACAAACTAGTTCATCCTTTTTCGGTAGTTCATGTCACCGGCAATGTAATCTCATGGTGTAATTTACCAGAAAAATTGTTATTTTTTGCGGTTTATTTGTGCGTTAGGTTGCGCAGCAATGCAAAGAACGTAATAGCATTGGTTACTGTCATACTCATGAAAGTTTTGTGCATCGGTTTTTGTCACGCCATTATGTTTATTATCAGAGTACTGGAATCTTGGTGTTTCGTGTTGTTTTTTTGAAAACACTGAATTTTATGGTCACTTAGTTTGTTGCATAACTGCTGTTTTTCACTCTACAGTGGCAACTCTCAACTGGTTTTGTTCTGACAACTTTCATGACCAATTTCTGCATTTGAGCAGTATGCAATAAAGAACATAGGTGTTAATGACTCTGAATGTTCTAATGTACTTTTTTTACTTTGTGGCAGCTGCATATCCGAGCCTATAAGCTGAAAAAAAAACAATGTCCGTGTACTCGGAGATCTGAGTTTTAACAAAATTCCTTTGGTAAAAACAATATGGAGACGCCCGACATGGCTCGCCTCATTACACCCAGTGTTGAACTAAACTTGAGAATCCGTTGCGTAATTTATAACCACTGGGAAAGTCCGCAAAGACCCGTGCAAACAACTTGGCCTGTGGTTTCTTGCCCCCATCAAGATGGCCACCGGCAGCATCATCCTAGCCAATTGGTTGGTATAGGAGATTTCCACTCCAGCAATTTTTTAAACGTCCTTGGTTGCAATTCTCTCTAAATAAAAGGGCATAGACAATCTCAACCAAATGAAAGCTCGTGATGACCAGCAGATTTGCCGTGCATTTAGTCTTCGCAAATCAAATGTGAACTAGACTTTGGGCAAATTATTTGGCTGAGCAGAACTGCGTACGTAACCGCTCACGGTCTGTTGAGCGAAATTGGAGTGCAAAAAAAGTGTAAATCAAATGTGTACAATCGCAAAGACAACGTTATCGATATTCTGTATGTGTTGTTGCCATCATTTGCAGTGCGCCACAGGCTTTCGAACAGCGATACATGTTTGTTATTAAGGCATACGTCGCCGTAAGTATCCAACATTGCAATTATACTTAAAGGTGTTTATTTCCAAACGAAATGCGTATAAAATAACGCGTGCAATGTGCTGCAGGGGTTGGAAAAAAATAATGACAAACTTTTCAAAATTGTTTCATGTTTCCGCTCCCGCTTCCGCTCACTGACTAGCCAGAGTCACTGGTAATTGTTAATTATGACTCTAGCTAGTCAGTGGGAGGAAATGGTTTGGCCGTTTGGGTAAAAATCACGATCCAACTGCTCCCATCGCTGCCATTATGCGACACTAATTTTACCGTTGCCGTCGTTTAATAAATATTTGTAGTGATTTGGTTTTAGCCTTTTATGACATTTCGCGTAGTTCCATAAAAACACTGTTAAATTTGATGCAGTTTTACACACTGATTGTGGTTTACAGTTATATGTGAGGGCTTGTCTTTGGTGCACGTAAAAAGCAATGTAACATGAAAAATTCAATCCTGCTTCACGTGAATTCTTCGCATGGTTAGATCGTACTGTCACGATTGAGTCAAAGCTAGCATGGCTTCTGAACAATTTAGGCTGTCCTTGTCTCTCAAACTAAGGTAAAAAAACTCTCGGTGGCATTGTAATGTTCTTAACGTGTAAGGGCAATGGGAAGAAGACATTTTGTCCAACGATAAGAGATATGCTATTGGTTAGTTGCCAACATGTGAGGAAGTGGGAAATTAGTGACAACCACAACTGCAGCCACGCCCGTCTGCTGACGTCGCGGCGGTAGATTGAGGCGAGGTGTGTCTTAGCTGTATGGGCGCAGTTCCAAGACTGCGGGCGATAGAAAATGGAGAGATATTGCCATCGCTGTGATTCTCCATGTGTCCCCTGTGCGACAGTGTCCGCTTCTGGATAGGTTCATGGACGTCGGATATTTACTTGAGCACGGCAAACTCGTTGCAGGTTGTAAGGTTAGGAGGGGGGTCATTGATGTTGCATGCGAAACTGCACGGCTTCTTGTTAATATGTAAAACAATACACAGGTCTTTTCGGTTCTAAACTGTTACAGGTTTAGGTGTTTATAATTAACAAGTCTTCAAAAAGGAAACGACTCAGCTACGCCATGGCTACGTTTTAATAAATAAAACTCCCACCTCTCCTACCGGGAACCCCTGTGTAGATGCGACGCATATAGCGGAGCGGCGAAGGGACCGCATTTTATAGCGCGCATAACGTTGAGGGGACTGCGTAAGACGGTCCCAGTCGATGACGACGTTGGCGTACTTGTAAAGCGGCGTGGACTCTAGGTCTTTGAGCCAAGCGTGGATGTTTGCTTCGCCGGAGAACGGCACACCGGTTATATGCGCAGCGCGCCCGAAGGAGAGGAAACCGCGGAAGAGACAGTACTGCACATGCGCCGGCCCCAGCGCGTCTGCCGCGGCTATGACGCAACACAATCCAACACAATCCACTTTAATCCAATCCAATCCAATCCAAATCCAACCCAATCCAAGCCAAGCCAATCCAACCCAATCCAATCGAATTAAATCCAGTCCAATGCCCCTCGCGAAAGAGTGTTCGCTATCGGAGAGGAGACGAGGTGAGCGGCGGAGAGCGCAGCTGGCGCGGCGAGGAGAATGGGGAAGGGGTGGACAACGCCGACGACAACGACGACGACGCCGGAGGGACAAGGCGAGTGAATGAGATGCTCTTAATCTAAAACGAACGAAGCACAAGTTCTGCATACAAATTTCTTGCTGCCATGCGTGTTGTTGTCCGTGTGACCCTCTTTGACCCTTAGAATTTTCACGATGGTGACATCATGTCCAGATAAGGGCTTGGCGGATATTCTCCCATTCCGCTGAAAACACGCTTGAGCAGGGTAACACATCATCGCAGGCAACCTAATTGCCCTTTGAAGAGCGCGATACAATATAAAATCAGCCCCTTCAACTTTACCACAGGCTCCACTGTGTATTCAATGCAGTCTTTGTCCGCCCAGATCTACGCAAAAGGTAAAACTTTACAGTAAAAAATATGAAAACGGTATTATTTGCTAACTGGTTCGCTAAGCTTCATCGTAAAAGCTTGCTTCTTCCGTTAAAGCATTCGCGTGATCCAATAAAAGAAAAGCGAGCATGAGGATAGCTCCAGGTTCTCTTACCTTGCCGATTGCTTAGAGACCAAGTGAGGGTTGAAGATGCTAAGAGCTGTCTTGCAGAGTAAATTCGCCCTCTTACCGCTTTTATTCTATGCTCGCCTAAAGTTTCCATCATTAGATATTTATAGCACCGTGTAGTGCTCGCACAGAGCTCTCAATGCCTCAATACCCGAATCGAGAGGAACGTATTTGGTAAAAACGAAGGAGAAATGGGCGGTGAGGCATCGATTCACTGAAGATAGCGTAGTAACGGAACGTGACTGCGAAGTCTTCCATTTAGCAGTCTTGCGCCCTCCCAAAGTTCCCATTAGGCAGCTGCTCAAACAAACTTTATTTGGCCTTGGGTTGTCGATACACCGAAATACAAAAGCGATTCCTTATAATATTCGCAGCAATGAGCTTGATTCTGCTTTTTCCACTGCCTCCAAGGCAAAAAGATGAAGGGACAAGTTCTGTGGCTTCGCCTTATTTTTTTTTGCGATGTCTGCAAAGCTCGTCCATTCACGTGTCCAACGTGCCAAGAGGCGATTGATGGATTTCTACCCTCCTCCCCCCCTGCTCGGAATATAGGCGTGGGTGAGAGGAAGTCCACCTCGTTAGTATGCCTGCCGTGTTGTCTTCAACTAGAAAGCTCCTATGATCATGTTTTTGTGCCGGGTCTTCATTTGAATACTTATATCCTCAGCAATTTGGACCTGTTGGTTCAAAAGAATGGCAGCTTCATATTTTTCGCATTAAAACGTGTGTGGTTTTTGTGTTCTATGACATGTTGTCCAGTTTCAGGATATAGCACTTGTTTTGTGACAGTGGTAGCTCTCCAATTTATAGAAACATTTGAAGGCGTAAGTGACATTAGGCGAGTGCATATTTAAACTCACGACGTTTGTAGAGTCATCTAATTTTCTTGAACTTAAAACACGTTGTTGAACTGTGCAGCAAAATCTGGTTGCTATGAATGCGATACTCGGTCCAACTACTTTACGTTGCCTTTTCCGACATGTTGTTAGGAAGTGGATTCTTCCAAAGCTGCAATTCCCCTACCACGCCCGGAGCCTCTGCTAACTGCTATCGCGTCGACAAGGTGTTACTTCAATGCTCATAAGACAGTATTTTGATCACCGAAATGTTAGGTTAACTCCCATGCTTCCAGGCACTGTCGTTCTTCCGATGAGATCTTGCAGATTTACGCGAACATTCTTGTGGTTTTATTTAATTTCTTTCCATCCGAAAGCGCCTACGGTCAGGACCATCTTTCCGATAAACTCACCACCCCCTAGATTTCTGGCAACTTTAGCAGTGATAAAACTCGCTGACTACCTCCTAGAATAGAATTCTCCTTCGTGCCAAGGGAGCCCCTAGCCTGCCGGAGGACCATGCAGCCCGCATGACCGAAATTTTATTGTAGGGGGAAGAATTGTTTTCTGTTCTTTATTCACTACTCAGCTCTACGTTGTATGAGAAAACATGTCGACACTTCTTCGCCAAGCTATTTACTTTCTATACTTCCACGAGATCGGGTGTCAGGACAAACAACACAACCTTTTTAAATATCGCACATACCAGGGAGCGGTAGTGTTGCTCTCACGTTTCGCAACTGTGCGTATTTTTTAATTAGTTCCAAAACCTTCACAATGTAAGAAGCACAAACCATGCGTTTTGTTCTGCGGAGGAAAATAGAAAGCTATCTATCAAGATGCAGAGATTAGAGTTTATAGCATCGAAGTTAGAACTTCTACAGTGTGTGAAAAAATTTTAGCTGCTTAGGGTTTTGATTCTGGTGAAAGCAAAAAACCGTAAACCGAAGCCCAGCGTGATGACTTCAACCCGGAACGTGCAGAATAGGGGCTGTTATGTCACGAATTTACGTCGAAAATAAATCAAGCGCGAAGTTGTAGGGAAAAACATGTTGGCTGGCTGACTAGCTGGGATAAACGGCATTCGGAACAGACGTCAAAGAAACACAAGTCGTCGCAGACGCAGGTCCGGGAAAATGGCATGACTGGGCCCATTTGATACTGCTAAACACACATGGCGGCCAAAAAAAAAACCGGCACATCCAAATAACGCACGAAAATCCGGTTCAAGCAACCTTGAAGGCTGCCCCTAAAACAACCAGCGTTACACAAGGACCCATATAAACGGGAAATATAGATTTCTTGAAAGTGTACATTATGCAACACCAGATAATCTCTTGAACAGAACGACGCGGAATGAGGAAAAGATTCTAAATTGTGACTTACCGCAATGAAAACACCACCACCGAATTTGCAACCCTGATTGCGCCTATAAACGAGTTGCTGTTTGTTCTACTGAACGAGCTCAGTCGATGCTGAGTTGCTTACTAGCCATGCCCCGGTAAGTGCTACACTGACAGCCTCGGTATCATTTATTTCTTTAATTTTTTTCTCTCCATATTAAGGCTTTGCTTTTTAGTGCTCACGCTACCAATGTTTGCAATACTACACCAGCTTTACTTTAATTTAGGGGCCACCAATCCCAGTGAATTCATAGATACTGGTGGGCTGTCTATACACTCTACGTTATTATTCGAGAACAGCGCTGAAACAACAGATGCGGAAGCTGAGGAGTTAGACTTTTAAGGTAACGGGCACAGTCATCGCTAGCATTGTGCACGTTGTCACCGCCAAGGGATTGACTAGGAAGGCATAGTTATGAACAAGTGTTAAGACTTTTGCCTCTCGAGCAGTTTCTCTCATATAAAAGTTAGTGTCGTCCAACAGCTATCGCTTGGACTGCACCAGGTACTTGGTTTTGTACGAGGTGAATTTCATAAAAATAGTCCTTTGCTTATCTCCAACACAAAACCTATCCTAAGAGCACGCGCAACACCTTCCCGCAGCAAGCCACAAAGGTCCACCTCACACCCCACCTGCCGCTTCGGTTGGTAGACCCCTTCCAATAATAAGCCTCAAAGTATTGGTTGACCAAACTGACCTACCTTTTATGAAGGAGAACCCTTTAAACTCATTCATAACTGATTCTGGAGCAGACATTCCATCAGACCCGCCCGAGCTGACTCCATACAATATTACCGCGTATTTCGCCGCATATCCTAAGTTCCATCTGAAGAGACAGCCGCCTACAGATATCACCTCGTAACTCGCTCGTAGAGCCTTTATTCTACACATACGTGATCACTTGAGAAGAGGAAAATCGTGCTGTGCTCTAGACAAAGGTTTTTAGGAGCAGGAGAGCTTAAGATTGTTTTCTGTCTGTCAGAATGGCTAACCGGAAATTAGGCTCGGCGATGTGGAGCAGATAAAAAGGATACGCCAGGAGGTGCGAGGGGAATCGGCGAAAGCAAAGAGACCAGGAACAAGTGCAGCGAGCGCGCCGCCGAGGAAGAAAAAAAAACGCTTCCCGGGGTATAAACCAAACAGGAGTCCCTCAAACAATAAATCCGGCATCGATCACATTGCCTAATCATCTTGCCTTAATTAGCCGGAAACCGCTACTATCGACTTATGACCGCAGACGTTTTTCGGTGGGTACGTTGAGCGGACATTCGCAAAGACTTTGGCTGAATTGAAGTGATGCTTGCCTTCGGAATTCCCCCGATTAGATTTCGAACTTTGTGAGGGCGGATTGTTGACTTTCATTTAAACCTCTATGCTTGGACTGAGCTTGGTGATTTAACCAAATTTGTCTAATAAAGGTGCATAGATAACAAATGGAAAGGGAAAGCTAGTGAACTTTACCATTCTCACTGTGTCCTTGGGGTTTCTATGTGAAAGCTGAAGGAGAAGTGTGCCAAGTTATTTGGCTGAGCACAGCCACCCAAACCCCTTTTTGTTGCCTGCACAGACCTAGCGGAATTATAGGTGAAAAAACCGTTTATTGGCAACTGACGACGTCACGAATGACGATATGACAAAAATGAGTTGTCGCCATCATTTCTTGTGCTTAAAATGTGCAAGGAGAACCTTGCGTTTTAGTTAAAAATATTTTGGCTGATATGTATAAATAATTGCAATTCACCTAACAAAAAGTTTCTTGTGCTCACAAATGCCCAATATAATTACATGTGCATGGTGATGCACCTTTTGAAAATGTTAAAGCCAAATACAAGTTTAGGTTGTTTATTAAATATTGTTTTTGTGCGGTGCTTTTCACCCTTTTTTTGATGCGGTGTTCTATATCTGAATTCTTACATTAACGCAATGGCCTACCTATGAGAATCCTTCCCCCCTTTTTCCTTTGAAAGAATTGCTTTGTCGCGTGTTAAATAAATTTGTTTCAAGTTTAGCATGGCGCAGTGGTTGAACAGTACTGTCCCGGGAGAGTGTGGCTTCTGAACTATTTAGGCTGTATCTGTCCCTCAATCAAGCGTAAAAAAATTCGCCGTGTATCAGCTACTTTCGTCGCAAATGTCGTCAAAAGACGATATCCTTTGTAGACATTTGCCAAAAATATCTGACCCTTTGCTCTCCCGCTCCCCTCGCCTGCTGTTTCTGTACAGTGGCGCTCACCCCAAGGTAAACACACATTTAGTGTGTTTACCTTGGGGTGAGCGCCACGGTACAGAAACAGCAGGTGAGGTGAGCCGGAGAAGGGTGCCAAGTTTGCTCCATGCGAGTTAAATTTACCGCGTTCCACTCCTACAGGCCGGGTTCCCCGATGCCAGCGCTGTAGTACGGCAGAAACGATCGTGAATCGAAGCGGCCGACTACAATGCCTATAGCACCGCATGGCCTTGCTCCACGTGCGTTCCAAGCAGAACGTTAAAGACATGTCCAGACATTACTTTCACCCATTATATTAACATTCCGTCCGTTAGGCAGATGTCCTGGGAAGCTCTCCTTGTTCCTTTAGCCTCTAATAACATTTTTTCTAACAATGCGAAAATGGTGCCTACACGTTTACTAAAAGGTTTATTGAACGACTACCTGGCTAGCTTAAATTCATACGTGGTTGCAGCGACTGATGCGTCTCAACTTGAGGAGAGAGCATGTGTGGGAATTTTCAGTCCACAACTAAACTGGTCGCTTTATATTCGACTACCGTGCTTCACCCAATCTTCTATGCTGTTTATGGCAATAGTCAAAGCAATAAAATCTTACCTCCTTAGTTAACAAATGTCGTAATTCTGTCTGATTCATTAGCTGTTTGCTCCGGTTTGATATGCCCGAAAAATTCAGCTCTTCTTCGCACATTTGGTTTTTTAGTTCCTTCCCACTTAAGAGAAATCCGCCTGATATGGGTGTCGGGGCATATGGGTTATGGCTGACTCAAGAAGCAGACTCTTTAGCGAGGTCACGTCTGTCACCTCCGGTCGACGTCGGAGGTCACCTCCGATCGACGTCTGTCTATTTCCCTCCATACTGGCGGGACCACGGATACATCGGCATCAATTCCTGGCGAGGTGGCAGGAGGGTGTCATCACCTCCTTTGACGATTACGCCCATTTGGCATATTTGTGGAACTACCGATGTTGCGAATCTCCCCAATTCGAGGTCACAATAATTAGTTTACGTTGTAGAGTTCCGCAGCTCAACTTGTATATGCACCGCGCGGGGCCCACCTAATCTCGTCGTGTTTCGCTCTGTGATAAAAATGAAACCATGGAGCGTTTTTTCTTACATTGCTGTGGTTTCTCTTGAATGGGAAGAAAATACCTCGTGGAGCCAATTCACCGCCTTGGACTTACCCTTTCAAAGCCGGTGTTACTGTCGTATAGTGCCATTTCTCTTGGGTTTACACACAAGTATTCGGGTACAGCCATCTACACCTACGTCGCAGAGTCTAGGCGCCTACCCTGTCCGCCGCTCTTCTTGTACACAGACGAAAAAAGAGCCGGTCTTGTGAATTCCCGCATGGCCTTTTATTGCAAATTCCTGCATAGTGCGCACTTTTCTTGTACATATTCCTGTATTTGTTGTGCGATTATTCTGATCAATATTTCTTTTTTTCCCACCAAAACTTAGTTGCGTAAATCGGCCACATTAGCCCCAATACAGCTCCCGTTCCTGGCCAATTCCCCCAAGTGGGTATGTGCCCCAACAAAAGAAACAACAACAACAGAACGTGGAACCTAGCTAGTGGAACCTTTCTTTGCTGTTACCGCGTGATTTCTTATATGCTTCAAGGAGGTGGCACGGGGATCAGCAGGCGGCGGTTCTCTGCAGTAGATGTAGAATATCATTTGCTATTGAAAAACCAAGCATTCATGAAGTGTTGAATAAATGAAACTGCAAACACGGCGATGGATGGGCGCGGCTGCCTTAACTCTGCTTTAACTGCGCTGACACCCTGCGGTAAATTTAGATGATTGTGTATCCTGTGCCACAACTCCACCTTTTATTGCCGCATACATCAGCCGCGGCGTTTGTTTGTGCTTCTTTTAGGGGAGCGGGAAGCTTAATGGCAAAAGCCGTTAACTACCCGGAGCGATCAGGGTACCAATGGTACGATTAACTCTCTGTACTTTCTATTCCAAGAAGTCTGAAATGTAGAAGAAAGTCTATAAAGAGGAAGCATATGCTGCACAACCCCCACGCTATTCGATTTACATTCTTCGGCTCTGTGACAACCATGTGCGGGTGGTAAGAGGATCGAGGGCCTCAATCAAATATATGTTACGAAAGATTGCTTGATTCTCGGGTGGAAGGCCGTCAGTCTGGTGCTGCTATTTACGAGCCACGCAGATAGAACCTCAAGCGTCAGAGCCCATGCGAAACATGGTGTGCAATCCCGTCCAAAAGCCAAAAACCTTGTGTTTTCATCAAGTTCAGAAGTGCATAGGAAACATCGTCCCGATATATTACGCCAGATCCTCCAAATTGCAGCCTGAACTTGGAAGTCTCCCGCAAAAAGACGCAAATGGCTCCAACCACTCTGGGTGTGTGCTACGAACCTGGACGTGCTCTGCGGGATGTCCACAGAGCACACAAGTTGACCTTTACGCGGGCGTCCGCAACTGTGCCCACGGCGAGGTATTTTGGATTTTTATGGCAGTTCTCCAGCTCTAACGGCATCATTACTGTAATTGATTTTGCTACAGGATTCGCACCCCAATAGAAACACATTAGAAGTTTTACGAACTGCTGCCTGCACATTTTGCTTTCCAAATCCAAGGGATGCCAAACGCGCTCTACAATTGTCGTATTCACACACCGCTAAAGTTGATCACCCTGTTTTTAATAACAAGGTTGAATACTTCAAGAAAACTTCATCTTTCCTTAAACACGCTCGGTTTTAATACAAAATACAAAACTCACTTACCAACATTTCTTTTACTTTTAAAATATTGCTATTACAAATAAGTAAACCCCTGTTTTTACATATACAACACACACAGAAATGCGAGACCAGTAGAAGCTGCGTCCCAGTCTACTTATTTTGTCTGTGAGAATAACGTTTCACATTATTAACACTCAAACCAGAACTCGACAGTTGAGGTACTTTGTGTTGTATGTCATTAGTTAGTGCTTGAGACATAACAAATCTCTCTTCCTGTCTCAAGCGCTACTTAACTATGCGCTTTAGGCCTCTTATGTCTACAAGTCTGATACATTGTCACATGCTTTTGGCGTGTATACGGAAAAAGAGAGAGGGAAAGACCGAGCTTTGTTTCATTGATGCCAGAGGTAGACGTGGTGGACGGTCTTCCACGCTGATCTGTCAGCCAGAATTTCTTGAGGATCCCATTGACTGCTTCGCTTATGCGAAGTGGTGCGAGTTGTATCTCCCGTACGAAGCTGACAAGAACAGTCTGTCATTGCTTTACAGGCCTCATTTAATATCTCCTTTGCGTAATCACATTGGACATGGTAATGTTGTGCGCTGTATATTCCTGCAACTCAGGGCCCAATCATATCTGTTCTGTAAAATGTGCTGTGCTGTTGCACAATGGCCAACGTTTTTGTTACTCGTGATTGCGCGACTCGATACTGCAGCATAGCCGCAGTGTGCCAAAAAACAGTTTTGTATTGATAATTGTTAACCAAACATTGCTAGAGTATTGGGTGCGCTTCCCAGTACATGGGACCCGTGTACACATGTCAATTGCGATACACACGGAACGCACCATGTGATCGAAATTGTTTGCCGTATTTCGCCATAACTGAAAAATCTTAAGAGCCTGGAAAAAACTTTGACCTCTGACGCTAGTACATCTTACAATGCAGTGATGCACTACTGCGTTTTTGAATGTTATTAGTGGATGTCGTTGGTGTGCAATTAGAATTATATTTACTGTTTTTGTAGGTTCATTGCCCCTACCTTTTAAAATACTTTCAATAATTTGTGCAGTACTTACCAATTCAGTTGAACAGTTGCAACCCTGAGCTCTAAAGTAAAATTAAAGAATATGACTAGAATCAGTCATGTACATGGTGGAGTGGGGACGCAAATGTATTCTTTTTGCGAGTGGTGCTTGAAATTGTACTCACTGGTAACCCAGGCCTGATGCGTGGTATCTAATAAATTGTAATTTACATATACTTCCATTTCCAGATGTAATATATCGTCACAAGAAGACGATAGATAGTTGGCCGGGACCCGTCCCGCGATAGTTGGCCGGGACCCGGGACCCGGGTTGGCCGGGACCCGTCTGTGCCTACTCGCATGAAAGGGCCATGAAATAGAGCGAGGAGGCGCGGAAATCGCGAAAGCAAGCCCGCGTAACTAATCCCTCTAACTCGACGAATGTCCAAGTGCCCAGATGGGTCCCGGTCAACGCGGTAACAACGTACACGACGAAACGGATGGACTGCTAAAACTCTCGGATGAATAGGGCAACGCAGCCTAGCTTTGCTGTCCCAGCGTCTGACAAAGAAGCTCCGTAGGCGCACATGGCCTTTGGGGGCTCTGTCTTGGGCGCCATGTAGATGAACTGTAAAAACATCTTTGCACTGTCTAATCTTTATGTCGCCTGTGCTGCCGCCTCCTAGCAATATTGTAAGCACTGTAGTTCTCCGCTGCACAATATTTCGCTGATTTCAATCTTCTGTGTAATCATCATCACCTGTCATCCTTTTCAGTAATGCTTCGTCTTCGTCACCTGTACATGATCATTATCATCCCTGAGGCTAGTGCTGCTTGGCTGCGCGTTCGCCAAATAAACGGCGTCTGTCTCCTCCGCTCTATCAGTGAGCGACGTCTCCTTGAAGGCCTCTTACACGTGGAGGTGCACCTCGATCCCACCCTCTGGCTCTCCTAGCGCACTCCTGGAGCTACGTTCAGGAAGACGCCTTCAAATGCCAACCGGGCCAATGGAACAGGACGTCCCGACTCGCACCGCCCCTGCAACGGCTTCTGCGCCTCCTGCGTGGACCGTTACCAGCCGCCAACGGCACCCCAGATCCTTCGCTGGCCTTCGCGGTGAAGACGTCGACGATTGGCTCGACTATTACGACAGAGTGAGTGCGTTTAATCGGTGGGATGACTCTATGAAGCTCTATAATGTACCGTTCTGCCTTGACAAAGTGGCTAGGACGCGGTTTTATAACAACGCACATCGCCTAGGAGATTGGAATGCGTTTACGGAGGAGATTCGCAAGATTTTTGGCACATCGGCGAACCGATCGGAGAGCGCCACGAAGAAACTCTCCCAGCGCGTTCAACATGTAGGTGAGACGTACACGTCTTACGTTGAGGAGGTGCTTGCGCTTTGTCGCCAGGCGAACGAGGACATGTCGGAGAACGACAAACTCCGGAACCTTCTGAAAGGCATTAGCACACTTGCCTTTAATGCTCTCGTCGCTCAGAATCCCACCACCGTACGCGACGTAGTTACAATTTGCCAGCGCTTGGATGCGCTGCAGTCCGCTCGCATCCAGCAGGATACCCCACCAGCCTGCCTTCCACCCGACACGGAGCTGCGCTCTTTGATACGTAGTATCATTATGGAAGAACTTCAGGCGCAAGAGACCTCTGGACTCTCTGGTGATCGCCAGTTCTCCTCTGGCGCCACTTTGCGTGACCTGGTTAAAGAAGAACTGCGTCTCATGGAAAGCGGGCCCCCTACCGCACACGCCGCTTCACAGCACGTGGCTCAGTACGCCGAGATGAGCCCGCTACAGCCAGTCTTCCCGCATCCTGCGCCTGCTCAGTCATTTGTCTGCCCTTTCTCCGAGACTCCCTGAGTCGTACAGCCAGTACTATGCTCCTTGGCGACCCCCCAGACCCACTTGCTTCTACTGTGGTATCAGGGGTCATATTGCCCGATTTTGTCGACGGCGTCAGCAAGACGAACGTGCAGGCCTTATACCGGACCGCAGCACATACCGACCTCCATATCGCTTTCGTCAACGGGCATATCATTCCCCGCCGCGGCCTTTTCCGTCGACCCCGGACACACAGGACGTTCCTGGAAGTTCCCGACCATCGCGGCGCCGTTCACCATCTCCCTTTCGGAACCGTTCGGTATCGCCCCTTCGCCCCGCGTCTCATGCTGCTGGCCTCCGACAGGAAAACTAACCTCTGCAGTTTTTGGAGGGAAAACTGCTATACCTGGTAAAAGTACAATTCCTCCGCAGCGGCCATCGAACATTTTATCTGTAATCGTCGAAGGTATTTGTGTAGATGCTCTTGTGGACACTGGCGCCAGTATTTCAGTTATACATGCAGACTTGTGTGCTCGACTTCGTAAAGTGCAAACGCCCTACTCTGGCCCGACCTTGTGTGGCGCAAATAATGTTTTGATTCAGCCCTCTGGACAGTGCACGGTACGCGTACTTATCGACGGCCTTCGACATCATATCCCGTGTGCGGTGCTGGCGTAGTGTTCTCATTCGCTAATTTTGGGGTGGGACTTTCTCTCTTCAGCCTCAGCCGTCATCTCTTGTGATAGCCCAACCATTGAACTCTCCAATGAGCAAGTTTCGAGTGTTTGCAGTATGCCTCAAGTGAACCTCGTAGTGGCTGCAGATTGTGTTCTTTCTCCAGGACTGGATACTCTCCTCACAGTTCGATCGGCCGACATCAGTGAGGGGGACATTTTAGTCGTCCCTTGTGCCAGCCTACTCTCTAAAGGAGTCGTGATAGCTACGTGCCTAATACGCTTCTGCAATGGGTTTGCAACCCTTCCCGTGACCAACGCTAGCCCCGATGTGATCCTGCTGCATGAAGGCACCACAGTGGCCTCGACTCATCAGGGAGAGACCATTGATGTTGTTCCTATCGGCTCGTTGTCGGCTCTTCCGCGTTCCGTTCTTTCGGACACTTCTACTTGAGCGCTGACCGCCACCATTAGCCCCGACGTCACGCAAGCACAGGCACAGTCCTTATTGGCCTTACTGGACAAGCACCGTTTGTCTTTCGACTCCTTTTCCAAAACGTTAGGCCAGACCACTGCCGCAGCACACCGCATACAGACAGACAGTCCTCACATCATACGCCGCCGCCCGTATCGCGTGTCGGCGTCTGAACGAAAAATAATTGAAGAGAATGTCTCAGACATGCTTAAGCGGGACATAATTCGTCCCTCCGCGAGTGCCTGGTCTTCTCCTGTTGTATTAGTTAGAAGGATGGGTCAGTTCGCTTTTGCGTGGATTATCGAGCCCTCAACAAAATTACCAGGAAAGATGTCTACCCGATGCCAAGGATTGACGATGCTTTGGATTGTTTGCAAGGAGCTGAATATTTTTCAAGCCTGGATTTACGTTCAGGGTATTGGCAGATACCAATGTACAAGGCCGATAAGGAGAAAACAGCGTTCTGTACCCCCGACGGCTTATACGAGTTTAACGTTATGCCGTTCGGGTTGTGTAATGCGCCCGCCACCTTTGAGCGACTCATGGACACTGTTCTACGTGGCCTAAAGTGGAAGTCCTGTTTGTGCTATCTGGACGACATCGTTGTCTTCTCGTCCACCTTCTCTCAGCACCTGCAGCGGCTAGATGAAGTGCTGACCTGTCTCGCTAGCGCCGGCCTACAGCTCAACACAAAAAAATGTCATTTTGCCAGCAAGGCCATCAAGGTCCTTGGCCATGTCGTGAGCAAAGAAGGTGTCCGGCCCGACCATGAGAAGATTAGCGCAGTCATGAGCTTCCCACGCCCGCAGCAACAGAAGACGCTCCGCAGCTTTCTTTGCCTGGCTTCCTACTTTCGACGTTTCGTGCGCAACTTCGCCACCCTCGCGTCTCCCGCTAAACCAGCTTCTTCGTTCTGGCACGCCTTTCGTATGGTCTGAGGACTGCGAAAAATCATTTCAAGCCTTAAAAGACGCGCTTACCTCGGACCCCGTCTTGATCCATTTCGACGACACCAAACCAACCTTATTACATACGGATGCAAGCGGGTACGGAATTGGTGCTGTTATTCTCCAGCGCGATAACCAATCTAGAGAGCGTGTTGTGGCCTATGCCAGTCGCACTCTCAGTTCCGCAGAGAAGAACTACACCATTACTGAACAAGAATGCCTGGCTGTCGTCTGGTCGGTACAAAAATTTCGTCCCTACTTATACGGCCGCCACTTCACCGTAGTGACCGATCATCATGCCTTGTGCTGGTTATCGACCCTGAAGAACCTTTCCGGCCGGCTCGGACGCTGGATTTTGCGATTACAGGAGTACGACTACACCGTACAGTACAAATCAGGCAAGAAACACCTTGATGCGGATGCCTTGTCACGATGTCTCCTGAGGTCGACATCAAACACCGCTGGCGATGTTTCCTCCGCTGCACGAGCTACATCCTTGGCTCCCATCGACCCTGCGCCATCCTTTGGGTGCTCCGAGCTGGTGTCTTTTCAGCAGGCGGACCCGCACTGCCGAACCATAACTGACCGACTGTCTGGGGTGACGCAGCCTCCTAAAAGCCGTTTACGACGCCAGCTTGCAAAGTACACGCTCCGCAACGGTGTGCTCTGCCGCGTCAACCATCACCCTGCTGGAGAAAAATGGGTGCCTGTAGCTCCTCGGGCTTTGCAGCCAAAGATTTTAGAAGCCTTTCACGATGACCCAGCTGCTGGCCACCTCGGCTTTCAAAAAACGTTTGATAGGATCCGAGCTCGCTTCTTCTGGCCTGGCATGTCAAGCTGCGTCGCTAAGTATGTCAGCTCCTGTGCATTGTGTCAGCATCGCAAACGCCCTACAACTGCGTCTGCTGGACTTCTACAACACATTCTTGGTCCGGCGGAACCTTTTGACGTGGTGGGTATTGATCTATACGGCCCTTTACCATCCACCTCATCCGGCTACCGTTGGATCGTGACCTCGGTTGACCATTTGACGCGTTATGCAGAGACGGCCCCTGTTCGCTCTGGCTGCTCCCAAGAAGTCGCCGAATTTATCTTGCATAACGTGATCTTACGCCATGGCGCCCCCCGGGTTCTACTAAGTGACCGTGGGAAAACATTTCTTTGAAGCGTCATTGCAGACCTGCTTCGTGCATCGAATACCATCCACAAAACGACGTCCTCATATCACCCCCAAACAAACGGCCTCACGGAACGCTTCCATCGTACACGTTCGGATATGATCTCCATGTATATGGGACCAAGCCATACTAACTGGGACGCCATCCTTCCATTCGTAACGTTTGCGTATAATACGGCACGCCAACGAAAAACTGGGTACGCTCCGTTTTTCCTTGTTTATGGCCGTGATCCCTCCTTCGTCATAGACACGTGTCTGTTCTCGGCACCTGCGATGGGATCTGTCCCCGGGTCTGAAGAATTCATCTCTCGCCTTCACCACTGCCGCCGTATTGCCCGTGAAAACACGCAAGCCTGCCAGCAGGAACGCAAGCTCCAGTACGACGCCCCTCACCGGTGTATCCAGTACCGCCCAGGGGACCAGGTTCTACTCTGGACTCCCGTTCGTGTGCCTGGGCTATGCGAAAAGTTTCTTCGGCGATTGATCGGCCCTTATACCGTTCTGGAGCAGACGTCGCCAGTCAACTATCGGGTCACCCCTGTGTCTCCCAGCACGGACCGTCGCTGTCGGGGAACCGAAATTGTGCATGTCTCCCGTCTCAAAAAGTTCCACTCTCGCACTTCCTAAATGCCAGCGGCCGGGCGACCGCCTTCTTCGAGGGGGGGCAGTTAGTGTAAGCACTGTAGTTCTCCGCTGCAGAATATTTCGCTGATTTCAATCTTCTGTGTAATCATCATCACCTGTCATCCTTTTCAGTAATGCTTCGTCTTCGTCACCTGTACATGATCATTATCATCCCTGAGGCTAGTGCTGCTTGGCTGCGCGTTCGCCAAATAAACGGCGTCTGTCTCCTCCGCTCTATCAGTGAGCGACGTCTCCTTGAAGGCCTCTTACAATATGTTTAAAAAGTCCGATATTTGTAGTGCGACTGAAGGAATGAAGGGAAAAATGTTTCTTTTTGTAGGTTTGTTAGTGCGTTGTTTCATTCACCCGCGTAGACAAAAGGTAAAATGAATGCTTAAGAAAGACGTTTATGAAGAAAAACGAATGCCCACTGCTAAAAATGGAAGAAAACGTCTTAGTTCTTCACGTTTTTCTGGGAAACTTAAATAATACTCGTGTTTGCAGCTTACCATGAATGCGCATATAATAGAAGTATCCCTATTTAGTTCAACATGAATGTGGGTGGAAGTCCTAATACAATCCTAATAAAAGCAATAAATTGCGTGAAATACAAAAAAGTGTGTTCAAGCGAGTAATCGGTTACTATCGTCTGCTGTCACCGACCGCTACACACGAAGCCGCATATTGCTCGCACAGATCACTAAATTTATCGATACCCCATTCGAGAGGACCGTCTTCTGTAAAGACCCAGGAGAAATCGGTGGTGTGGCGGTCATCCTCAGAATGTGATATATTGATGAAACGTGATCGTGCGAAGCCTTAAATCTAGTATTAATGTTTGTTCCAAATTTCACCAATAGGCAGCGGCTCAAAGATTGTTTCTTCCTGCCATGGGTCGTCTATATACCGAAATACAAACGCAATTCCTCAGAATAGTCGCAGCAATGAGCCTAATGTGGCTCTTTTCACCGGCTCCGATGTAGATGCATTAAAGGCCAAGTTGTGTGCGTTAGCCTCATATTGATTTGTGGGAACGGCGCAGGAAAGGTCGTGGATTCACGTGGCGAATAGTGAGAAGTTGCAATTCATGCTGTCCTAATCAAACCTTCCATACACGAAATTTACCAGTGGCTAAGATTTAGTTCGCCTCGCTAGGATGTCTGCAGAGTTGTCTCTAGCTAGAAAGTGGCTATCTATCTGATAAACTCATGACTTCTTAGCTTTCTGGCAACTTCAGCAGGGTATAATGCTCGCTTACTACCTTCGTAGAAAAGAATTGTGTTTAGCGCCACATGAGCCACGAGCCTCAGATTGTCAGCGTATGCTGGGTAACGTGCGTAGAAAGGGGTGTTTTGTCACGCATTTAAGCCAAAAAGAAAACAAGCGCAAATGTTAAGGGGAAATAGGTGTTGGCTGGGTGACTAGCTGGGATAAACGACATTCGAAACAGACGTCAGGGAAACACGAATCCTAGGCATATGCATGGCTGGGACACGACATGACTGGAGTCATTTGATACTGGTATATAAAAATCGCCGACAAGAAAAAGTGCCACATCTCCATATCGTGCGGAAATCCGGTTCAAGCAATCGTGAAGTTTGTCCCTAAAACAACAAGCGTTACAGAAGGACCCATAAAAGAGCGAAATATACATTTTTTTGAAATTTTACATTATGCAACACCTCATAATGTTTGAGCAGAATGCAGCGAGATTAAAAAACGATTCCAAATTGTGACTCACCGCAATTAAAAAAACAACTTCCGAATCGCAACCCTGACGGCGTCTATAGACAAGGTACTGTTACTTCCACTCAAAGAGCTCAGTCGATATTGTTTTGTCTTATAGCCATGCCCCGGTGAGTACGACTTTGACAGCCTCGATAGCATTTGTTTCATTTACTTTTTTCTGTCCTTATAAATGCTTTGTGTTTCAGTGCACACGCTACCGATATTTGTATATAGTACACACCCTTTACTTTAATTCGGGGACTACCAACCCCCGTGAATTCATATGTTCTGTTTGGCTGTCTATACACTCTACGCGATGTATGAAGCACGGCTCTGAAACAACAGATGAGGAGGCAGAGGATTTAGACTTTTAAGGTAATGGGCACAGTCATTGTTAGCATTGTACACGTTGTCACTGCCAAGTTAGAGACTGTGATGACATATTTTGTAACGGGTGTTAAGTTTCCCTAACGAAAAAATTCTCTGATATAAAAGTCAGTGTCGTCCAACAACTATCGTTTGGACTGCACCAAGTAGATGGTTTTGTACGATGTGAATTCGATAACAATAGGCCTTTGGTTATCTGGAGCCGGAACGCTATCCTACGAGCACCCGCAACACTTTCCCACAGCCATCAACAAAGGCCCATCTTACACTCCACCTGTTGCTTCGGTGGGTATCCAACTTGCAATTATCAGCCTCAAAATACTGGTTTACCAAACTGACTTACTTTTCATGAAGGAGAACACTTGACACTCATTCATAACTAACCAGGGAGCAGACATTTCGTCACACCCGCCACAGCTGACTCCACACGCTTTTGCCGCGTATATCGCCGCATATTCTATGTTCCCTTTGCAGAAACAGCCGCCTACAGATATCACCCCGAAACCCGCTTGTAGAGCCTTTATTCTCCACATGCGTGATCACTTGAGAAGAGGAAACTAATGTTGGGTGGGCTTTGGACAGAGTTTTAAGAGCATGACAGTTTAAGATTTTTTTCTTTCTGTGGAAATGGCTAAGCGGAAATTACGCTCGGCGATGTTGGTCAGAAAAAAAGGCTACGCATGGAGGTGCAAGGGAGATCGGCGAAAGCAACGAGCCCAGGGACAACTGTAGCAAGTGGGCAGCTCAAGAAAAAACGCTTCCCGAGGTATAAATCCAACCGGGATCCCTCAAACAATGAATCCAACATTCATCACATTGCGCAATAATCTTGTCCTAATTTGCCTGATATCGCTACTATCGGTTTATGGCCGCAGTCCTTTTTCGGTGGGTACGTCGTGCGGACGTTCGCTAATAAGTTTGGCTGAAGTTTGCCCTCGGAATTCCACCGATTGGATTTGGAACTGTGTGGGGGTGGATTGTTGACTTTTATTAAAATCTGCATGCAAGGACAGAGCTCTGTATATTAACCAACTTTGTCAAATAAAGGGGTATACATAAGAAATACCAAGTGAAAGCCTAGTCAAGATCACTAGAATCACAGTGTCCTCAGGGTTAGCCAATCATAAATCACTAGTGTGCATTTATTTTATACTTGACAAAATAACCACTGCAATGTTGTTTTCTTTCCTTTCATACGCGAGTACCGTATGGGGTTTGGTGTGCTGTTGTTTGTGTTGCATTGCACAAATGGGAGGTGGGGCTAGTCACGCTGCCATAGCGAAGCTTTTTTCACACTTTCCATGCCACAATTGTTTCTATTTTGTGGAAACCACGGTGTATTGTTGTAGACAAATAAACTTCAACTTCAACTTCACTTCAAAGAGAAAATTGCCAACTTATTTGGCTGAGACACAGCACCCAAACCCTATTCGTTGCATGCACGCAGACCTAGTGGAATGAAACGAGAGAATACTGTGTATAATTGCAAAGACAATATTACCAATATGTGTGAATGCCATCGTTTGATGTGTTTCAATTGTGCTCGAAGAGCGTTGCGTTTTAGTGTAAAGCATTGTTGCGGACACGTTAAATAAATGCAATTAAACTAAATTATTATTAGTTGTTAAAAAAGTGCGCTTAAAATAAAATGTGCAACAAGTTGCTTCCATAAACAGCATTAAAATTATATAAGCTGAAGTTGTGTTGAGACAAATATTTTGTGTTTTCCTTTTGCTGTTTTGTCCTGCTCTATACTAGTCTATATTTAAAATTCTCGAAATACATTGAACAGTTCTCAGCGTTTCACTTTACAACTCGTCATCAGGAGGGTTTGCTTCGTGTAGTGAGTAATGAATAGAGATGAGAAGGTTTCAAATTTTGCCCACCACAGTGATTGGCGTGGTTGAACAATACTGTCATGGTGTAGTGTGTTTTCTCAATTATTCAGTCTGTGTTTTACCCTCAATCAAAAGTGAAGAACACTTAGCTGAGATTGCAGTTGTGTTAAAATAGTAACCGGCTACGAAAAAAAAACCGTGGCAACCAACAAGACATACACAAATATCCCATTCGAGCGCATGCCAGGCGCTCCTGCCGTCGCGGAGAGTGTGAGTGCCCATATCGTCTGCTAATTCTACGCTAATTATGCCAACGCTAATAAACATTTACCGAGATTGAATCAGCACCAATGTGGCGATGAAGGCACGCTGCAGTGACACCCATGTCTCCTTTAGGATTGACAATGGCTTAATTCCCGTGGCGGTGGCGGGCCCTCTGTATGCCTAAATGGTCGGCCGAGGAGTACAGCCCATAGGCCTAGTCCAGCTAGTTTTATTTGCGGCGTGATGGTGGAGCAGGAGAAACCTGACCACCGAGATGGACTTGTCAACCTCACCGCCAGAAACGCTACCGACCCCGAACGCCAGCAACAACCGCAGCCGCTAGACGTGCATCGAGGTACGAGGGGCAGGAAGTTTCCTGAGAAGCACTCAACTAGAACCACTGTTGGACACACGTGGCCCGACTCATTAAAGCAAGGACGAACGAAGACTGCGACCCAATAGGCGGGCGCCAATCGAGACATCACTCAAGGGTAGACTCGGCCGGAAAGGGAAGGGTAGCGGCAACGAAAGCATTCAGGACGCCGAGACACTTCGCAAGGAGGAAATCAAGCTGATTTTGAGGAGGAGAGGAGCCCTAAGAGTCGCGAGAAAGCGATGGTCGATCGTCGCCATGGCAATAATGGCGGCGGCGAGACGTTTGACGGCGGTCGGGGAGGCGGACACCTTCTGCCCCAACCTGCAGCAAAACATGATGGTGAGCTGTCCGGAGAAGTGGCGAGCGGTGTATTACACCAAGATCCAGGCCCTGTATATCGTTTAGAGTTCGCACTATGTTGGAGCCTGCACTCTGTTTGGTCCCGAAGGGCATCATGTACGTACAGCTTCAACTACTAAGAAAAAGCAAAATAGAGCAAACCACGGTGGAGGTAATCACGGGGAAGAAAAAGAATATTGTGAGCACATTCCTAATGAACGCCTACAGCAGCCCATTGCACGATAGACAAAATAAAGGCACGGTCACACCACTCGAGCGAAATGGTGGGATCGATAGTAGATTTGTGATGTGCAGGGACTTCGACAAGCAAAACCGCTCCTAGAGCTATTAAAGACGATAGAAAAGGCAGATACCTAATCGGACGCCATGGAGGTGCTACTGAGCCTAATCAGCAAGCCTACGTTTCCGACAGGAAAGGGTAACTCGGTCACCCGAGGCACCCCGTCAGATCTCACGTTCGCACTGTCAGGAGAACAGAAACGGAGGGGTTAGGGTTGCAGTATACAGGACATGAGCTGGGCAGCACCCAATACATCACTGAGGTCTCCGTACCGCTGGGCTACAAAGAAATGATTGGCGGAGTCTCGCGGAAATGGCAGTTCACGGACTGCGGCACCTTCCGAATACTACTAACCGAACAGCAAGGCGGAACTATGGACATCGACGAGTGGGCTAACGAGATTATGTAGAACAAGAATGCCAAAAGGGAAATGGAAACGCCTCCCGCGTCTATAGACTGGCCTGTCGCTTGGCCCGGTTAATTGAGGCCAAGTAGTCGATAACGGCTCGATACAAAATGCCACCCTCATACAAAACGCTGCACAAGAAGATACCGGAAATCTAACACGAGATCGAACCGGAAAGCGGGGCACAATGAGAACTACAGAACAACGAAGCCTGCAGCGCTGCCGATGGACTAATGCACAGCGGCAAGAGGTGGTACAGGGTAATAAATCTAACTGATGAGGCAAAGAACGAGTCCCATTAGCACGAAAGCCTGGCCAGTACCGTCCACAGGACGCGTGACAAGCAGGCAGATGCTGATGTTAAGAAGCGCCTCAATGTTTGCCGCCTCCTTGATGCTTGATGGTACATGGCAACCACGCCCACGGAGACACACCCGGGCTACCAAGGCGAGATTCAAGAGTGGCGAGACAGTGACATAGAAGAGTGGGAGGTGAGAGCGACCCTGCACGACTTAAACACCATGTCCACCGCCCGATAAGAGCACGCGACTAACAGAGCCCTGAAGAAGCTTAACGAGAGATCTATCGAGAACCTCACGGCGTATTGGAACAGGTGCTTGTGAACTGGGAAGCTGCCAAAGCAGTGGAAGGCAGCCAATGCCATCCTGATCACTATGCTTGGCAAACGCACTAACAATTACAACATCCTACAGATCTTACTCACGTCTTATGTGGGCAAGGTGCAAGAGTACATGTTAATGAACAGATCGCAGAGGTACAGGGAGGAAGCGGCCCTGTAACCCGACATTGCGATAAGGTTTCTGGAACAAGCTGGGAACGCAGGACGCCATGATACAGTTGAAGAACAACATCCTAGACGGCGACGCGAACACGAGGTCCAACAGGCGATTCTGGGCCCGGACCTGCAAAACATCTTCGACAAAGTGAGGCGCTCCGAGATCCTGGCCCAAGTGTCGCGACTGAACATGGGGCAGAGACCGTATGAGTACATCAATCAGTTTCAGAGGACCACCGTGATCAACGCCGGTGACCTGAAGCTCTCGAAGAAGCTCAGCAGTGTAGGGACCCACAGGGCCCGATAACTTCGCTGTTGCTTCGCCGTTGCTCTTTAACCTACAGGTGTTCTGGATTGCCAACCGACTCTTGCGTGTGGCAGGGATCTGACACAGCGTGTACGCTGGCGATATTACGCAGTGCGTCCCGGGAGGCAGCAACGGGCACATAGAGAGCGGGCTGCAAGAAGCAGGGGAAGACTTCGAACTTCCTAGACCGGACCGGCCTCGTATGCTCCTCGAGAAAGTTCAAGCCCCTTGTTCTTATACCGAAAAAACTGCCAAGGACAAATAGGGGGGATGAAGAGTCACAAAAAGAACAGAAGAAGATCCATGTCAGGACAAGCAGCGGCCACAGCGATCCTGGGAGTCGGGAGGTACCGTAGTGCTCGACATGTTCACGGAGAGGAAGCGCGTGAACGGCCAGACGGTGTACCTCCTCGCGGCCAAAGTCACCGGTGGCCACAAAACTCACCAGGAAGGTCTCTAACAAAGAGATAGGCATGAAGAAAGAGATACCTCACCCGACTGGTGCAGTCTTTCGCCATATGCCACATCACGCTCTTCGGGGATTTCCCCAACTGGAGGCAGTGCGAGCGAAGCAAGATCAGCGTGGTCATACACAAGGCGTACAAGGCGGCCCTCGCACTCCTCGACTGCACGAGCACTCCCAAGTCCGGGGCAGTAGGGGTGCAGAACAACCTGGCGGCTGTAGCGGAGATGCAGCGTGCCACCCAGATCTTAAGGCGGTCATAAAGGAGAACGGGCGGACAGCTGTTCCACAACCTGCATCTGATACCGACAAAAGAGGCAGCCGAGAACGAAGCGGTAGTCGTGATGCACACCACAGGAATACCATTACGGGTATACGCTGTACCAAGAAACATGAACCCCAAGTTCAACAAATAGCGAATCATCATCATCATCGTCATCATAATCATCATTACCCTATGTACACCCACTGCAGGGCAAAGGCCTCTCTCCCATTACTCTACAATTATCCGGATCATGTGCTGACTGCGACCAATTTATCCCAGAAACTTCTTGATATCATCTACACATCTAACTTTCTGCCGCCCCTGCAAAGCTTGCCTTTTGTATGGATTCACTCTGTTACCCTTAATGACCAATGGTTATCTTCTTTCGCAATACATTCGCTGAAAACTCTATACCTTCTGCTTACTTTCTACTAAATAGTCCTTAACACGCGTTTATTCGCTGACCAACTTCCGCTCTCTGCCTTGTCTCTTTATAAATACACGTGATCATTTCCGCTCCATTTCCCAGAGAGTAGTTTCTCTATTTAGGCTGAACTCTCCTAGTAAGCCTACCAAGTTTCTACCCCGAGGTGTGTTGTCAGTAAGATGCAGCTGTCATACAGGATCTTCTTCCGGGACAATGGTAGGCTGCCATTCATTATCTGAGAATGCCTGCCATAATGCACTCCACCCCCTTTCTGATCGTTCTCATTATCTCTGCCTCTGAATTGGGATCTGCGGGTTCGCAACTTGGCTTTAAGTATATATTTTCGCTTACACCCTTCCTCCTGCCCTCGCAAACCTGTCTCAAACCTTTGTGCTGTCCCGAGGTTATTCATCAATACTTTCGTTGTCTTTCTGCAACATACTTTTCTGGCCATGGTTCTTACTCTGTCCAGTTCAGATACATGCTTTGCAATTCGTCTCCCGAGTTACTTAGCAAGGCAAACGTATCAGCAAATATGAGGTTTCTGAGGTATTCTCCATGAAAAGGGTTGAGAGTTGGGCGAGTTGGTAATGATGCATCTCGAAAAACAAACTGCGCGGATATTAACGGGGACAAGAACACATGCAGATGGAACAAGCGCAGTGCAGTCTTCATGTGTTCCTGTCCCCGTTAATTTGCTCGCAGTCTTTTTTTCGAGATGCATTCTCCACTAACCATTTACTCCCACCTGTTCCCAATTCAACGTTTTGAATACTTCTTGTAAACATGCTGTGATAACATTGAGATATTGTGCCTCCTTTTCTGACGCCCTCCCTTGTAGGTAATATAGCGAAGGATAACGAGAGCCAAAATGCTCGTCGATCTCCGCGCCAGATACGAAGGGATGTTGCGGGTGGACGAGTTGGAGTTCCTGTTGAGCGCCGGCGGGCCACACAGTGACCGTCGTCGGGGCGTCGACTGGAGAAACGAGAACGGCAGCCAGCGTGTGCATCCAGAAGGCGCACCAGGTGGCCGTAGTCTACCTCACCCACCTGGTGCGCCTTCTGGTAACACCGGGAAGGGGAGGCTCAGATCGTTCAGCAGATCTGGCAACGATCGAGAAAAACTCGGGGAACGCTACTAGCCCTAAAAACGGGCGGGCGAAGCCCCCCCGAAGAGACTGGCGACGCCGGAGCAGATGTAGACGGAAAAGATGTCCATGACGCGTAAATGCCGATTCGCGGAAATTTCCCTGAGCGAGGGGTTCTAAACCGAGCAGCTGTCACAATAGTAGCGTTTTATCTCTCTCTCTTTCTCTCTGTGTGGCATTCTGTCTCCACAGAAAGATTTTCTTTTAGTGTAAAAACCCAGCTGACATTGCAAATTTGTTAAACCAGTGAGAGGCAACTACAATAAGAAATTTTGGTTAATGACAACGCATACTTTATTGGTTCGTTGCAGTTGCCAACTGGTGAGGAACTGCGAAAAGACTGTCATCACAGAACTGTAACCGCGCCCTCACGCTGACGTCGCGGAGGTCGATTGCAGCCGGGTGTGTCTTAGCTTTAGGGGTGCAGTTAAAAAAGTTGTGGTCCACAGAAAGAGATACAACATTATTCCACCAGTGTGATGCTGCCTGTGTTTTCGTTTTGACCTTCTCGGCTAATGTTATACCTATCATCTTCCTGTTTCATTGCGCCCTTAGTGTTTGGGCGCTTCCATTCCATTTCGTGCTGAGTACAATCGCACACATTTTATCATTACACAGTTTATCCGCCCAAATCGCAGAAATATATACACCACAGGATGTAACAATGGAAATGCTGGACACCTCGTGTACATTACATCACGGCCGCACATCAGGGTTTACCCGTTCTGGTGAACAATCGCTCGTTACAGCGCCTGCTATACTGCGAACACAATGTCCGAAGACACTTCTAAGGAGTTGTGCATTTACGCACGCGTGGGAAACAAGGCTGCGCTAAAGAATATGGACAAAACATCCACACAGCAGGCCAGTGTGGCATATCAGCATTGCGGAGCCAGAAGGAGCAACGTGTGTACCTGGCAGTGCGCGAGATGATGTTTACGTTAGGTGCTGTTGACATTTCTGTCGGATGTGTCGCGGTTTGTGTCTTTCCTGTATGAATAAACCTCAGTTATAGTTCAGCGCTTTGTCCTATCTTCTCTTCTTAAGATCTCCTCTTCTACCTGCGCTGTTAATCCGTTGAATATCGCGTCGCCAACAACCGTTTTTGTTGAGGCACGCGTCACAACAGTTTCAACTTCGGCTGAATGGTTGGAGAGAAGGCGGAAGCCAAGGGAGCAGACGGCGCTGAAACTTAAGAGTTTTAGAATAACGCACGCAACCGTACGCAAACAGTTAGCGATCGCTATTTATTTGCGTCGTTCTCACTGCGCATGCGCCATACGTTAAGCCGCTTCTGCGTTTATTTCGCTGAAATTGAGTGCGTACTTAATGCCGCTTGCGTTTCCAACATGGCGGCAAGTAGCGCGACAAGCATCCACGGTTCCGCTTTTCTGTCGAGAGTAATTTGCTTCCGATGGAAAACGTTCCTTGCTCCTATGTTTTAGGGGCGAAGCTCCTCTTGCTCGGGCCCTGTCCTGTCCCTCGTTGCTTTTGTACAAAGCACCACGATGATGATTGTGGCAGGCACCCCCTAGGGATTGGCCAACCAGAGACTGGCCAAAGAGATCAAAATGTTCAACGCATTCTTTGCTACCCGACAAGGAGGAGCGGAAGAAGACGAGGTTGTCATTCGTCGCCTGCGAGCTCAAGACACGTACCGGGGGTACGCGACACAAGACGCTCTGCAGAAGGCGATGGCCAAGGTTACCACAAACATCGACGTCGTCGACGGGCTTGTCAACGGAGCGGTGGTAAGTCTCAAGCTTTGCGAGCGAGGGGTGGTGGTCTTGACGCGGCGGCGCCTGGTTTCGATCCCAGGACTCCCTGGCCGCGACGGGAGGTGCGTGACCCTCTTTCCACTTCGCTACAAACCGAGACACCAGCACGGCTACAAATGCGCCTTATGTCCTTCACTCATTCAGATGGTGCGCGCCGTTAAGAAGACCTATAACAACGCGTCACGGGTTTATATATAGTGTGGGTGAATGTTTCACGGTTTGATGGGTAAGCATTTTAGCTTCGCCCCTCTCATCCTCATTTACTTCGTGAAGATCGCGGGATTTTTTTAAATCCGTCTAGTGCTTAGCAAATCCCCCTCGCGAAGCTGTGTATCGTCGTGACATCGCTGACTTTCCAAACGAAGCATTGTAGCAAGGTCGGAGAACGAAGAGATGTGTGAGGGTTTGTGTTGTGGGCGCGTTCCCGATGAGATGCGAAGTTGTGTTTCAGCGTTGGACAGTGCTTCCCATGCTCTGGATTATCTTTCTCGAGAGACGTGCGACTCAACTTCGAATCGGGTATGTACAGTGTGCGTGGTTAAAAGCTTTCTTGGCTTCCACGCCAGAGTAAAGTGACTGTCTGTTGGACCCCGCAAACCGCGTGTGAAGTGATCGCCGAATTTCCGAAGGGCAGGGGGAGGCAACCGGTCGCCGGTCAATTGAGGTTCGGAAATGCAACACATGTGGTGACGTTTGGGTTCGTTCTAAACGTAACTCTGGATTGTTTTGAACTTTAATAAAATGTATGCGGCAAACCCGGGCATTCGGTTCAGGGCGTTCTGTGAGATTGCAAGAAAGAAGTTCCGCGGGACGTCAACGCTTTCTTTATGGAAAGTACTCAGGTAAGAGAATATTCATGTCGTGCTGTGGCCGTGTTACATTCAACACGAACGGGAAAGCGTTTGTTTGCAATTGTTTGAATAGTCGTAAAATGTCCAAGCACCCCGAAACTCCGCTAGCAGATCAGCCGGTGAGTCATTTCGCAAAACATTCCGGAGATGGCCCCGTATGCATTAGCGTGTCGCTACACAAAACTGATGAAGCGCTGTACTAAAACTCTCCTCGCGGAGGTTACGTAGCGGAACGCAAAAAGTTAGCGTTTAGCGTACACAAAGGCAACAAACGCTCTACTAAACCTCTCTACTAAATACACAAAGCGCAAGTGTTGCTTTACTGATTGCTCCGTACCACCTGTAACGCCACCGCTTTATTTCGAAGGCACGTTTCCCACGCCAGCAACGAAGTACAACCTATATGCCTTTTCACAGATATGCTGGCAAAATTAATGAAGCGTGATATTTCATTAGTAACGACGTTGAGATGCACAATGCTGTCGTGGAGGAGATGAAAAAGGTCCCAACGGCAACGGCCTAATAAGTGTTGCATCGGTGACAACTGTCGTCGCACTTTTTACTTGCTGAGCACTTGCAGAAGAATTAAGTTCACAACACAATTCACATGGCTGCACGTAGTCTTCATTTATTCAAAGTAGTAACATTAGGCATTTGAGTAAAATTCAAGGCTCTCGTCCTGTTACACGTTAAGGCTGAACGAATAATTACTAATAACAGCCACGCACTTTCGTAGACAACGTTGAAATATAATTTTCCGCGTAATTTGTAATACAGGCGGAGTGGTTACGATTCACCTGCCACTTTCTCGCAAAGCCGTTTTTTCGCACTGTCGGCTACATTTGAGGTGTTTTTTCGAGCGATGGTGAAAGTTTCGTCACTGGAGATTTCTGTTAAACTCTTGAGATACATAGGCGTTTGTGCACAGGTAGATGTATCAACTTGGGCGGCGCTAAAAACCATCCCTTCTAAAAACAATCCCAATCCGATTCGTACTACAGACGTTTTAGAATATCGCTCTAAAATCGAAAAATTTACCTTTGTAGAACGGCCGCTATTGTGGTTATCGCAATATTTTATTTTAAAACAAACCTTTACTAATCGTCTCCAGGGGTTTTCCATTTTGGAGGTATTGGGCTTCAATAACCTCGGGTGCGCTGAACGTGACTCGCCGGGATAAGGTCCGCCATCGACCCGCTTTCCCTGGACACCGATGAAGCGCAGTGCAGTATTGGCGCCTGCGCTCTCGGAAGCTGGCCGTTTGTTGCTATCTGAGAATAGCGCGGGAGATTCAGGCTTTTTGCCGACGTCGGTTAGTGCCGTCGGCTCGACCAAACCTTGGGATACAGGCGGGCAAGATACGGCACTAAAAGAAAACCAAACGCAGCTAGAAAAACGCCAGTACTGGGAGGACAACCGTAGCCAAAGGCAGGCATTTGAAGAATATTATCATATTTACGGATCAATATTGAAAGTTAAACAAGTAGAACCGAGACCTAACCAGAATAAGCCAAGTATGGCTTTGCATATCCTGAGTTAGCTGTGCTAACCCGAACCAATTTTTATAGACAGGGTGTATTTTAAACAATTTCGAACATTTGTTTTGGGTTTTCATAACGATATCTGTCTAAAGAAATAACAGAATCACAATACATCTTCATCAATCCCGTCTTTCTGTACTTAGGCAGTCTAGGAATTTCCATTTTTCTGTCATGTGTTTTCATTTTACATTCTTTGTGAAAACGACCAAAAATGGTAACCTTGCAAACCACACTTTGTCAGATGAGCCATCCATTTTGCTATAATTAGTGAACCAATACAAAAAATGTTTTCGGGATTTTTGAACAAATTTTACAAGTGGAAACTATGATTGTCTTTACCCACTTGCCTTAGAAATATCTATCAATATTTGTGTTGCTTCGCAGCAACAAAGGAAGAAATATGCCAATGCAGCTGTATTGCGGTGACATACAGAGTGGTGTGTGACGATCTTTGGACGTCATTGTTGCATGAGGAATTGCCAGCACCACTTTTCTACTCAGCCAAGTATTGCACACAGTGGAGAGACGGTTAGGTACCTGAAACGTCCTTGGTCTGCCCTCAGACGAGGGCTGAGGCCATAGCAGAAAGAGCTCAAACTATTTCAACACTAACTGTGCACGGTGTAATCTACCGCGAAGTGATGGCGTTTTATTTTGATTTTTAAATTTCGCATTCTCTTACATCCGAAAAATAGGAACAAGCATAACGCTCAGTATTGCCATATTTCTGCAAAGTCTTCCGAATAATGTCGCGGTCGTGTCATGTTACGTTGTGTGTACGCATAACAATTTTATTTTATTGCGAGACCCAGTCATTCCCAAGGTTATGCAATACTGCATGGCTGAATCAAATTCTTTCGGTTTGATGTCTATAAAAAATTATTAAATATTCTGTGGCTGTGTGAGTTCCCTGCATTAAATTTGGCCACCGACGTTCGTCCGTCCTCAGCGTCCTTGATGTTTCGCACTCCATTCGTCCAGGCTAGCTGCCAGAGTGTCAGGTTCGGGACAATAATAATAAATACAAGTATAAATTTTGAACGAGACTATGTTTATGTTCTACAAAACCCAAATATATACACACACTATGGACAGAGACTAAAGAGCGCTGGGGAACTGAAGAATAGAGGGGGACTATGAGAACGCGGTATAGAAAACGTTAACAAGTTTAACAAACAAGAAACAGTCAAAAGTCCGGTAATTAAGGGAAAAGGCACTGTTCGAATATGCGGGAAAGAGTTCAAGACGAACGACAAGGTCACGGTAGGTATTCGCTGCGGGAACAGGGTTGTCCTACCTCATGTCCCAGAGGCGGAGTCGTGGTGATGCGGTGTTGCAAGGTCGGGCTGATGTCGTGGCAGTGGTGGTCAAGCGCACTCCCAGCTCCCGTTGTAGAGAGGCCGACGGAGCTGTCTTGGAGAGTCGCTGTCTCTCACCGACGCATGGAAAGACGACTTCCTTGCGGGGGAGAAGTCTTGAAGGTTGCAGTCATGGATGACCTCTTGTTGCACGGCACGGGTCTTGTCGCCCGACCGCCGGCACGGGTCTTGTCGCCCGTCCGGCTGGTTTCTTTGCCTCCGGCAGCTGTCGCTGGCAGCTTCTCATTCGCCGGTGGCCGGCGAAGCTCGTGCTCCGGTCGCGAGAGCCTCGGTGCCGCAGCTCGTGTCGATGACGTTCGTTGCGCGTGCTTTGCGTAGTCTTTCTCTTCACTTCATGACACAGAGCAAGACCGTATACGACCTTTGCCAGGCTCCTCCATCTACCGAAGGAGTAAACTGCGTTCGTCTTGTTTCCCCATGTAATATAATGTCGTAAGCGAAATCATGCGTCCTCAAAGCATTCCTATTGTTTTCATAATCTATGTGTCCTGCAAGTTTCATCCATTTCAGTGCCCTTTCCCGGCTGTTGAATACCAGTGCTCTAAAGCCAGCTCGGTCTATAAAACATCATGAAGATTCACAGTCACTGGATTGTGTTGCAACTGTTTCTGTAAGAGCAAGCTAACGGAAATTGTAAAAAAGATATACAACTCTTGACAACATTACAAATTTATTCAAGTTTGATCCACAAGTTCTACTGCTAGCGGTCACAAAAGCACGTGTTCCTAATGCTCACCCGTCATGAGTTGGAATGTACGTTTTACAGACTTGAACCTGAGGCGATACCCACATTAAGCGCATATGAAGAGGTTTATAGGCCAATGTCCCTGGAAAATGTGCTTGTTATGCTTGTGAACATGAGGGAGTGTTCCCATATAAAACGGGGCCAGAAACCCTGAAAGACAAGGCGCAACTTGTAGCTTGCATCATCAGCCACAGCATTTACAGGAATACAGTAACTAGTCAGTTTATACAAATCACTTAGACCATAACTTCCCAGGTCACGTAACGGAAAAAATGAAAATACTGTTTAGGGTTATGCCCTCCTCAAGAAGAGCATTCATACCGGCTTTCAAAAACATTTACAAACCTAACATCATTGCAATCGCACTGTTGGAAAATGTAATACGGAGAGTGGGGAGAAGATAAGGGAAGATAGCGAGAAGTGAAGAAACGCTATTTATCAGTGTTCATCACGCGTAGTTCCTCATGTTTAGGTGTTGTTTGGATACATATAAAGGCAACAGCTTGAATACACTTGTATTTTGGAAGACAGTGCTTGAATCGACCAGTTTGTTAATTGTGCCGCTCTTTTTTGCTGAGAGAAAGCAAAATGTTGGGAGTTGAGAAAACACGCCACAAAACTGCCCTTCCTCCAGAATATAGGTATAGGGCAGAAGGTAGTGTAGATGACTCCCAATTCCCGCCATAAACTCCTCAATAATTGCTAGATGCAAACATACCTTTATCGTTGGCGTGTTTGGAATGTTCACACATGTACAGCTGAATAGTTCGATTGGGGTCTGGGGCTCTAAAAAATTTAAGAATTATTTAAGAAAAGAAAAAAGGAAAAAGAAATAGTTATGAAATCTTTGCAGGTTGGACTTCACTAGTTGCGTGAATTCCTATGGAATATTTATTATATTTGAGCCCAAAGAAAGAGAGAACCTACCTGTCTCAAATTTATTTTGCGTTGTAATAAACCGCCCAGTTCCTCAAGGCTAGAAAATGAATCTCATTCTGGGTGGGGTCCATGCTTTCTGAAGAATGGTTTAGTTTTATGTAAGAGTGTTTTTCTTTGTTTTGTGAACCATGGCTTGTGATAGTTGCTTCCCCGAAAGTACCTTCAATGGTGTATAATAATGTAAGTGCGAATATTTTTTTGCTTCAACGTCAACCACAAATTTGTCATGTCTGATGCCGAGTTGCGAGACTCAAACAAAGGAAAATAATCTTGTAACACTGACACAATGGAATCATAATCCCCCTTATCGCAGAATTAAACCTTACGAGGCTGGGTGACAGATAGATGAGGGCGATCACATAGGGCTTTGCCGTTATTCCCACAGGATCACTAACATCGAGGATTGCCGAGACAGGTTTAATCAGAGATTCAGAGCTGGAAAAAAGTAAATCAATTGTGTTGGCGTCAATGTTAGAGCACCGATTAAGGACATAAACAAATTGTAAAAGGCCATCGCCGGCAATACGGCCTCCAAATGCTGTAGTCAATGATGCTTTGGAGGAACATACATGCACCCTAATTACCCAGTGAACGTCAGGCATATTAAATAAACTCTCCTTACAAAATCTGTCGCCACGTTTGCAGCTGATCCGTAATGAAAGGAAGTGCAGAATGTAAAACGCCGCATCGTAATGTTTTCGCCAAGCTGAAACACGACGTTGCGCCGTGCTGACTCGAAGGTAACCTATCTAAAATGTCTCGCAAAGTGTGGGATGGCATTTTTTAACCCTAATAAATCAACCTCCATCGCGTATGCTGCGGTAAACTTTATATTCGTGGAGGAACACCTCGGAGTTGCTGATTGAGTCGTCAAGCCATGGCTCACAGCCGAAGAATTTATCCGTGTTTGGGAAGGTAACAGGCTTCCTAACTGATGAGTTTTGTTTTTAAGAATGCGGCAGTAAACAAGCAGAAAATCAACATAACCCAATATCATAAAACCCTACATCATTACACAATATCACAGAATAAAGAATATCCCAAATGACACGGAATGTTCTGTGGCAAGACAACGGCCCCGGCGTAGTTTGAGAACTACTGCTTTTTCTGCACAATAGTTTGGGAGACGACATTATAAAGATAGCAGCGCCCACCAATGAACCGCGTGTCATTCCTGAGCATGTATTTCAAGGAATGCACTTTGATAATGGAAGCATCTTTTTGCCAGCAACACGTAATGGGCGTGAGAAATCTCCGCGCTCAAAAAATTTAGTATCTTTGCGTTTGATGCCTAAAGTCAACACAGACTTTTTATTCTAAACCTAGCAAATTGCACAATGATGGGCCAAAAATTTTCCTTCGTCTAAATGGCCAAGTTTGTGTGCAGGGTAAATGTAAACTGGATCAAGTGCGTCCCCAAGTTTATCGCTGCAAGAAGAACAATGGTTTCCCCGGGGTCCTTCCATGTCGCAGATTTGCTATCCTGGAACACAAAACCCAGAAGATAATTTCGAGGCTGCCTCTTCTTGGCTTCCTCTGTGCATGCCTTAAACGCTGTTATTTTTGCTGATTGAACTTCGAAATGGCAACATTTCGTCGGTGATACATTGTTTGCTACAGATATCTGCTACTTCGGGACGAATCATTTCTTTACCGGACTTAAGTCTGGTCACTACTTCTGAGATTGCCGAGAATACCGCAGTTTCTGTCTGGGTGCACGATTAGCGTACTTTGGTAGGGCCAGGTTTCTACTCAACTTCACAACAATAATAAAAGCAGTTTCCAAACAACAGGTTCATACACTGCAAACATCAGTTGTTTAGCAAATGCAACCAGGGCATTTTTGGCGTCAAAGAGGAAAAACACTGATAAATAAATATCATCTGACGTTCTCCTGCGGGAACGGTTATCGAATTAACTAACCTGGACGAGAAGCGCGGTTAAGTACATGGCATGGCAAGCGGCGTCCTGCCCCCTTGGCTGCAAGCCGGTGGGCGTATATATGCACAGTGATATGTTCCTTGTTGCCAGACAAGGTCACGAGATTGGCATGATTAAAAGTGGACCAAGCCCATGTTTGGAATGGCATCCCAAACGGGAGAATCCAGAGGTGGAAGTACCAGAAGTGGCGACAGGTCCAATTCAGGCTGAAGATGAGTAGTCCAAGTTTTGATAACCAGGCCGCCGAACGAGCAGCTTGGCAGGCTCGAGAGAAAAACCAAGACGAGAAGCGCTCGTAGTATATGGTACGTCGAGCGGCGTCATGCGCTCCAGCTTTAGTTCGTTGAACTGGCGCTTTTGAGTGGACATGTCGCTTCAGGTATCCGAGAACTAGCGGCTTTGCATAGCTGTTCTGCTATCACCAGTTTCCACTTGTCAATAACGAGCCTTTACGGTATATTTACCTCATTTATTTCCGAAAACCAGCTGATCCACAAACATCTATCGAGTTTTCGTACCAAAGTTCCAGTACTTCAGGGTCAACTACCACTATTTTATAAAAAAAAAACATTCAGCTATGAGTCACAGAACGTCCTATAAGTTATCCTACTTTCCTTAAATTAGCGCAGTTTTTCAAGATATTTCCAAGCTGACCATACCGCAAATAAACATTGGATCCCTCTATACGTCACGCCAAGTTAGATTTATTACAAGAAAAGCAATGAAAATTAAAATTTTGTTTCAAAGAGTGCATATAACATCTTTACAAATGTGTTGTGTTTCTAATTTAACCTAACAATGTACACAATAAACGTTATATTGCTAAATGTTTCATTGAGTCTCAGTGAGAACCATTCCACAGTATGTCGCTTAGAATAAATGTTTTACTTTTCCCATGTCTTTTTCTCTACCGGACATCACGCAATAAATTACAAAATGAATCAGTAGACCGCTAGTTCCACTATGAGCTATTGCGTAGTATTGTTGATTCTGCAGAGCAATTCATCAGTGCTTTAATGTATACCGAAAACAACAAAAGTGAGCCCTTCGAATACTGCCTACACGCACACACTCGGAATTATTGACAGTATGAGTTAAAGAATGCGCTCTGCTGGTGTTTACAGTCAGGCAATACCAGGAGATTATATTCGTAATACACCCAAAAGACTATTTCAAGGTACTTATCGCTATCGGACAATGTCATTCACCCTTCTATATGTCATACAATGAAAAACCGATGTTTTCAGTTTTTTCGGAAACCAGTAGTAGCGCATACGCTGAAAAAGCACCTATACATTAACATGGGTTTAATATTTTTATTACTATGTAGGTTAGTGCTAATGAAATGCCCCGAATTTATGGGCTTACTATATTACTATATATGGGCTTACTATATGAACTAAAGGGTTCAATTTTCGAAAGATAAATAAAAGCGTGATTAGACTGAAGATAAGGCTTTTATGAATGCGTTCATTTATGATTTTAAAAGAGAAGTGACGTGACGTAACTGAAAAATACTTTTAAAACATCGGTTATAAAAAGCATATTAAGGAAAACAATTTTTTTGGTTGGTGAGATTGACGAATGAGATTGGGCAAGTCAATTATTATAAGAAGAAGCCAAACATCTTTCAGTCGTCAGCGAACACACAAATACGCTGTTGACGATGATTTAGAAAGGGTCTAATTTGGCGGATTCCTTGGCAAGTCGCACTATGTAAAGTTACTTTGCTTTTCAATTAAAATAATTTTTTTTTATTTTGAAACTAAAGTGACACAATCCAAGTGATAAACTTGTCAATGAGGCGCTCGCAAGTACCCACGAGAGGCTTCTAACTATTGTCTTATCAGCGACGACCACATTGCATACTCATGTATTCTCACTGACCGCAATGAAGCCCCGCTAAATACAAAGATGCGACACGACGTCGCCCCGTCCCGCATTCTAAAGGAGTGCCTTCTAACAGGCTGCCTCTGGCTTCGAAGTTAGCAGGGATTAATTGAGATCTAAACAGAAAAACGTTTACCCGACTTTGCATCCTATCTGATACACACACCCTACGAAACCTTCTGTTGCTTCTGCTTCATTAAACGACATTATCAAGGTGATGTGCTGTCTATAAGGGAGTGTGAGAGACAAAGCAGTGTCACCAATTAGCTTATTTCAGAAGGCTGGTTTCCGATGCGGGGTGGAGCGTCCTTACGTGTATTTTACGTATTCCGTGAAAATCCTTTATCCGACAGAATAAGTCAGCATGTAAATATTTCGTCTTTTAAAATCCCGCAGTTTTATTCCTCCGGTCGGTACCTGTGAGGGCCTCATGGACATTTTGATGGGTAGGACAATTCTTCTTTGGTGAGATCAGTAGATATCAAAGCCGTATTTATTATAAAATATCAAAGCCACAAAAGTAATTGACCGCTATAGCACTGTAATAAAAACATTACGGTCACTGTAATAAAAACATTACGGTCTGGGTTTTTGTCAAGTAAGTGCATTGCTGTTTCTTAAATTTTGCTGCATGATAGCTGGGACACCCTTTATCAAAAGATGTTTTATAAGTCCGACATGAGTGGTAACTCAGAATAAATAGAAGTGACGGCAATGGTAATTCGTTGCCTTGACTTTTCGTATACATATATCCGCATTTCCTTATCTTTCACTTCGAGACACGGAGGGCACCATGAGGTAGGCGTACTTCACACAGGGACCTACCTTGCTTGACAAGCGGAATGGCAAACATTTATGTCGACCCAAATGCAGATGTCGCCTTTTTATTCACACTGTTGGGTATTTATAAAAACCATATATGTTACATGAACTGAAAACATAAACACGGCTGTAAAAGCGCTAACACCATGCGTAAAATGAAGATGTTTGTGTATTCTGAGTGACAGCTGCACTTTTTATTGCCCCATATATTAACTGCTGCGGTTGTTGGTGTTTATTTTAGGAGAGCTAGTAGCTAAATGCGATGAGCTGTTAACTACACGCAGCGATCAGGGCATAAACAGTACGACTAATTCTGTGTATTGTGTATTGCGAGAAATTTTAAATATAGAAGAATGTCGATAATGACGAAGGATAAGATACATAACCCTCGTACTCTTGAATTTGCATTCTTCGGCTGAGTGACAACAGTGGCGGGTGGCACGAGAATAGAGGACTTCAAAAGAATATATGTTCCGAAAGATTGCTTGATTCTCTGGCGGAACGCACTTAGTATAGTGCTTCTATTTTAAGAGACACACTGATATTACTTGATGCACCAGAGCCCGTCCGAGACTGTATGCAACCCTGACAGGAAGCCGAAAGCCTTCTGTTTTTCCTCAAGTTAAGAGGAGCATAGGGGAGCATCGTAGCAAAATATTGGGCCACAGCCTGGCAGTTGGAGGCTGAACTTGAAAGTATACCTCGGTAGGACGGAACTGGCTACTACGGCTCGGTATGTGCAGTCTGAACCTGGACGTGTTGTGTGGGATTACAGCAGTGCATACAAGTTGTATCTTACGCATAGACTGTGCCAACGTCCGCAACTTTGGGCACTGTGAGCTATTTTGGCTCTTAATGGCAGTGCTCCAGATGTAGCGGCATCATTTCCGTACTTGACTTTTCTACAGGCTTGGCACCCCAATAGAAACAAAGTAGAGGTTTTACGAACTGTTGTCTGCATATTTCCCATGCGAAAACCAAGGCATCCCAATCATGCTCTTACAGCTCTTCAATTGGCGTATTCCCACACCGCAAAAATTTATCACCCAGTTTTTCATTACAAGGTTAATACCCCAAAAAAACTTTATCTTTACTTACACATGGTTCCTTTAATACAAAATACAAATACAACTTAAAAATATTTCCATCACTTTTAAAATTTTAGGTATTAGAAATAAGTAAACGCGTTTATTGATAGATATACAGAACACACAGAAGTGGGAGAACGAGCCGAAGCTGCGTGCCCGTCTACTTGTTTGGTGTGAGACTAACGTTTCACATCTATAACACTCAAACAAGAACTCGACAGTTGAGGTTGCTTGTTTTGTATATCATTAGTTAGTGCATGAGACATAACAAATCTCTCTTCCTGTCTCAAGCGCTACTTAACTATGCACTTTAGGCCTCCTGCGTCTACAAGTTTGATACATTGTAGCATGGTTTGGGCGTGTATACGGAAAAAGAGAAACGGAAAAAAACAAGGTTTGTTTAAATGATGCCGGAGGTAGACGTGGTGGACGGTCTTCCACGCTGATCTGTCAGCCAGAATTTCTTGAGTATCCCCATTGACTGCTTTCGGCCTTGCGAAGTGCTGCGAGTTGTATCTCCCCTGCGAAGCTGACAAGAACATCTGTCATTGCTTTTACAAGCCCAATTTCATATCTTCTTTGCGTAATCACATTGGACATGCTAATCTTGTACGCTCTATATTCCTGCAGCTTAAGGCCCAATCATATCTGTTCTGTAAAATGGGCTGTGCTGGTGCACAATGACCAACGTTTTGTTACGCGTGATTGCGCTGGTTGATACTGCAGCATATCCGCAGTGTACCAAAACAGTTTTTGTATTGATAATTGTTAAGGGAACATTAGTAGAGTATTGGGTGCACTTCCCAGTACATGGGAAATGTGTAAAGATGTCAAGAGCGATATACACGGAACGCAGCGTGTGAAGGAAATGGTTTACCGTATTTTGCCGTAACTGAAAAATCTTAACAGCCTGAAAAAAACTTTGACCTCTGACGCGAGTACATCTCACAACGTAAAGATGTACTACTGCGTTTTCTAATGTTATTAGTTAATGTCGTTGGTGTGCAATTAGCACATATTTTTACTCTTTTTGCATGTTCATTGCCCCTACCTTTTAAAATACTTTCAATATTTTCCCCAGTTCTTACGGATTCAGTTGAACAGTTGTAACGCTGGGCTCTTAAATAAAATGGAAGAATATGACTAGAATCAGTCATGTACATGGTGGAGTGGTGACGCAAATGCATTCTTTTTGTGAGTGGTGCTTTAAATTGTACTCACTGGTCGCCCAGGCCTGATGTGTGGTATCTAATAAATTGTATTTTACATATCCTTCCATTTCCAGATAAAATATATCGTCACGAGAAGACGATAGATAGTTGGCCCGGACCCGTCCCGGGATAGTGGGCCGGGACCTGGGACCCGGGTTGACAGGGACTCGTCGGTGGCTACGCGCGCGAAAGGGCTATGAAGAACGGTGAAGAGGTGCGGCAATCGCGAAGGAAACCCCGCGGAACTAATCCTTCTACCCCGACGAATTCCCAAGTGCCCAGACGGGTCCCGGCAACCCGGCAGCAACGTACACGACGAAACGGATGGGCTGCTAAAACTCTCTGATGTATAGGGCAACGCAGCATAGCTTTGCTGCACCAGCGTCGCACAAAGAAGAAGCTCTGTAGGTGTCACGGTCTATGCGGGCTGTGTCTTGGGCGCCATGTAGATAACCTGTAAATACATCTTTCCACTGTCTAATCTTTATGTCGCCTGTGCTGCCGCCTCCTAGCAATATGTTTAAAAAGCCTGATATTTGTGGTGCGAATGAAAGAATTAAGGGCAAAATGTTTCTTTTTGTATGTTTATTAGTGCATTATTTCATGCACCCGCCTACACAAAAGGTAAAATAAATGCTTAAAAAAGACTTTTATCAAGAAAAAACGAATGCCTACTGCTAAAAATGGAAGAAAACGTCTTAAGTCTTCACGTTCTTCTGCGAAACAAAAATAATACACCTGTTTGCAGCTTACCATCAATGCACATATAATAGAAGTGTTATGATTTAATTCAACATGACTGTTGGTGTAAGTCCTAATACAATCTGAATACACCCAATAAATTGCGTAAAATACAAAAACGTGTGTTCAAGCGTGTAATCGCTTTGTATCGTCTGCTGTCTCCGACCGCTACAGACGAAGCCGCATAGTGCTCGCACAGATCACCTAATTTATCGATACCCCCATTCGAGAGAACCGTCTTTTGAAAAGACCCAGGAGAAATCGGTTGTGTGGCGTCCATCCTCTGAATGTGGAATATTGAGGGAACGTGATCGTGCGAAGCCCTAAATCTAGTTTTACCGTTTGTTCCAAATTTCACCAATAGGCAGCGGCTCAAAGATTCTTTCTTCCTGCCATAGGTCGTCTATACACTGAAATACGAACGCGATTCCTCAGAATAGTCGCAGCAATGAGATTATTGGGGCTCTTTTTACCTGCTCCGATGTAGGTGCTTTAAAGGCCAAGTTCTGTGCGTTACCCCCATACACATTTGCGGGGACGGCACAGGAAAGCTCGTGGGTTCACGTGGCGAACAGGGAAAAGCTGCCGTTCATGGTGTCCTAATCACACCTCCCATACACGGGATGCACCAGGGGCTAAAATTTACTTCGCCCCGTTAGGATGTCTGCGGAGTTGTCTCTAGCTAGAAAGGGGCTATGATCGGGTTTCCGGGCTAGGTCTTTAGTCTAATATTTCGATATTCTCAGCAAACGGGACGTGTTGGTTCAAAAGAAGGGCAGCTGCGTATTTTTCGCATTAAACGCGTTTTTTGTGTTCTATGACTTGTTCTTCAGTTTCAGGATATAGCGCATCTTTTATGGCCCGGGTTTCCAATTTCCGGAACCTTTCAAAAGCGGAAGTAACATACGGAGTGAACTCTTTTTCTTCTGCTCAAAACACGTTTTGAAACTCTGCAGTGAAATCTGGTTCCTACGGCTGCCACACCGTGTCTAACTACTTTACGTTCCCTGGTACGACGTCTTGTGGGAAGGCGGATTCTTCCAAAACTGGAGTGCCCCTCTCCCCCTCGAAGCCGTTGCTCACTGCTATCGCGTCGCCAAACAGTTACTTCTAGGCTCTCAGGATAGTGTTTTGATGACATAAATCTTTAGGTTAACTCGCATGCTTCCAAGCACCACCATTGTTATTCTAATGAGATCTTGCAGATCGACGCAACTTTTAGTAGGTTTTGTTTTTTTTTCTTTTCATCTGAAGGCGTCTATGGTCAGGAACATCTCTCTGATAAACTCATCACTTCTTAGCTTTCTGGAAACTTCAGCAGCGTATAATGCTCACTGACTACCTTCGTAGAAAAGAATTATGTTTAGCCCCACATGAGCCACGAGCCTCAGATGGTCAGCGTATGCTGGGTAACATGCGTAGTAAGGGCTGTTATGTCACGCATTTACGTCGAAAACAAATAAAGCGCATATGTTCAGAGTAAATAGGTGTTGGCTTTGTAACTAGCTGGGCTAAACGGCATTTGGAACAGACGTTATGGAAACACGAATCCTAGGCAGATGCATGGCTGGGACACGACATGACTGGGGTCATTTGGTACTGGTAAATAAAAATCGCCGACAAGAAAAAGTGCCACATCTAAATAACGTGCGAAAATCTGTTTCAAGCAATCGTGAAGGTTGTCCCTAAAACAACAAGCGTTACAGAAGGACCCACAAAAGCGGGAAATATACATTTTTTGAAAATGGACATTATGCGAGATCACATAATGTTTGAGCAGAATGCCGTGAGATTTGTAAAAGATTCCAAATTGTGACTCACCGCAATGAAAAAACCACCACCGAATCGCAACCCAGACTGCGTCTATAGACGATGTACTGTTTCTTCCACTCAAAGAGCTCTGTCGATGCTCTTTGTTTCTCTGTCGATAGCATTTGTTTGTTTTACTTTTTTCGGTGCTTATAACTTTTATTTTCACTGCGCACGCTACCGATATTTGTATATAAGACACACCCTTTACTTTAATTTGAGGACTACCAACCCCGTGAATTCATATGTTCTGTTTGGCTGTCTATACACTCTACGCGATGTATGAAGCACGGCTCTGAAACAACAGATGCGGAGGCAGAGGATTTAGGCTTTTAAGGTAATGGGCACAGTAATCGCTTGCATTGTAGGCGTTGTCACCGCCAAGTTAGAGACTATAATGACATTGTGTGTTACAGGTGTTAAGACCTTTCCCTAACGAAAAATGTCTCTGATATAAAAGTCAGTGTCGTCCAACAACTATCGCTTGGACTGCACCAAGTATCTGGTTTTGTACGACTTGAATTCGATAACAATAGGCCTTTGGTTATCTGGAGCCCGAACGCTATCCTACGATCGCCCGAAACACCTTCCCGCAACCATCAACAAAGGCCCACCTCACACCCCACCTGTTGCTTCGGTGGGTGTCTCCTTTCCAATAATCAGCCTCAAAATATTGGTTTACCAAACTGACTTACTTTTTATAAAGGAGAACACTTGACACTCATTCATAACTAACTAGGGACTAGACATTTCGTCACACCCGCCACAGCTGACTCCACACGCTTTTGCCGCGTATATTGCCGCGTATTCTATGTTCCCTTTGCAGAAACAGCCGGCAACAGATATCACCCCAAACCCACTTGTAGAGCCTTTATTCTCGATATACGTGATCACTTGGGAAGAGGAAAGTAATGTTCGGCTCTGGACAGAGTTTTAACAGCACGACAGTTTCGGATTTTTTTCTTTTTGTGGGAATGGCTAACCGGAAATTAGGCTCGGCGATGTGGAGCAGCCAAAAGGCTGCGCCTGGAGGTGCAAGGGAAATCGGCGAAAGCAAGGAGCCCAGAACAACTGTAGCAAGTTGGCAGCTCAAGAAAAAACGCTTCCCGAGGTGTAAACCCAACCGGGATCCCTCAAAAAACGCATCCAACATTCATCACATTGCACAATCATCTTGTCCTAATTTGCCTGGTATCACTACTATCGGTTTATTGCCGGGGACCTTTTCCGGTGGGTATGTTGTGCGGACGTTCGCTAATGAGTTTGGCTGAAGTTTGCCCTCAGAATTCCACCGATTTGATTTGGAACTGTGGGGGGGGTGGATTGTTGACTTTGATTTAAATCTGCATGCAATTACAGAGCTCTGTGTATTAACCAACTTTGCCCAATAAAGGGGTATACATAAGTAATACCATGTGAAAGCTAGTGAAGATCACCAGAATCACTGTGTCCTCAGCCTTAGCAAATGATAACTTGTGAACACCAAAGTGTGCATTTATTTTGTACTTGAAAAATAACCACTGAAATTTTGTTTTTTTCTTTCATACGCGAGTACCGTATGGGGTTTGGTGTGCTGTTGTTTGTGTTGCCTTGTACAAATGGGAGGTGGGGCTAGTCAAGCTGCTAAAGTGCAGCTTTTTCCGACTTTCCAGGCCATCAATGTTTCTATTTTGTGCAAACCACGGCCTATCGTTGTGATGAAGAAAACTTCTACTACAACTTCACTTCAATGAGAAGTTGGCCAAGTTATTCGGCTGAGAACACCACCCGAACCCTATTCGTTGCGTGCACGCAGACCTAGTGGAATGAAAGGAGAAAAGACCCTTTACAATTGCAAAGACAACACGACCAATATGTGTGAATGCTATCGTTTACTGTGTTCCAAATGCAAACAAACAGCGTCTGTTTTAACTTAAAGCGATGTTGCGCACCTGTAAAATAAATGCCTATAAACTTAAAGATAACTTACTGTATTAAAGGGCGTTTAAAATATTATGTACAATAAGTTGCTCCATTAGACAACATCAAAATTAGATACGACATAAAGCTGTTTTGAAAACCATGTTTTGTGGTTTCGTTTCACTGTTTTTTCTGCTTTACACGTGTCTATATTAAAAAAGTTCGAATTGCACTTAACAGCAACCATGCATCTTTTCCGCCCTGCAATTGTGTAAAGAGGTGTCGCTGTGTATTGTGTAATGGAATAGTGCTGAGACGGGTTGTAATTCGTGGTGTTCAGAGCGAACGAGAACACTCAGAGAAGAGAATAGACGACACCGGCGCTCTCTTCTCTTCTATTCTTTTCTCTGTGTCTTGTTTTCGTTCGCGCTGACCACCATGAATGCTATCCAACTCGCCCAATTTGCTACCTTGTTGAGGGTTTTAATTTTGCCTACCCCAGTGATTGAACAATAACTCGTTGAACATTACTGTGCCAGTTATTGTGTTTTCTCAACTATTCAGTCTATGTCTGACCCTCAATCAAAAGAAAAAACACTTAGCTGAGATTGCAATTGTGGTAAAATATATGCGGCTACGAGAAACAAACGTGGCGAACAACAAGACATACACAATTACAATTGTCACATTCGAGCTGGCGCCAGGCGCTCCTGCCGTCGTAGAGAGCTGGAGTGTTCATATCGTCTTGTGCTTCTACCCTAATTATGCCAACTTTAATCAACATTTACCGCAGTTGAATAGGCACTAATGTGGCGATGAAGGCACGCTGCATTGACCCAGATGTTTCCTTTAAGGTTTCGCAATGGCTTTTATTCCCGTGGTGGTAGCGGGCCGTCTGTATGCCTAAATGGTCGGCCGAGGAGTACAGCCCATAGGCCTAGTCCAGCTAGGTTTTTTTCCGGCGTGATGATGGAGCAGGAGAAACCTGACCACCGAGATGGACATGTCAACGTCACCACCAGAAACGCTACCGACCCCGAACACCAGCAACAACAGCAGCCGCTAGACGTGCATCGAGCTACGAGGGCAGGAGGTTTCCTGAGAAGAACTCAAGTAGAACCTCTGTTGGACACACGTGGGCCGACTCATTAAAGCAAGGACATACGAAGATTGCGACCCAATTGGCGGGTGCCAATCGAGACATCACTCAAGCGAACACTCGGCCGGAAAGGGAAGGGTAGCGGCAACGAAAGCATTGAGGACGCCGAGACACTTCGCAAGGAGGAAATCAAGCTGATCGTGAGGAGGAGAGGAGCCCTAAAAGTCGCGAGAAAGCGATCGTCGATCGTCGCCACGGCAATCATTGCGGCAGCGAGACGTTTGACGGTGGTCGGGGAGCGGACACCTTCTGCCCCAACCTGCAGCAAAACATGATGGTGAGCTGTCCGGAGAAGTGGCGAGCGGTGTATTACACCAAGATTCAGGCCCTGCATATCGTTTAGAGTTCGCACTATGTGGGAGCCTGCACTATATCTTGTCCCGAAGGGCATCACGTACATAGAGCATCTACTAATAAGAAAAAGTAGAATAGAGCAAACCACGGTGGAGGTAATCATGGGGAAGAACAAGAATATTGCGAGCACATTCCTAATGAACGCCTACAGCAGACGATTGCACGGTAGACAAATTAAAAGCACTGTCACACCACTCGAGCGAAATGGCGGGGCCGATAGTAGGTTTGTGATTTGCAGGGACTTCGACAAGCGAAACCGTTCCTAGAGCTATTACAGACGCTAGAAAAGGCTGATACCTAATGCCAGACGCCATGGAACTCCGACTGAGCCTAATCTGCAAGCCTACGTTTCTGACAGGAAAGGGTAACTTGTTCACCCGAGGCACCCCGTCAGATCTCACGTTCGCACGGGCAGGAGAACAGAAACGGAGGAGTTATGGTTGAAGATTACGGGACATTAGCTGGGCAGCACCCAATACATCACTGAGGTCACCGTACCGCTGGGGTACAAAGAAATGATTGGCGGAGTCTCGCGGAAATGGCAGTTCACGGACTGCGGCACCTTCCGAATACTACTAACCGAACAGCAAGGCGAAACCATGGACATCGACTAGTTGCTAACGAGATTATGCAGAAGAAGAACGCCAAAAGGGAAATGGAAACGGCCGCCCGCGTCGATAGACTGGGCTGTCGCTTGGCCCAGTTAATTGAGGCCAAGTAGTCGATAACGGCTCGATGCAAAAAGCAACCCTCGTACAAAAAGCTGCACAACAAGATCGCGGATATCTACAACGAGATCGAGCCTGAAAGCGGGTCACAATGAGAACTACAAAAAAACGAAGCATGCAGCGCTGCCAATGGACTAATGCACTGCGACAAGACGTGTGCAGGGTAATAAATCTACATGATGATGAAAACGAAGAACGAGTCCCATTAGCACGAAACCCTGGTCAGTGCCGTCCACAGGACGCGTGACAAGCAGAGCGATGCTGATGTGAAGAAGTGAGTGGATGTTTGCCGCAACCTTGATGCTTGACGGTACATGGCGACCACCCCTACGGAAACGCACCCGGTCTACTAAGGCGAGATTCAACAATGGCGACATAGTGGCATAGAAGTGTGGGAGGGGAGAGCAACCCTGCACGACTTAAACACCATGTCGGCCGCCCGATAAGAGCGCGTGACGAACAGAGCCCTAAAGAATCTCAACGAAAGATCCATCGAGAACCTCACGGCGTATTGGAACAGGTGCTTCTGAACTGGGAAGCTGCCAACGCAGTGGAAAGCAGCCAATGCCATCCTGATCACTATGCTTGGCAAACGCACTAACAATGACAACATCCTACAGATCTCACTCACGTCTTATGTGGGCAAGGTGCAAGAGTACATGTTAATGAACAGATCGCAGAGGTACAGGGAGGAAGCGGCCCTGTAACCCGACATTGCGATCAGGTTTCTGGAACAAGCTGGGAACGCAGGACGCCATGATACAGTTGAAGAACATCCTAGACGGCGACGCGAACACGAGGTCCAACAGGCGATTCTGGGCCCGCACCTGCAAAACGTCTTCGACAAATTGAGGCGCTCCGAGATCCTGGCCCAAGTGTCGCAACTGAACATGGGGAAGAGACCGTATGAGTACATCAGTCAGTTTCAGAGGACCACCGTGATCAACGCCGGTGACCTGAAGCTCTCGAAGAAGCTCAGCAGTGTAGGGACCCGCAATACCGGCCACTTCGCCGCTGCTCTTCAGCCTGCTGATGTTCTGGATGGCCAACCGACTCCTGCATGTGGCAGGGATCTGACACAGCATTTACGCTGGCGATATTACGCAGTGCATCCCGGGAGGCAGCAACGGGCACATAGAGAGCGGGCTGCAGGATGCAGGGGAAGACATAGAACTCGTTAGACGGGACCGGCCTCGCATGCTCCTCGAGAAAGGCCAAGCCGCTTGTTCTTCTACCGAAAAACTGCCAAGGACAAATAGGGGGGATGAAGAGTCACAAAAAGAACAGAAGAAGATCCATGTCAGGACAAGCAGCGGCCACACGATCCTGGGAGTCGGGAGGTACCGTAGGGCTCGACATGTTCACGGAGAGGAAGCGCGTGAACGGCCAGACGGTGTACCTCCTCGCGGCCAAAGTCACCGAGTGCCACAAAACTCACCAGGAAGGTCTCTAACAAAGAGATAGGCATGAAGGAAGAGATACCTCACCCGACTGGTGCAGTCTTTCGCCATATGCCACATCACGCTCTTCGGGGATTTCCCCAACTGGAGGCAGTGCGAGCGAAGCAAGATCAGCGTGGTCATACACAAGGCGTACAAGGCGGCCCTCCCAATCCTCGACAGCATGAGCACTCCGAAGTCCGGGGCAGTAGGGGTGCAGAACACCCTGGCGGCTGTAGCGGAGATGCAGCGTGCCACCCAGATCTCAAGGTCGATCAGAAAGGAGAGCGGGCGGACAGCTGTTGCACAAGCTGCATCTGAGACCGACAGAAGAGGCAGACGAGAACGAATCAGTACTCGTGATGCACACCACAGGAAGACCATTACGGGTATACGCTATACCAAGAAACATGAACCCAAGATAAACAAGTAGTGAATCATCATCATCATTGTCATCATCATCATCATTACCCTATCTAGGCCCACTGCAGGGCAAAGTCCTCTCTCCCATTACTCTCCAATCACCCGGATCATTTGCTAACTGCGACCAATTTATCCCAGCAAACGTCTTCATATCATCTGCCCATCTAACTTTCTGCCGCCCCCTGCAACGCTTGCCTTTGTATGGATCCACTCTGTTACCCTTAAAGGGGCCCTGAAGGCGTTTTGAGCACACTAAATTGACTAGGGCAATCGTTAGATTGGGTCGTCAACATCATTTGTGCCAAGTATTACTCTTTTACGCGCAGCGGAAAGCTCACACTTTTGTTGCAAAGTTTGTCGCTTTTTTCTCACCCTTTCCTTCGTGTTTTTGGACGCCGCCATCTTCACATGTCTACATCATGCATTCCCAGATTTTCGTCATGAGCTAGACATCCTGCTATTGGGCGGCTTTTTCACGCACTTCCGGCAAAGAGATGAGTCATCTGCTCAGCGTCGGCTCGCCGGCTGATCTGCCAGCGGACTGCCGGAGTGCTTGGACATTTTACGACAAACAAAACAAGTGTAAACAAACGCTTAACCGTTTGTATTGTATGCAACAGGGCCATAACACGACATGAATATTCTCTTACTTGAGTACGTTTCATAAAGAAAGCGTTGAAGCCCCGTGGCACTTCTTTCTTGCAATCGCAGAGAACGCCCTGAGCCGAATGCCCGGGTTTGACGCATACATTTTATTCAACTTCCAATCAATCCAGAGATGCGTTTCGAACGAACACAACGTCACAACATGCCTTGCAAGTCCGAACTGCGATTGACAGACGATGGGTTGCCTCCTCCAGCCCCTCGTAAATTCGGCACTCACCTCGCACGCGGTTTGCGGGGACGAACAGCAAGTCACTTAACTCTGGCGCACAAGCCGAGATGGCTTTTAGCCACGCACACTGCACATACGCCATGCGAGGTTGAGTCGTACGCCGCTTGAGAAAGATAATCCAGACCATGGGAAGCACTATCCACCCGCAGAAGCACAACGTCGCATTTCATCGCGAAACAAAGGCTTCCACAACACACACACCATCGCCTCCTGTAATGCCAAACGCATCTCGCACTTCCAAATGGGAGTGAGTAGTATGCCCTGCAGTGCCAATATTTCCGCGAGGTGGGGCCCCAAGCTGAACCGGGATCACGCAATCGTAACTGACTTCTAGAGCGGTTTGTGCCTTGTTTCCAGGGCAACCGATGTTTGATATTGTCAAAGAAATGGTGCTCGCTCCAGCGCTAGAAAGCTCAGAGCCGCGGAGGAGCATATTTTGCCAACGTTGCCGCTCTCCACCACGTGTCGCCCCAAGCTGAACTGGCGTTTTGTGCACGGGTTCTGTATCGGTTTACAATGTCTTTTTCACATGCCACCGCCAGGAATTACCATCGCCACAAAATAGGACCCGGCACCAGCGGGGCCACATCTGATACGGCGGTTTTTGGATAAACAGTGCGCTGTGCATCCAAGGGAGCGAGCGCAGGATCCTCCCCGTGCGGCTGCGAGTTCGCCGCCGATAAACAGTCGCGTGCCGCCGATAGCGAAGTTCTGCAGCAACGTTACAGCGGGAAAGGGCAAGGCCAGGCCGCCGCACACATGCGGCCAGATTTTTCGTTCGCTTTTCCAGCCTTGAGCGGAGATCGGGATTCATGGTGTCAACAAAGCTTGCCCATAGCAGACGGCTGTGTGAGCAGCGCAATAGTGGAAGTACGTCACCACCGAGGAGCGCAGCATCACGGGAGGGAACACTCTCTCGCCGTCAACAGCAGAGAGTAAGTTGAAAGGAGGAGGAAACGCGGCGCGACGATAATACGCGGTTTTTGATTTACGATTTCTCAGCTGATACTCATCGCTTCAACAAAATTCTTGCGGGAGAAGATTGCTAATACATTGCTTTATTTGGTTACATGTAATTCCACGCATCGGCGGAAGGTATTTCAGGATCCCTTTAATGACCAACGGTTTCTTCCTTCGCAATACATTCCCTGCCAACTCCATACCATCTGCTTACTTTCTACTAATATGTCCTTAACACGCGTTTATTCGCTGCCCAACTCCGCTCTCTCCTTGTCCCTTCATAATACACGTATCATTTTCCGCTCCATTGCCCACAGAGTCGTTCTCAATTTAAGCTGAACTCTCCTAGTAAGCCTCCAAGTTTCTACCCCGTAGGTGAGTAGCGGTAAGATGCAGCTGTCATACACGTTCTTCTTCCGGGACAATTGTAGGCTGCCATTCATTATCTGAGAATGCCTGCCATATGTACTCCACCCCATTCTGATCGCTCTAATTATCTCGGCCTCGTGATTGGGATCCGGGTTCGCAACTTGGTCTAAGTATATATTTTCGCTTACCATTTCCACTGCCTCGCAACCTAGTTCAGATACCATGCTTTGCAATTCGTCTCCCGAGTTACTTAGCAAGGCAACGTCATCAGCAAATATGAGGTTGCTGAGGTATTCTCCATTAAAAGGGTTGAGAGTTGGACGAGTTGATAACGATGCATCTCTAAAAACAAACTGAGCGGAAATTAACGGGGACAAGAACACATGCAGACGGCACAAGCGCAGTGCCGTCTTCATGTGTTCCTGTACCCGTAATATGCTCGCACTTTGTTTTTCGAGATGGATTCCCTATTAACCCTTTACTCCCACCTGTTCGCAATTCAACGTTTTGAATACTTCTTGTAAACATGCTGTGAATAACATTGGAGATCCGCCTCCTGCGCTGCCCAGGCGGCGCTGCGCAAGCGGCTTCCGGGCAGTACTTCCGGGTAGTACAAAGCAGCGCGGGTCCCATAGTATCCCGTGTTGACAGAAGAAAAATGAGCTCGACGCTCGCGATTATTTTGCGACGTGGTCACCAGCTCATCCCCGACGCGTCCAATCTATTTCAGCGATCAACTTGGCATTAGGGGAAAAAGCTTTGCAGCGCTAAACACGTTTACAACGCCGACGAAAGTGCCAGGACCGTGACGGCGTCTGCTACTCGCAGGTTCACCGATCGATGGTCGTACGAAGTGAAATTTTCAGTGAAATTTCTAGTTTAAAATAATACTCAAGGTGACAAAGACTTCTCAAAAACAGCCGATCAAAAAAGAAGAGTGACGCAATCGGCGATGATGGCGCTTTAAAAAGCCAGCGAGTCCGGCGGACCGCAGGCTCGCCTGCTGCGATGCGCCGCACTTTTGCGTGCCTGCACACTATGCGTGCACGTTCATTAAACAGTGCTCGTTTGCGTAGCCGTTACGAATACATGGTGTAGCGTTAGCTTGCCGTTTTGTTGCGTGTCTCAATGACAAAATGCCGCGACCGTCAGAAGCGTGAAATCTGTTTTGCGATTCCGAAATGAGTGGCCGTAAAACAAAGTGGTGGGCGAACTGAGAAGCCGCACGCTTTCCTTGTTTGCTCTAAATTGACTTAATTACGCTCTTGCATTATATATTCCAAGTTCGCACTTAATAGGCTAGAATGAGGGTCAGCAACGTTTAGAATTGTAGGACCGAGTTGCATGCAGCCGACACAGCGGAGGGCTGGACGGCAAATTGCGTGGGAGGGGGAGTAGGAGAGGGGGGGGGGCCTTGAACGCAAAGAAAATAGCCAATTGCCAATAATATTTGACAACAATCTGGGGGACAATTCAACTAGAAGCGACCAATTCTCTGTTCTGGTCTCGCTGCCTAACTCCATTTGAGGACAAAACTGGCGTGTCGGCGTTCAAATTGTTAGCGACGACCCTGCACTATAGACGATAACCAACAGAATATGATCGTATGTAAATATTGGGGGCCGCGCGCCGTGTACGCGGCTGTTATGTTATGCAAATATAGAAGTACACATATCTCTGCAGGCAGCGGGCGTGAGATTTGGGGCTTGTTTTGTATCCTATAATATATAGCGCTTACTTTGTTTATTTGACGCTATTGCCCCACCTACTCTCTAGTCTAAATGTACACTGCCGTTCGTAAATCGAGCGGCGTAAAGCGTTACGCAAGAATCGTTTAGTTTGCGAAAATACGAAACAAAATTTCCACTCGTTTCAAAGGCTGTGACAGGCCAGCAGTGTCAGCTGAGTCCGCTGCGCATTTCTCGCGTCCGCTTGCATGCTCCCGCTGAAGCAACCTTTTGCAGTTACCTCGGGATATAGGATGAGCAGCGCTCCGTGTTTTTGATACTCGTAAACTTTCCTTTGTCGACCGCACGCGAGAAGAAAAAACTGTAACTGTCGTCAAACAGTTAAACCACCCGACCTGGCGATACTGTCCCACGCCGCGACCGCTCAAAAGAAAGCCGACAAATCGGCTTCTTTTAGCGGATATTATTTTGTTTAGCCTCTGCAACTACTTTAACGGCTATTTCATACAGTATGCAGTCATTTAAACACGCCACAAAGCGCCACAACCAACTTTCCCTCTGGCTTGTAATTGAAAACACATTGAGGGCGGCGAGGGTCGTCTGCTTTTGTACTACCCAGAGGGGTGGGCCGCTAGGGGCGCGGCATGTCGCCAAAACTCCAGCGCAGGAGGCCTATATTGTGCCTCCTTGTCTGACGCTCCCCCCCCCTTATAGGTATTACAGTGAAGGATAACGAGAGCCAATATGCTCGTCGACCTCCTTGCGAGAGAAGGAGGGATGTTGTGGGTGGACGGGTTAGAGTACCTGGTGAGCGCCGGCGGCCTACACCACGACCGTCGTCAGGGCGTCGACTGGGGAAACGAGAACGACAGCCAGCGTGTGCATCCAGAAGGCGCACCGTGTGGGTGAAGTGGCCGTAGGCTGGGCCATCGAATGCCCCTTCGTGCACAACGGTACTGTGCGACTCAATAACGGCAGTGAGAAAATACTCAAAAGGAAGCATGTGCAAAGAGGTCGCGTGAGTGTGTCCATCGATAGCTAGAGAAGGTGCGTTGCAACAAAGTAGTTTCCGCCACACATCGGCAGCGACGTGTCTTACCACGGCAACACCACCCACAACGACCCGGAAAACTCGGCGACATGGGGATTAACCAACCGCGGTACTGCGCCAGAAGCCCACCCATTGCGGTGGTGGAAGGAGACCAAGTACAAGCATGACCACCTACACGGAGTCCGAGAAAATGTACAGAATCTGTAGACGAAAGAAGCCGCCATCCCACCCGACCCTGAGCCGCAGAGAAACTCCGCGGTATACAAACACCTGCAGACGGGTTGCTCCTCACCCCGGTGCTGGTGAGGCTCGTGTGTTCAAGCGTATACAAAATTGGCTTTTACCGAGTGTGCCAAAGGCAGAGGAACACCACGGGTAACGTCCTATTCCGACAATGTCAAGACACCGCGCGAAGCATCGACAAAGACTGATCCCGCCACACTTCCTAGCTGAAGCCATAAGATGACACCGGGAAGAGGAGGCTCACACCGTTCAGCAGATCTGGCAGCGATCGAGAAAAAACTGGCGGAATGCTACCAGCCCAAAAAACGGGCAGACGAAGTCGCCCCGAAGGGACTAGCGACACCAGAGCAGATGTACCTGGAAAAGATGCCCTGGATGCGTAAATGCCCAGTCGCGGAAATGTCCCCGAGTGAGGTGTTTCAAACGGAGCAGCTGTGACAATATTAGCGTGCTCTCTCTCTCTCGCTCTTTCTCTCTGTGTGTCATTCTGTCTCCACAGAAAGTTTTCCTTTTAGTGTAAAACCTCAGCTGACATTGCAAATTTTTAAAACAGTGAGAGACAACTACAATGAGAAATTTTGGCGAATGACAACACATGCCTTCTTTGTTCGTTACAGTTACCAACTCGTGAGGAAGGGCGAAAAGATTGTCATCACAAAACTGTAACTGCGCACTCACGCTGACGTCGCTGAGGTCGATTGCAGCCGGGTGTGTCTTAGCTGTAAGGGTGCAGGTAAAAAGGTCTGGGCCACAAAAAAAGATACAACACATTTCCACCGGTGTGATCCTGCGTGTGTCCTTTTTTTATGACGTGGAATTTTACGTGGAGCCAATACGATAAAAATGTTTTATTTTTTAACGCGGCCGTAGAAACAATAATTACAAATAGCACCCATGTAATTTAGACAACAACGGTGAGAAAAAATACTTTTACCACATAAAAAGAACAGACGAACTGGTGACTCCAGCCCTGCCTTTCTTTCGGCCTGTGTGGAATAGTTGAGGTCTTTTCTCCAGAGATGGTGACAGTGACGCCAGTAAAAATTCTAAGTATTTCAAAATTGGAATATATATTGCTTTTGGGGTACTGAAAAATATATGTCAACTTTATTGGCGTGAAACCCCTGCGTCTTTAAAAGCACTAAAAATCGTACGCGGAATAGAGACTTGTTGCGTAAGCACGTGGATATAAAAAAATTTAACTCTTAAAACACGAGCTGTTGCAGTTGTCGCCGTAGTTTTTTGAAGCTCTACTAATAGTGCTTCATGGATTTGATGTTCGGGGATTCGGCCTTCATATAACAAGAAGCGTCACGGAAGGTGACTTGAGGGCCGAGACACGCCGTCAGCGGCGTTCGCTAGTCGCCCGGAGCAGCCGTCACTGCCGGCTTGGAGCCTGCGCATTCCAGAGCTAGTTCGCCGCACGGTAACCTGCATGACCGCGTGTAAGCGGATTTGGCCATGATTGAGCGAGGTGTCTGGCCATTTTGTATTTTCCGTGCATGGCGCGGGACCCTCAGGCTTTAAGACGACAGAGGCAAGGTGTGTCTGACCACCCCACGGATGTCGCCGGGCAATGTGCTGTATTGGAAAAATTTCAACCAAGAATAGCTAGCCTTAGACGCTGAGAAACAGCGAGCCATTGGGGTGTGAGCACGACAGAAGTGGGACGAAAACCACACATAAGGCAGGTTTTGGAAGAATATAATAATTACAGGTAAATTATAGGTGAAACAAGTGAAACGAAGACTTAACCAGAATAAGCTGATCTGTGGCGCTTTGCCAACTCAGGGTTAGCTGAGTTGGCCAGTGGATTTGGTTTAAAGACCGGAAATACTTTAAACAAGTTAACACATTTATTATCCGTTTTCGGAGCAAGTTTTACAATTTAGTCTTAGTTATGTTGAGTTTTATATGCCAGACCTAGCTCTAACAATTACTACATGACGTATTTTACTGCAGAGGAATTCAACGCCAAATAAATATCAAACAATTATCAGCAAAAAGGCAAATGGATAAGGACACATTACTGGGGCGTTAGTCATTATATATTGACAAACGTAACAGTCTCAAAAAAGAGCCATGACGCGGCATAGATCGCCCAGGTATCTCGGGGAAGTGTGATTGATTATTATACAGAAACTTCGTTCGGTTAGAGAGTAAAAAAGTGTGTAAACTGCAGGAGTTCGGGAATAATTTTTAAATTTCTTAATTTGCGTTAGTAAGGTTGGTGGTTAACCTTAGGAAGCACCCTGGAAAAATCGAAAACTACGTTGTAACTTACAAAACGTGAGGAAGGAATTGCACGCAACAGTTTTGTGAAGTCGAAAAAATTCCGGGCCATCTCAACTACCGTGAAACCTGGGGAGGGGCGATGCATGCAATGTAGAAGTCTATTCTTAGTTCCTTGTCGTTTTTGCTGACGCAGATGAAACCTTTGTGGTGTAGAAGTATACAGCTTCTCCGCAAAAGTGTCCTGTCTTTGAAGCACGAACCGTTCTAGTGGAAGGCGTAAAGGAGTGTCCCGTGTTTTTTTTTGTTCTCTTTACGAAGCGCTCCAGCGCCAGGCGTAAAGGAGTGTCCCTGTGGCCTTTAGTACGATTCAGATCTAGGGTCGGTGTTAAACGAGTTTTCCTCTGTATTAGTGCACTGACTATTGGAGGCGATGACAACGACGGTGACAGGAGACGCCAACAGTCCAGCCCCAAATGGGCTTCGCACAAATAAGCAGAAGTTTACAGCAGAAATCTGTCGAAACCAATGCTGCGAATTCAGGAAAAGGCTGGTGGACCTCAAGAAAGCTCTAAATATGGTGAAATGTATGTGATCCAAGACTTTACAGGCAAAGAATGTAAGGAAAATGGTACGGCAGTTCGGAGTTAGGAATGTCACCTGACTGCCGGTATTCCTTTTTTTCGGTTAGTAAATCTCGTACATGGATTTTGTGTAAATAAACCTCTTTCAAATAAAAATGAAAAAAATATCATTGGTATTCCGAAACATTCAGAAACAATGTCTTCAGGACCACAGTATTGCGAATGTAGTATTCTCAAAATTATGGCGGTAATACAGTAGTTTATGTTCAATTCGATGCATTAGTTGGTAGCGGGATAAAATATTTAGCGAAAATATTGTTCAGTAGATAATTACTCAATGCTTTGTACCAGGGGCACCCCTCCTAGTACACCCAAACAATTGCAAGAATCCTACCTTGCTTTATAAGTGCTAGCAAAATAATCAGCTTGAGTGTTTAATGAGGAATATAAAGTAGTGGGGAAAAAATGTTTCAATGTTTTACCATGAGACTATGCTTCTAGCTTAAAGCTACCCTCCATACTGGTCTGGAGGATTACATAGCAGTGCCGTAGAGCCTGGCTTTCTGTTCGAAAATTATTTTTAATTTTCGGGTATCCCAAGGTATATTAGTGATGTGCTGTACATTCCTCAAACTTGTTTATTTTAATTCGTTATAAAACTTCTGATCTGCAAGACAGATCAGTCATCAATGTTTTGTTCTACATAGGGAAATAGAAAACTGCATAAAAACTTGCAAAGGTAAGAGTTCATATGATCGAAGTTAGATCTGTTGCTTTCTTTGGAATGTTTTGGCGCGAAGAGTTTGATTCCTATGGAAAGAAAAAGTAGAGAGTAGTAAATGTCGATCACTTTACCCTGGAACAAGCGTAATCGGTGATAGTGTGTCACGTGGTGGCGTCCAAGAAAATTAAAGCGCGAAGGTGTATGGGAAACCCGTGTTGTTTGGCGGTGTAGCTGGGATAAACGACATTCCGAACAAATGTTAGGAAACCCAAATCCTCGGAAGATGCAGGTTGATGAAAACGACATGCGTGTGCCCAATGGATAGTTGGCCAATTGAAATCACCGACAAGAAAGGGGGCACAGCGGAATAACAAATGGCAATATGGTTCACGCAATGGTGAAGGTAGTCGCTAAAAGCGCCCACACGAAGGGGGGCCCCTGCAAACACGATATATACATTTCTTGAAAATGTGCGCTACGCTGCAGGAGATAATCTCTTGAGCAGAATGAAGCGGGATTAAGGATTTTTGATGGTGGCTGACCGCAATCGAAGCGCAACACGCGTTTTGCTCCACTAGAAATACCTCCGTCGAGGCTCTTTTGCCCAATAGCCATTTGTGCAAAACTACAGGCGCTCAATCGTTTATTTGTTTTCCTTTTTTCTGTCCTGAAAATGGTTTCATTTTTACTGTACACGCTATAGATATTTAAATATGGGACACAATCTTTTTTTTAGGGACCCCCTAAACACGCGCACTGTAATTGCTGTTCGGCTATCGAAACAATCATCCGCAACGAGTAAACCGCTTGGCGGGAACAGAATATGAGGAGGCAGATGATGCAGACATTCAATTTTCTGCGCACAGTCATTGCTAGCATTGTACGTGTTGTTCTCACCGCCAACCAATACGCTATGATAGCATATTTTGTAAAAGCTGTTAAGACCTTTTCCTTTCTAGAAAAGTTTTTGCATACAATTAGCATTGGTTAAAAAAACGTTTCCGCTAGTATGAAAGTCAGTAACCTGCTGCGAACCTTGCAATGGGGTTTTTTGTTCGTGTTTTCTTTGTACCGCCAGGCTGAGCCGGTCTGATTTAGCTGTGTGCCAAGTGAAGCGCTTGTTCATTCGTTATTTTTCTGCCGCACGTGTTCTCTAGTTTGACAAGGTGAGCGCTTCGAAATAAAGTCAACAGTCTCGAATATCTTCTGTCATCTACAGTGTTCTGGGTATATTTCGGCGGCTCGAGACCCACAACATGGCAATAACTGATCTGCAGACGAAGTCGATAACTTTTCCCTCCGACCACTTTATGACGCCGGAACCGAACACCGAACACCGTGCTGCTGCAAGGATCACCGATGATGACGTCACTCTGCCACCCAGCGTAAGCTTGAGGACCAGTCTTTACTGAGAAGATGCTGTCCTTGAAGTCGATGCTATCGTAGAGGGCGACAAAAATTCGGTTCTCGACTAAGTTGTCTCTGCCACAAGAGGCATTTCGCACTTTAAGCACTGCTAATCACACGTTTTGGTCACCAATTTCACCGAGGAGTACCAGCATCTAAACAAGAGCGCCGCAATTGCGTTCCTCAAAAAAACGCAAGAAAAAAGTTGAGTGATCGCAGTCACCAATTTGGAACGCGCACGCGAAGATGATTCCTAGCTGCAGCATCCTTTCGACGTGGACCTGGCCCTACCGCAAGAATGTCGGGACAGATTACTGCTTTGATACGTCACTACAGCGAGTGTTTTCCATCGAAGTCGAAATTACGTCCGAAACCCCTAGCGAAGCACCGTACCATAACCGAGGATTGAGCTCGACCTACCCGACAGTCACCATACCACTTGTCTTCACATGAGCGGAAAGCCCTCCTTACGCAATACAAATACATGCTCAGCGACCACTTTACACAGCCATTGAAAAATCCCCTTGGCTGCTCCGGTCGTACCCGTAAAGAAAAATGACGGCACACTGAGATTCTGCATTGACTACTGGCGACTGAACAAGATCTCCAAAAAGGACGTGTACCCCCTGTCACGAATCGACGACGTCCTCGACCCCATCTGCAACACAAAGTACTTCTCTTCGATGGATTTGTAGAAGGGCTACTGCAAAACTGAACTGGACGAGAGAGACCGAGAGAAGGCAGCATTAATTACCCTGGACAGCGTATACGAGTTCAAGGTAATGCTGTTTAGTCTGTGCACGGCACCAGCAACGTTTCAAAGAGTCATAACCACTGTGCTGGCTGGCCTGAAGTGGCACACCTGCATCGTATACCTCGACGACGTTGTGATTATCGCCAGGACTTTCGGCGAACACCTTACAAGTTTGGTTTCTCTATTCGAGGCCATTCGAACTTCAGGGTTAAGGGTGAAGCATTAAAGGGACACTGAAGTGATATGTAAACATTGCGGGATTACTTGCGCAAATTGTAGTCCGGAGTCCCCAGGGCCATGTTTTAGAAACATCCTGGGCGCGTTTACGCGATTTTATTTAGTAGAAAAAATAATTCGAAAATGCTGTCCTCCGGCTTTTACGCTCGCCCATTTTCTGCGGCGTATTCGTGTGACGTCAGGAGGGGATAAGCTGGCAATTGGCTGCGCTACTGCACGGCTCCCCGGCCTTCAGACAGTCAGTCGGCCCAGCGTTTCGTCCGCCGGCCGCCGACGGGTCGTCGCAATTCGTTCGCTCAGTTGAAACGAAGCCAGGACACGTTTGTGAATGGTAGAATTTGCCTTTCTTTACTTGGTTAGTTTGTACACGGCAATCTAGTCTCCAATTCAAGGTCGCTCACACAAGCGCTGCACAAGCGCACATGCGACGCTTCGCTGACTGGTATGCCAGTAGGAAAATATAAGGCCTCTTGAAGGCGGGAGAAGAGTCAGCGAAGTCAGTATAAGGTACTAAGGAAATAAAATCAACTGATATTTTTACCGTACAGCGTAAAACTAGGGTGCGGGAAGCACTTTTTTGCGCTGGGCGAACAAGCACAGCGGTTCAGCAGCACGACTACGCATCTGCGAACTCTTTTCCGTCTACGAAATGCAATTTCTAGACGTGAGCTATTGTGGAAACTCGGGCGGACGCTTACTGCACGAGCGCAATACAACAAAAAGTCACCTAAGCTGCTTGAATGCCAAAACATAAATAAAGTGTAAACTGGTTGTACAGTATATACCCTATATTACCAATGCCAGCGGAGGCCCGCTCCTGGCCGAGCGGTCTGGTTGCTAGGATATGCCACCGCAAGATATTTTGCAAGTCAACGAGTTCGAATACCAGCGGTTACGTGCTTTTTTGTTTGTAAGGTAAACTTTTTCGTTTTCCGCCGATGTTTTCTATATTGGGTTCACCTTTTTTTGGGCGCAACGTTCATGGCTCCACGAACTAGTTCACAAAACGCGCGCAGGTGGCACTGGCGCGCTAGCGAGTTCTCGTTGGCGTGCTGTTGCCATAAGCACCGACTGCTTGCAGGCTTGCAGGCAAAGGCTCTGGCGTGAAGAAATAGCTCTAGATATCGAGGCGGCCAAAAGGCTAGGCGAGATAGGAAAAGAGCGCGGGGAAATTGAAAAGAAAACTTTGAAGCTGCGGCAACAACTCGCGGAGCTTGAGGCTACGCGAAGTGGGGCCCGTCTATCTAAGGATGGCGGGAAAAGCTTTGATAAAGTACAGGCTTTCTCACCCCCGCGCTCTAGTGCAGATCAACTGTCGCCCCCTCTTGATGTGGCACGAGATGTCAATGAACACAGGGAACATGATGTAACTGTGGAACATCAGGCAGCCCTTTCATCACTTGATAAAGAAACTTCACTTTCACTTAGCCCGCAAGTGGCGGCATCGCACTTGACTCTTTCGGGGTTTGGTGAGGTTAATGTTGACCACAAACCGTGTTTGCAGCACAGCCCGTCTCAAAAGCGGAGCTCTGTACCAAAAGAAGTCCTTATCACAGACAGGGACTTTCCACCACCTCATATTTCAATCCAGAGTGTCCATGGGTCGAGTAGAACATACGGACCGTATAAGCACCAAAGGAGATGCTTCGGCCGGCGGAAGTTGCAGAACAAGAGAACCAAAAGAAAAACCGGACGGGCAGGAAAAAGAACTAAGGTAAAACTCAGTTGTTCACGCGAAGAATCGGCCAGTGGGAACACAAGGCCGCCCGCACCGCATTCACACACTTCCCTTGAATGCTTATATAAGGTGTCAGCTGGTGAGAGCAAGAAGGAACCCAATCACGGCCATGCCAGTTGCGTGTATGGAAGAGGCCGGGGGTGGCACCGTAGTCACTGTAGAAAACGGGACAAACTGCGCTAGCCTGCCTTTGCGATTGTTATCTGGTCCGTGTACATTTATTTATTTATTTATTTAGTAATACTGCTAACCCCAATGAAAGGGGTTGTAGCAGAGTGGTTAATACAAAGATACATTTGTACACATTTGGATGACAAAACATCCAAACATCACCTGTGTGTCGCGTGTAAACATTGTAGTAATGAAGTTGGTGCCTTGGTTTATTATAGACTGCAAACTGTTTTGTGAAGTCGTTGTAGGAAAGCAAACGAGCGCACCACCAGCCTGACGTTGCGAACTTGTTTTTGTTATGTATGCTGCAGGCGTGTGCTGTTTAAAACCTGGCCTTCAGTTGTGGTGCTTTGTTATGAGTGTTCTTGCTTCAATTTGGTTAGTGTTGGTGATGCATGTGGAGAGGACCGTGAAAAGACATTTTTCAACTGAAAAATGCTTAAGTGGGGGACGTGTCATCGTATGACAGGTAAGGCCAACACCAAAAGAAACGCCCAGAGAAGACGACAACAAAGAAGACGCAAGGCACGCGGCGCGAATGTCATCGACACCGGCTACGGCGCGGAAGGCTCGCGACCACGGCACGAGCTTGCGCCGGCGACCAGCCAATGGGAAGCGGCCAGCGACAGCAGCTGGCGGGAAAAGAAGTGGAAAAAGAACACGCAGAGAGGGAGAAGAGTGGAGCGTGACCGGGATGCGCGGCGGTCGGGCGAACGGACCCGTGCCGTGCCCCACGAAGTCCTCCACCGGCACAAAATCCAAGACATCTCCTCTACAAGGAAGTCAGCTCGCCGTGCGTCGGTGATAGACAGTGACGCCGAAGACAGCTGCGCTGGACTCTCTGCAACGGGAGCTGGGAGCGCACTCGACCATCACGGCCACGACATCATCTAGACCTTCAAACCCCGTAACACTACGACTGCGCCTATGGGACGTGAGGTAGGACAACCCCGTTCCCGCAGTGAACCCTTACTGTGTCCCCGCCGTTCTTTCCCGGACTTTGACTGTTTATCGGTTGTAGAACTTGTTAGTGTTTTCTATACCGCTTTATCGCAGTGTCCGTCTATACTTCGGTTCCCCAGTGCCCTTTAGCTCCTGTGCCCATAGTGTGTGTATTTATTTGGGTTTTGGATACAACATAAACGTAGTCTCGTTCATAGGTTATACTTGTATTTATTATTGTTGTCACCGAACCTGACACAGGCACTGGGCACAGGCCAGAATCAACAGACCCTTGGCCTGGTGCGAACACGCTTTTTACGACACAGGCATGAGGGAGGCAAGCTCCAAATATTGGGGGAAAGCGCATGACATTTGGGCGTCTGCGGGTACGCGGAGGGCGTTCATGCACTGCGTAGGTTTCGGCTAGTGAATGCTACGATTCCAATCCGTCCTAGGAGGCTTATATTTATGCATTTTTACAGCTGACAACATGGCAGAAGCGCGGTACGATGATTACTGAGTTATTGAAAATGCCCCTCCAACTGCGCTAACGGTTGTATTTTACAGAACCGAAACCGAAACCGAAACTTGTTTGGTTGCTCACCTTGGGCATCGTCCAATCACGGTGCCCGCTCCTCCTAACGTCACAGCTTTAGTTGGTGCGGCCGCCGCAAACCACGCATGGTAGTTTTTCTTCTTTCGCACTTTGTAAAATAATTACCGATTTGTCAACCGAATAAACGATGAAAACTGTGCTAATTTGAGCCAGTCTACGCAGTGCAAGAAAAAACGGGAGCTTGACAAATTCACTTCATTGTCCCTTTAAAAGAGCCGCGCCGCTCACGTGGAGCTAGAGTTTTAGCCCACGTTGTCAACGCCGCGAGCTTTTCGCTTGACCAGGCTAAACCTTCAGCCATAGCGAACTTCCCTAGACCGGAAGACAAGAAGGGAGTACGAGCCGCTTCGTCGCAAACGTCGCACGCATTGCAGAGCCACTCAAACAGTTGATGAAAGACAGCACCCCTTGGAGCTCGGAAATTGCCCAAGAGGAAACATTCGTCTAGCTGCACCAATGCCTGCAATGAACGCCCTTGCTGGCTCATTTCGGCGGAAACACCGAAACGGAAATTCACACGGACACCAATGATATAGGCGTGGGTGCGTCCTTGTCCAAAAGCAAAGCTGTTACGAAAAGCCAATCGCCTATGCCAGCCGTGGTCTGTCATAGGAGAAGAAAAACTACTCCACTCCAGAGAAAGAGTGCCTCGCTATCATATGGGCTATTTCAAAATTTCGCCCATACTTATATGGTAGACCATTCAAGGTTGTGACAGACCACCGTGCTTTCTGCTGGCTGGCCAATTTGAAGGACACTCTGCCCGTCTTGGACGATGGAGCAGGCTCACACAAGAATTCAACGTTGCAATCGCCTATAAATACGCAGAAAACACTACCACGTTGCGCCCCCGTCGACCCAACACTTCAAGACTCCGATGCAGAAAGCGCGCTCTTTGGAGTCATGATAGAGAGCGACCTACCCACCGAGCCGCGTGCCAACCCTAAGTTAGGCGTCATGATCGACTACCTCGAAGGTTCTAGTGTCGCCGTGCTTAGGGCTTTCAAACGCAAGTTACCGGCCTCCAGCGTCAGAAACTCCGTTATCGTGGAGGAAAATTTCAACCGCGGAATGAGAACAAATATTCCCCTTGTAATCTCTAGAGAGTTGGCGAACAAATTTTGGAAGTGTGCCGGGCGACCCGTCTTCCGGGTATCTCTGCACAGGACGCAGTATTGGAAAAATCAATGTGAAGTACTACTGGCCCCGCCTTGCAACCAATGTGTCAAAATACGTCTGGAGGTGCCGTCACTTCCAGCGACGAAAAACTGCACCGACGAGACCCGCCGGGCTTCTGCAGCCGATCGCCGTCCCATCGAGGCCTTCTAACAGAATGTAATGAACGTTTTGGGCCCGTTCCCTACGTCAAAATCATAGAATAAGTAGATTGTCGCAGTGACAGACTACCTTATACACTACGCAGAGACGGCCGATTGTCCGAGGGGGACTGCACAACATTCGCGAAGTTCTTCATAAACCAAGTTGTGCTGCGACATGGGGTCCCTGAAGTCTTAATCACAGATCTTGGAACGGCCTTTAGTGCGGCACTGATGCAATAAATATCACGCTACAGCAACACGGATCACCAAAAAACGAAGGCTTACTACCCCCGAACAAACGGACTAACGTAACTAATGATTCCACAAGACGATTGCGGATATGCTGTCCACGTACGTCGACGTTGAACATAACACCTGGGACAAAGAGCTCCCGTATGTTACGTTTGCGTTTAACACAGCCATCTAATAAACTACACTTATGACACCGTTTGAGTGTGTCTACGGAAGACGGCCGACTACAATGCTTGACGCCATACTTCCGAACATAGAAGACGACGACCTCTATACCGACGTCGAAACATACCTTCAGCGTGCAGAGGATTCCCGCGATCTCGCTCGAGTTCGTACATAGAACCTAGAGCTAGTGGATGCCGGACGCTACAGCCTCCGACGCCTTGATGCAAAGTAGCACCCAGGGGCCTGTGTGTTGGTTTGGACTTTCATCCGGCGACGCTGACTCCGAGAGAACCTCCCCGACGGTATTTTGGAACCGACCCTATTCTACAACGTGTTTCCCAACTCACCTGCGACGTGATCCCTGACGTTGATCCCGGAACATCACGACAAAAACGTGGCCCGAAGTTGTCGGCGTTGTTCCCCTAAAACCTTACACGCTAGATGACTGATCTTTTGTTTGGTGGTTCCGACTGGAGTTTTATTTTACAATTGGTTCGACGCACTCTTAGAGGGAGTATAATGCCGCGAACAATTCATCGGGTTTGTTTGTTTATGTTTTGTTTTTACTGCCCGCCCGCGCCCGGCTGTGTTATCTGCATCCGAAGCGAAGCGCGTGTTCCATTTTAGATGCGAGTTGCGAATTCTCTACTGCCCGTTAGCGTTTCGGCTGATGTCAGCGCAGTCCACTATAAAAAGAAATAGTTAGGTGGCATCCGGTTTCGATCACAGGACGCTCTGGAAGCAACGGTAGGTACTTGGGGCTCTTCCCACTGCGCTACAAACCAAGACAGCATGAGCTACGAGCGCGCGTTATGTCCTTCCCTCATTCAAACTACGTCAAGAAGCTGCTGATACAACCAAAGCACACGAAGATGAACGTCCACGAAAGCAACAAACTTAAAACTAATGGCAACTTCAGTCGACCCCAGGTCGTCTTCGCATACCACTCAGTGTTCACGTAATTTATTTTATTGTTTGCCGCAGGGGTTATCTCATTCTGATACGGAGAGCGTTTCGCCCTAACGTCACTAGGCTAGAATATTCTTCTTTGATCTACAATGTTCTGGATGTAAATCGACGGCTCGGGAAACACTCACGCCGAAAGATAAAAGCCTGATGAGCAGACGCCGCGGTATTCGACCCTTCTACACAAGTCTCTGCACGTCACTTTGCTGACTGCCGTTTCGCCACCTTTGTATTCTTTAAAACATTATTGGAACACAATTTCACTTCAGAAAACTTCTTTCCTTGAAAACAATAGCGCCGTGTTGGGTACGTGGCAATCGTTTAAGAACTATTGCTTTATCTGCACCACCTCTTTGGTTTACTACAACAACGCGAATTCGACAACAATGGGTCTGTGGTTATCTAGAGCTAATGGGTTATCCCGCGAGCGCGCGCGACGGTTTCCGCTGCGATGTCTAAGCCGCTTTTGTCAACAAAAAGCGAAACAATCGCATGTCTGATTCCTGCCAACTGTATTTTTACTTGTCTCAAAAATAGAAAAAAGACAAGACTCTCTTGTCGAAAGCGTTCTGCGGCGTCGTGAAGCCTTGCTCTCCGAGGGGTCATTTCATTACGAAGGAATTCCGAAGCACAGTGTGCTGGCAACTAGGTCATGCTGACAGGTTTTTAGTGTAAAAGCCTGCTTCTTAACGACTTCCAGGTAGTTCTTGTTGGCACAAACTGAAGAAATGACTGATTCAGAGGTGGCCTTAAGTTCATCAATTACCTTTGACAAGCCGGCTTTGAAAGACTATTAGTATGCAGCGGTTTTTCGTTTTCCTAAAAATTCGCAGGATTTTCTTATTGAACCCGGACTATACCTCGATGTCACAATAAATACCAAAACTAGGGAACAGAATGTCTAAATAAAATTTTCTGCCCATAGAAGCAGATCAATAGGGACGCTGTCCGGCCTGAAGCTTTCACAAGGTGGACGGAAGGGGTCTAACCTGCGAAATAATTATAATGGTAAGTCCACTGATATTGCAGTACAATAATAGCCGTAGATATAGAAGACCTACCTACGACTCCTAGACGACATATATAAGGAATGAACCGGCAGAATTACACTTCACAAGCAAAGTGATATACCACCGATCCGAAGGGGAACACGACAAGAAGATACCATCTCACCAAAATTGTTCGCAACTTGTCTGTAGAATGTATTCAGGAGGCTGGACTGAGAAAACTTAGGCTTACGGATAATTGGCGAATACTTCAGCCAGTTAAGGTTGTAGATGACTTACCCTTGCTCAGTGACCCTGCAGAGCAACTTCAAAACATGATTCAGGAAATAAAAGCACAGAGCTTGGCTGTGGTGCTAAAGATAAACATGAATAAAACTAAAGTGATGATAAATAAACAAGCTGAACGGGCGCATTTGTTAGACTAGGAGACGAAACACTGGAACAAGTACAAGAATATAACTACCTTGGCCAGATGGTCAGTGCGGACAAAACATCGAGAAAGAAATCAGGCGCAAAATAGGAATCGGATGGGTGCATACGGCAAGCACTCTCAAATAAAGAAAAGTAAGATGCCTCTATCCCTAAAAAGAAAGGTATTGAACCAATGCGTCCTGCCAGTAATGACATACGGAGCGGAAACTTGGCCACTTACGAAACAATTAGAAAGCAAGCTTAGGTCCGCTCAACGATCCATGGAGAGAATAATGTTAGGAGTAACTCTTCTGGACAGAAAACGAGGTGCCTGGATTAGGGCGAAAAGTCGGGTAGATGGTATCATAGTCCAGGTTAAGAAAAGGAAATGGACTTGTGCTGGGCATGTGGTACGACAAACGGGCAACACATGGACCACAAGGACAACAGAATGTACACCGCAAGACGAAACTCGAAGAAGAGGAAGGCTATTAACTCGATGAAGAGATGAAGAAAATTCGGAGGCAAGGAATGGAGATGGGCAGCACAGGACAGAAAAAGTGGAGTTCAATGGGGGATGCCTTCGCCCTGCTGTGGACGCAAATAGGCTGTTGATGATGAGGATGAATAGCCATTGTTACGGCTACTGCTGCAAGGGACGTTTTTGGGCCCGCAAAGCAAGGGAACGATGACGTCACGAATGGGATGACGAGAACGAGGGTATCTTGAATAATAACCGGTGGGCAGGAGCTGTTCTGTTCAGTAACGGTAAGGCCGTCTGGATGCAAGCTTACCTCTGGTGAGAGGAGTTTGTTACTGCCAGTTTAGAATATGCCTCGTGGTACGCGAGACCAAAGCCTTCACAGTTGCGACCCAGCTGAAAGTTGTCAAGAATCCGGCTCACTGCACAAGGAATACTAAGGATGAGTATGTTGCCATCCTCTGCAAAAAAAAAGGCGTAGACAATTAAAACCAAATAAAAGCTTGTTAGGACCACCAGATTTGCCCTGTGCTTAGTGTTAGCAACCGAAATGTGAGCACGAATTGGGCAAATAATTTGAGTGAGCACAACTGCCTCATCTCTCCCTCTCTGTTGTGCGTAGTTCAAGTGCAAAAAAAGCAGAAATTGATGTTTACCAATCGCGAAGAAATATTGTCAATATTTCTTCTGTAGTTATCATCATGTGCAATGCACCATTGGCATACAAACCGACTACATGCTTGTTACGAAAGCGATCCACGCCTTAATTATCCAACAATACAATTATACAAAAATGCATTTGTTTTCAGATAAACGGCGGTTAAAATAACGAGGGAAATGTTCTTCGACAGTTGGAAAATAAACGATGACAACTTTATTAACTTGTTTAAGGAAATATTCATGGTGGTTTGGTTTTAGCCTGTTTTTTGTCATTCTAAGTGGTCCTAAATAAACCATTTTGAATTTACGGACCTACACACAATGGAACTCTTCTACAAAGAGTAGTGATGGCTTGTGTTTTTTTTAGAAAAGGCAATGTTATATAAATAATATTATATTGGTCATTTACCTTTCTTGGTATACGTGAGTGTTTCGCATGGGTAGGCGGAACGGTCAAATTAGTGTCCCATGATGGCCGCCACGGGAGCAGTCATAGATGATTTTACCTACACGGACCAACCGCTTCCGCTCACTGAGTCACCAGAGTCACTGTTAAATATTTATAGTGACGCTGGCTAGTTAGTTAGCGGAAGAGGTTTGGCCAGTTGCGTCGAATCAAGACATACGGCTCCAATCCAGGGAACCAATCTTCGCTGGTGTCGTTTCGCAACTACAAGAGATCAGACTGCATTGATTGCAGCAGTATGTCTTAATTTGGCGCAACAGGCCCAACCGCTTCCGATCACTAACTAGCCAGCGTAATTAAAAATAATTAACAGTGACTCTGGCTACTCAGTGAGCGAAAGCGTTTGGTCCGATTGGGTAAAATCATCTATGACTGCTCCTCTGGCGGCCATCATGCGACACTAATTAGACAGTTGCCAGGAGATCGTGCACTCACGGTGGAGTCAAAGCTAGAGTGGCTTCCACACAATTCAGGCTCTCTCTCTCTCTCTCTTCTAAACTAATTTCAAAAATCACGGGTGACATTGTAATTGCATGAAACCTGTAAGCGGCAATGACAAGATGAAATTTTGTCCAAGCACGAGATATATACTAATGGTCACTTGAAGAGAGCGGGAAATTATTGACAACCTACAACTCAAGCCACGCCCGTCCGCTGACGTCGCGGTGGTACATTGCGACTTGGTCTTTTAGATGTGTGGGTGCCATTGAATGAGTGTGGGCGGCAGAAAAAGGAGAAACATATTTCCACCGCTGCGATCCTTCTTGTGTCCCCTGTGCGACAGTGTCGGCTTCTGGATAGGTGCAAGGACGTCGGATACTGTCTTGGGTGGGGCAAAGACGTTGCAGTTTGTAGGATTTGGAGAGATGCGCATCAATGTTACATACGAAATTGCACGGCTTCAAGTTATTACCTAGAAATACAGATGTATGTTCTGTTCTAAACTGTTACAATTTCAGTGTTTAATAATTATGAAAGCTTCCAAAAGGAAACGACTCAGCTACACTATGGCTACGCTTATTAAATAAAACAAACAAGCAACAAGTTCTGCATACAATTTTCTTGCTGCCGTGCGCGTTGTTGTTCTCCGTGTGATCCCTCCTTGCCCCTTATTATTTTCACGTGGTACCGGTAGAATATCATGTCGGGATAAAGGCTCGGTGGACATTCTCACATTGCGCTGAAAACACCCTTGAGAAAGGTAACACATCATCGTAGAGAACATAATTGTTCCTTTGAGAGCGCGATATAATGTGAAATCAGCCCCTTCAACGATACCACAGGCTCCACAGGCTATTCAATGCAGTGTTTTTCCGCTCAGGTCTACGTAAAAGGTCAAACTTTACAGTCAAAAATATCAAAACGTAATATTTGCTAACTGGATCGCGAAGCTTCATTGCAAAAGCTTGCTTCTTCCATTAAAGCCTCCTTGTGATTCGGAAAACGGAAAGCGACAATGAGGATGCCTCCACGTTTTTTTACCGCACCGATGTCTTAGAGACCAACTCAGGGTTTAAGATTGTAGGAGCAGTCTTGCAGAGTCAATTCACGAGCTCACCGCTTTGATTCTGCGCTCGCCGAAATTTTCCATGGTAAGAAATTTATAGCGCTGATCCAACAAAAAAAAGTACAGCTTCGGATGCGGTTCTGGTCACGGTAGAAACACTTCGTTCACCGTTCAGAGTTAGTTATGCTCAACTAAATCCCACACCTAACCGATTTAGTTATTTGAAGTATCAGCAAAATAAGATAAAAATGTTTAGCAGTGTATTGCAACGGTAGAAACAATAATGACGAATTGCAATCATGGGGTTTCTTCGATGTTAAGGAAGTACCATTTGCCCACACAATTTGGAAAACAAACAAAGTGGTGACAATTAACCAGAACTTTCTCCCGAGGCATTGTTTCATCCTATTGGCTACAGTTGAGGTGTTTTCTCGAGAGATGGGGAAACTTTCGTCAGTTGGGATTTCTATTAATAAAAAGGCATACATAGCTGTTAAGCCACAAGAAGATATATATGAACCTTGACGGCGCTCAAAACCTTCCCTTTTAAAAACAATTCCAAACCGTCTCGTGATCCAGAGATGTTGGAATATCGCGCTAAATTAAAAAAAAGTTAACTCTGTACACCGCACGCTATTGCATGCTTTTACAAAATCGACCCTTTACTCATCGCCTACAGAGGTTTTGCATTTCCGGGGGATTTGAGCTTCATAACCGCGGCTGCACTGAACGTGTCTCGCCAGGATGAGGTCAGCAGTGAGCCCGCGTTCGCTGGCACCCGGTGAAGCTGCCACCGCATAATTTGCGCTCGCACTCTTTCAAATTGGTTCGCCGCGTCGCCACTTCAATCAACGCGTTCATGAGATATTGACCATGAACGAGAGTAGTATCGGGCCGTTTGTTTCTTTCTGAGCTTTGCGCGGGAGATTCAGGCTTTGAGCCGACGTCGGTAACCAGCGTCTGACCACCGTGTTGATATAGCCCGGCACGAAGCTGCACTGGAAGAATGCCATACGCACGCAGCCTAGCTTTTGAGGTTGAAGAACAGCGACTCCTTCCGAAGGAAAATGCCAGTTGGGGGAGGACAACCATACCCAAAAGAAGGATTTCGAAGAAGAATATCGCATATACGGACAAATATCAAAGGTTAAAGAAGTGCAACGAAGGCCACCAAATAAGCCAACTGTGCCTTTGCATATCCAGATGTGCTAACGCGAACCATTTTGTAGAGACAGAGCGAATTTAAAACAATTTGAAGCATTTTTTTTTTGCTTTTCAGAACGATGTCTTTCCAAGAAAATAACAGACACGACACATCTTCAAAAGTCGCGTTTTTCGGTATTTAGCATTCCACGGTGTTCTATTTTTTCTATTATGCGTGTTCATTTTACATTCATTGTTGAATCTTCCGATCGCTAAACGTCAGTCATCATCGCCATGATGTCGATTTCTCCTGTCAATTAATCTCTGTCCCCGCTAAGGGCGGCCATTGCCCAGGTGTGCCTTGCATCATCCTTCCGCTACATTTCCTGGTGCTGGTCAACCCGGGAAGCTGACCGCACGTGACGAAGGAGACCACCGACTTCCCTTCGGCTTGAGGTATGCAGAACCCCGCTAAAGTTACTGTTTTTTACGCTGCTCAGTCCCGCCCTCAGCAGGAGCTGAGCATGGCTGGCCATTACCGCCTACCGAATACCGACCGAATGCGTGCGATAGATAAGCCGCGCCGGCGGCACCTCGTCCTTTGAGGCGCTACTTCGAGACTTATGAAGGGAGAGACAGATTTTTCTGGATGTCACCTCCGCGTCTCGGCAAGAACTGCAAGTGGCCATTGAAGAGCTGGTGAGCATGAACACCATACGTATGGAGGTGGCGCGGAAACTTATCGATCTTCTTGTTCCTGAGGAAGTAGAACTTGATTATTTTGACGCATTAGCGTACCGAGGACATATATGCCATGCCCTCAACCATGCCATGCCCTAAAATCTACGGAGGCTGCCGGCCTCGGACTTAGGACCGACATCACTTTCGCCCATACAGATGACCGTCCTCAACGCGGCTCCCGCACATCGACCTCGGAAGTTCTCTCGCCTAGGTTACAATTTTCTGGTTTTCATGGTGAGCCACGTGGGTCCACGCCGACGGCCGAGTCACCCGAAACTTCCCGATATCGGCAGCCTGAGCACTGTAAACCGTGTAGAGTTCAGCTTGCCGGCGCAGCAGACATAGGTCTTGACGTTCCCGTCTCTGACGCGTATCGAACGAAACAAAGGCAGATCCGACCGCTTTGCGGTGACCATGACGTTCGCTACTTCGACTCAGGTTACCGTTAGGCCAGAATATCCTCTCAAGACCTACTGCTCTATAGAGACTTAACGCAAGAACACATTTTATACAACACAATGGTGGACGCGGAAAGGACCGTGTTTCCCCAAACAGAACAAGCGAAGCGAATCAAGGCTAATTTGTCCGGAAACGTTTTGCGAGTCTCCATGCAGGAACGAGCCATCGTTACCGCGCGGCATTCAGCCTTACAAAATGCGAAATATGAAGCTCAGCGCAAGGCCTGCAAGTGGGAGCCGGCTACGAGGTAGCATCGGGTGTCCCAACACAAGACGGGTAGGACGAACGTGAGGCTACGCCTGCCGAAGACAAGGACAGCTCGGTTCCTTCCGCCCAAGCAGTAGACGAAAAACGTAAGGTAAAGGACGTGAAAGAAAACGTCGAAGCGACTCCTTACGCGCTCTAGGAAACCCTCGTTGCAGAATTCATCAACAGAAAGCCATTACTTGTAGATTTGGAAACCCACGCTAAGCACAAGAACGGCCTCAGAACCTCATTAGACGCTGCAAAATGACTACTGCAAGAGCGAAAGTTCTAGACTTGCACATAACCTTCAGAACAAAAGATGCATCACTGAGGGATTGCAGAAGTTTTAAAGAGCTTGGAGTGGAGTTTCGTTGTTGACCGCCCCAGCTTGACTGCCCTTGGCTGTTATGAAAGCGGCAAGACAGCCCCACCACCGCTGGACATGGAAGAGAAGAGAGTTTTCCAATAGCTTTCTCTGTATTGACCTGGAACGGAAAGCAACTTTTCGCATTGTAGACATAGTGGTAGTCCTTGCACCAATTCTCTCGCGGCGGTGGTGAGAGATGTGGTCAGTCGTGTAAGCAGTGTAACAACAGATTACGGCACACATGTCTCACGACTGATGAAACCCTAGCGCGCTTCATGCTCCCACTGCCTCGCTTACTGGCAAGAATCCTGAGCGCAGGTAACATTCTGTCAACAAAGGCTTTCCATCGCAATTCACGCGAGCAGGAAAGTGGCTAACATGGTTAAAACGGCGCGTAAACGATCCGTGCACTCAAGATAAATATGCGAACAGCGTAGGCACGTCTGAAACGCACCAGGAGCCACTCATCATCTCGTAACGCAACGAAGTGTTCAAGCAGCCATCCGAGCTATCGAACTACCTAGGGATCGCTCTGCACGGGCGTCGTCCCATAGAGGACGGGTTAGTAGAGTACGCAGTAAAGGGATTGAGACACGGTGCCAGGTGAAGTCCTCAACACAGTTCGGTGTGCGCTGCATCGATGTTCCCGGAACATTGAAGGGCGCTGTCGTACTCCTCAATAGCAGCCGTGAACGTTGCGCGTTCGGGATTGTGTTGAATCTCCCGCTATCTTTGCGTTAGTCATCATCGTCATCATGTTAATCTCCCATGTAATAAATGGGTAATACCCGATAAGGGCAGCCATTGCCCAGGTCTGCCTTGCGTCATTCTTCCGTAATATTCATTTTGCTAGCAAACCAAAATGGCAAACTTGTAAACCGCACTTTTTCAGATAAGCCATCCATTTTGCTCTAAATTGAGAACCACGATAAAAACTGTTTTCTCGACTTTTTTTTTCAACTTTTACAGTGGAAGCTAACTTTATCATTAATTTCTCGGCTCAGAAAAAGCTACCATTATTTGCGTTGCTTTGCAGCTACAAAGCAAATAATATGACGTTCCAGTGGTATTGCGGTCGCATACAGAGTGGTGCGTAACGTACTTTTGATGTCATTGTTACATGAGCAATTGCCAGGACCACTTTTCCACTCCTCCGAGCATTGTACACACTGGCGAGAAGTTTAGGCGCCTCAAACGTTTTTCTTCTGTCCTCATTCGATCGCTGAGGGCATCGAGAAAAAGCTCAAAATATTTCTACATGAACTGTGCACAGTGTATTTCTACATTAACTGTGCACGGCGTCCTCGATGCATTCTTACTGTTTTCGTACTCTATGTGTTCCCCAGGCTTCCTCCATTTCAGTGTCCTATGCCTGCTGTCGAAAAAACAGTTCTCTACAGCAAGCTAGGTGTATAAAACGGTTCACTGTAGGTGGGTTAAACTACAGTTGTGTCTGTGAAAAAACTGTAATGAAAATCATATAAAAGACGTAGAACTCTTGCAAACCATTCACCTTTATTCAGTGTGGATCCGCAAGTACTACTGCTAGCGGTCATACAAGCGACTGCTCCTGATATTCCCCAGTCATGGGATAAAATGGATTGTACACACTTGAATCTGAGATGACACACACAATAATCTCACACGAAAAGGTTTATAGACCAATGTCCCTAGAACATTTGCTGGTTATGCGTATAAACATGAGGGAGTGTTCCCGTAAAAAAGGAGTCAGAAATCTTGAAAGACAAGGTGAAACCTCTAGCTTGCATTCTTAGCCACTGCATTTACAGAGCATAAATGAACTAGTTAGTTTCTACAAACCATATCGTGAATCCTATCTCGGCACGTATCGAGAACTAAATACTGTTTAGATTCATGGTCTCTTCAAGAGAAGAACTTATAGTTTTTCAAAAACATTTGGAAAGTTCAGGTAATTGCAATCACACCCTGGGACGAAGGCAGCAGTGAGAGGAGAAGAAGGTAAAAGAAAATAGCAAGACGAAGCAAGACTGGGCATTTATCAGTGTTCATCACGAGCAGTTGCTCGTTTTTACGTGTTGCTTGCATACCTACACAGACAACAGTTTGAATAAACATGCCTTTTGGGAGACAGTGCTTGCAACAACCAGTTTGCTGTTTCTTTCCACTGTGTTCGCGGTCGCAAAAGCAAAATATTGGGATTTGAGAAAACACGTCCCAAATCTGGCCTACCTCTAGAATTTGGGTTAAAACGGCACACGTTAGTGTAGATGACCCCCACTGCTTTGCAGTAATTCCGTAGTAATTGCTAGATGCAAAAACACCTTCACCGTTTCGGTATTCACAATGTTCACATGTGCAGCTCAATGCTTTGTGGGAGTATGGGGGCTCAAAAGTGTTTAAGAAGTATAGAAGAAAAGAAAAGGGAACCAAATATGTCAGAAATGATTGCGGTTAGACTACGCCAGTTTTCAGAATTCGATGGGATTATTTTTCATTTTTGAGCGTAATTAAAGAAAGAACGTACTTGTCCAATATTCAATTTTTCGCTGTAATAAATCGCGTAGTTCCTCAAAGCTAGCGAATGAATCCGGTTCTGGGTGGGCTTTATGCTTTCTTAATATCTTTTTCGTTATATTCCCGACTGTTTTTATTTGTTTTCTGAGCTCGGCTATCTGATGTTTTGCTTTCCCCAAAAATCATAAACGGTATATAATTAAATTGTAACCGCGAATATTTTTTACGTGAACCTTCACCACAAGTTAGTGATGTCTGAGGCAGCGGTGCGGAAGTCAAACAAAGGAAAACAGTTTTCATACCTCTGGCACAATTGAATCAAATTCGTCCTTATCGCAGAAGTAAACCTTAAGAGGCCGGGTGGCAGGTAAAGAAAGGCGATGACATTTGATTTTTGTGGTTATTTTTGCATGATCACTAGCGCCGAGAATTGCTGAGACAGATTGATTCAGGGATCGAGAACTGTAAAAAAGGAAATGAAGCATGTTGTTAATTATACTAAGGCAACTAGTAGGGACACAAAAAATTGTAAAAGGCCATGGATGGCGAGGAGATCCCCAATCGCTTTCGTCTATGATACTGTCGACAAAAATACTGATATGACTTTTACACAGCGGATGTCACGTATAATAAAATCACCGCTGATTACCAAGGCTGTTGCAACCTTTTGCAGGTGCTCGGATAATAAAAGGAACTGCAGAATACCACCATCTGTAGGCGGTCGATAAAACACCGGATCGTATTGTGTTCCCCAATCTGAAGCACGATCTGGCACCATGCTGAATCGCAGCTTACATCGCTAAAATGTCTCGGAACGCTGTGGATGGTTTTTTTAAACCAGAACAAATCCACTTCCACCGCGTGGATTTCTTTTTTGTGGTTAGCCTCACAATCGTGGGGGAACACCGCAGAGTTGGTGATCTATTCGCCAAGCCATGACTCAAAGCCGAAGACTACATCCATGTTTAGGGAAGATAACAGGCTTGCTAGTTCATCAGTTTTATTTGCCACAATGCGGCAGTTAACAAGCCGAAAATCGAGATTACACAACATCATAAAACACAATATCGTGACACAATATCACATTACAGAATATCACAGAACACACAGAATGCTCAGTACCAAGACTAATGATCAGGCGTCTGGTATAAGCTACTTCTTTGACTGCACAACAGTTGCGGAGAAGACGTCATAAAGATAGAAGCGCCCTTCAATGAACAGTTTGTCATGCTTGAACGTGTATTTTAATGACTGCATTTTTCAAAAATTGAGCAGCCTCTTCCACGCAACACATAGTGGGCGTGAGAAATCTTCGGGCACAAAAAATATAGAATGTTGGAGTTTGATGACTGAAGTCAACACAAACTCTTTTTTTTATTCTAACAAATCGTACAATGATGGGCCCAATTTTGTCTTCGTTGAACGAGCCAAATCTGTCAGCACGATCAATGCTAACTGGATCAAGTTTATCGTTGCAGAACGAAACAATGGTTTCTTCGGACTCCTTTAATGTTTCACATTTACTACCAGGCTAAACAACAAACAAAATTATTTAGGTGCTGCCTGTTCTCAGCATCACCTGTGCGTGCCTTCAGCGCTTCTATTCCTGCTGATACCACTCTGAAAGCCCTTTTGGCTCTCACACTAAGTTACTAGAAGGGAACTGCCTTTGCTCCAAAGAATCCACACTTTCTGTTATTTTTTTAAATTTTCATCAGTGGTGCGCAGTTTGCTACTGGTATCTGCTACTGCAGGAAAAATAATTCTCTGACCGGCCTTAAGTCTGGTGATTACTTGTAAGATTGCCTACATTCAGATGTTGCTGTCTGAGCGCACGATTCGCCTGCTTTTGTAGGGCCAGGATTCCACTTTATGTCACCCAACAATAATAAAAACAGTTGCGACACAAGAGCGCGGTGCACTAGAATAAAGAGTAGTTCAGCAAATGCATTCAGAGCATTTTGGCGTCAAAGTTGAAAGACACCGGAATTAAAAAACTCTCTGACATTCTCACGCAGGAACAGTTATCGAAGTAACTAACCTGGACGAGAAGCGCTGCTAAGTAAGTAAATGGCCCGAGGAGCGCGTCCTGCCCCCGATGGCTGCAGCGGCCGTGGGCGTATAGATTCACAGTGCGACGACCCTGGTTGCCATACTAGGTCACCGGGCTGCAAGGCTTGAAAATTCGGTGAGGCGCAAGATCGGAATGGCATCCCAAACTCGAAACTCCGGAGGTTGAAGTACCAGCAGTGGCGACGAGTTCGATTCTTGCTGCAAATCAGTTGTCCAAGATTCAATGACTAGGCCACACGGGCAAGTTGGCACCATCAAAAGAACAACGAAGACTAGAAGTGCTGGTAAGTACATGGCACGTAGAGCGGCATCATGCCCTTGTTCTTCACTTCGTCGACCTGTCGCTTTCGAGTGCACATGTCTCATCAGCTAGCACATAATTAGCGGCTTTGCATAGCTGTTTCTGCTATCACCAGTGTCAACTTGATGATTTTTATCATATCTAATTCCCAAAACGGCAGATCCTAAAACATTTATCGAGATTTCCTACCAAAGTTGCAGGACTCCAGGTGCAAATACAACTATTTTTACTAACACATTTGAGCTAGGACTCGAAGCAATTTCAATAAAGTATACTACTTCCGTCAAAGTAGCGCGGTTTTTGAAGAAACGCGCAAGCCGATCATTCTGAAATTATTGGTTGGATCCCTCTTTACGTCCCGCCACGTTGTATTTATTACAACAAAACAAGCAATGAAAATTTGTTTGTAAGAGTGGATATAAAATCTTGAAAAATGTGTTGCGTTCCTAATTTACCCTAACAATGTACACAAGAAATGTTATATTGCTAAATGCTTCATTGAGTCTCAGTGGGAACCATCCCACAATATGTCGCGTAGAAAACAAGTTTTGCTTTTCCTAAGTCTTTTTCTCTGCCAGACCCCATGCAAGAAATTACAAAATGAATCAGTAGACGACTTGCTCATATAGAAGCTATTTTGTAGTAATGTTGGTTCTGCAGAGAACCAACATTAATACAAAACTGTGGAGTTGATGGAATCCATCAAACCTCAACATGGTGGAATATGGTAATGGCATTAGTGATGGCATGACGGCAGATGACTGCATGCTGGCAGGGTGATGGCATGACGGCATGCTGGTAGACGTCGGTACGGCGGTAGCTGACGGCATGCGTCGGTAGCTGACAGCAATGGTAGCGTCGATGCTGGCAGGTTGAGTGACGATATGACGGCAGATATGCGAAATTGCACAAAAATGATGACGACATGAAAAGGAAGGTGGTATGCAATGCCTAATTAAAAACTGGTTTCATTTCTTGCGAATAAATTTATGAAATAAGATTCGCAGCAAATAAGTAAGCTTGCCTATGCGTTTTGCTATGTCCATTCATGTCGTGATCATTTTTCTGCTATCCTGCTACAATGCATTGAAAACTTATCAGCCATTTAATTAGAGCTTAGAGGCGTGTGCTGGGGTGCTTAAAAATATTACACAAAACAAACTTGGTTTTAACGTTTGACTATATTATCAATAAATATCAAATATGCTGGCTATCTTCGAACAGGTGGGCAGCTGAAAAGAAAAAAAAAACTGAGTTACACACTAAGCTTATACAATCCAGATCAACTCAAAACAAATGTATATTCACATTTCACTTACCTCCTTAAACATTCTGAGATGGTCACTCCCGATGTGTCCTTGCCTCTGCCATCCTCTTTGCCATAAAATAGAAAGCCTGCAGAAAAAAGAACATTTTCAACATAGAAACTCCCTTCAGGTCATGGAAGGGTGCTCTTGACCGGCACTGCTCTAAAAGGCATCGCATGGTGGCAATGCCTTTCCCGGGAAAGGATTTTAGTAAGACGCCAGCGTGGATGCATGCAACCGAGAATTCTAGAGACACATGTGTTAGCAGCAGGTGGGAAAAAAGCAAAACACCCTCGTCTAGAAGAATTCTGTGCTCAAAGCGCAGCCAGCGAATACCAGGAGCAAGAAATGTAGCTTCAGGCGAGTGTGTTCAAGATTAGGAACACGTTAAATTTAAAAGTGAAGAAGGCCAGATGACATTAACCTGGTTGGATGCATTGAAGCGACGAAAAGAAACACACACAGTCTTGAGATGAAAGTGCAGACTAAACGAACGCTTGCAAAAAACTTCATAACATGTGATGAATTTAGAGACAGTTCACTACTATGAGGACACCGAGCTGTGCAAGCACTAAAGACTCTTTCCGAAGCCGCACAAGAAGGAGAACGGCTGTGCCAAATTTGCCATGGAACAGATTATCAATAGTGATTCGGCGCGCTGACTGGACAGGAACCCACGTTGCGGCAAAGTGTTGTGGAAGGCGACTTCTTGTAAAGGATACGAGCATGTGAGGGGCAAAAAAACTGCTGAAGCTGCCCGCTGTCAAAGCACACTATAAAAATCTTGTCGGACCTTCTGCAAGAGACTCTAGTAATAAACCTAATAAAGGAACGGCTTTAAGTGGAGGGACAAAGCTTGCGGTCACTAAAACAAACCATACGCAGCTGATTACTGACGAAATTTCAATACAGGAAAAAGTAATTTATGGCTGCCAAGTCGACATATTTTCGGCCTTGATATAAGCTGTGAACCTTGAACCGGTGGTGCCGCTGAATTAGCCTGCAGGCTCCTTTGGTTTGTCCTGCGGGGGCTATCCACGGCTGACGTTATCCCCTTAGGGTATTTTTTTACTGGGAACAGGAAGCATCACCGGCTCCGTAACCTGAAATTTAGTGTGCTCAACTGTGTAAGAGGTGGGGTTCTTCATTATCCGTATTGTCACAGACAGCCACCAGACAAACAGCGCCATGTTTCTAGGCATGTCGGTTGACAACACTATACAACATCAGCATGTTTTGCTACATCCAGCGTGGCAAAATGACCAATCGTTCCTTTTATTTGACCAAACCACCTCATTAAGAACCTTAGAACAAATTTTCTAGAGAGAGAGGGGGGATGTTTGATGGAATACATTAAGTTAGGGACTGTTTTGTTCTCAAGGCCCTCTTTAGCATCCAATAAAAGTTGTCACTTGTGGACCCAGTTTGGCTCCTAAGCTGATCACACATTGAGCCGAACCTGGAAAAAATTAAGCTGTCCCACGCCACCTTGATATTTTCGCCTGTCGTCATCAGCAGCCTGAAGTTCCTTCAGAAAAAGCCCAAAGGTCACGAACACGCTACAGAATCAAAAATTTCAGTAAAACAAGCTGAATAGTGCAATCCCATGTTAGGGACCATGCATCTGCTCCACGTAAATATGTGATTGCAGCCTGTTCAGCAAGGTGTCTCAAGTGAAGCATGACAAAGCGCAATAACACAACAGCCGAACCAAGAACTGTAGCGCGGATAGCTGATTGTGTGGCCACTTTCCGAATTGACGCCACCGCATCACGGATAGCGTGCACCACAGGTGACACGGCGGAGGAAAAGAGAGCTATCGTTCTCACAGGCGGAGAGGAGCATTCGGCGGGCTGCACCAAAAGGGGGATATCAAGCAGCTGTGTCACTTCTAAATGTTGCATCATGTGCATCCTAGTTCTCTTTTTTACTATGAACTCCCACCTTCGTGTTTGTGTTTCAGCAGTCCAATGTACAATGGCAGCAAAGGTTCATGTTAAACAATACATAAAGACGTTAAATACAATACATCCAAATTCACTGATTCCAAACTCGGAGAGCAATGAAATGCTGAAATGAAGATGCCGACCAGCATATATATAGTGCTATTGGAAGACCAAAGCACTGCACTCTCGGTAAAGTTAGGCATGTTCTGGTAACTGAATTTCACAGTGCACGTCATAGCATTGCACTACAATTGTATAGAACTAGGTGTTCACCTATTGTGACCAACCTGAAAAACAGCCAGTGACATCTGATGAGAGGTCCATCCACCAAGTAGGGCATGCCAGCTGATCTCCACTGCAAGGTCAGTCAGTAGCCTGAAAGATAGAAGTGAGTGGCAAACAAGCAAGTTGCATTAGCCTTAATCCTTCAAAGTTCTAAATGCGATATTAAGGTGTCGAACAAGGTTTTCTTCACACTCCAAGCGAAAAATATGAGAACGTTAAAATACCACATTACCTGGACGTAAGGATGGCCGAAGTGACTATCACAGCATAGTGACAATGTCAACGATCAAGCTTCTAACTCAATTCTCTCTTTGGAAGTAGATGCCGTTCATTATGACCAGTTCATGTATGCGTAAAAAGGTGCCGAGATGAGCTCTCTCATTGCTATACGGCAAATTGCTTCCACGATTCTGTGACAAAGCGCAGACCTAAATGATGATAACATTGCCTTAACAATTAGGGAGTGCCTAGCGTTCCGTCCAGCCGGAATGCTAAAAACTGCTAAAGTTCCATCCAGACTGAACGCCAAATCAAAACCAGCCGATTAGCCGCCATTTCTCATTCTGGGATTTGGTGTAGTGGTTCCGCGGCTGACTACGAACGTTGTAGGCCCTGGTTCGATTCTCGCACCGTTTTTTTTTGTGTGTGTGTGTGGCCGTGGTTAACGTTTTGTAATACCAAAACTTCCCGCCCGCTTTACAATTCACGCGATGAGAGCAGTAGGTCTTGGTTTTTTACTCAAGCAGCCGAGCCGCTCCCTCTCGCTGGAGCCAAGGCCGACGTAGTCATCGCCAGTTGCACCCGATCTCCTCGAAATATTACCAGTGATTAATAATTAACAGTGAATCTGGCTAGTCAGTGAGCGGAAGTGGTTTGGCCGGTTAGGTAAAAATCAAGACCGACTGCTCTCCCTGAAATATTGTGAAGCAGGCGTCGGGTGGCGACTTGGAGATCTGTCCAGATTGAGCTAGAGTTAGTCCGATCATCTGTAATTATTAATAATGATTAATAATTATCAGTGATTCTGGCTAGTCAGTGAGCTGTAGCGGTTTGGCTGGATGGGTAAAAATCAAGAAAGACTGCTCTCAACGCGAGTTGTGTCTCTTCCGGACGGAACGTTATTGACAGTTGCCGTTCCGTCTAGACGGAACACTATACACAGCCTAACAATTCTGCCAAAGTAGGCTGGAAAGGCTGTGATGAACTGCTGAACAACAATACAAGTGAAGCAATTTTTTTTTTTGTTTCTAAAGTCTCTTCTAGGCGATTGCAGCTTAAACCAGGTTCAATTCTCCTTCCCACGCAGTGCTTGAAGCCCACATGATGTGTCGGTGCATGTTTTCAGCTGGTACCGTCAATATTATGGCAACAATTTTTTTCCTTCAAAACATGAATCTAATTAGTCCAATAATGGCCGCGATGTTTTAGGGAAGCATAGGGAACCAGATTTAAGGTTGTGCTCACATTGACATCAAACCTATTAAAACGATTTTCAAAAATGACACACATTGGTATAGGCCGCAAAATTTGAAACATGGCAATAATGCATTACTTCCAATAATGACAATAGCCAGTGCTTAAAAAATAATTGCGATGAGAAAGGTTATCCTCTTCTGAAAAATTAAGGAAAAACTTTCAGTGTGATCTAACCATGTAGAAAAGGCTGTTCTCCCATCTATTCTCTAGCGGCATATTTTCTAGAAATATATTTATTTACATAGTCGTGTTTTTAACAGAGTGTATTTTTGCTGTGCAATTATGTACACAAGCTACTAGAAAGAGACCTTCGGCCTTAACCAGTCCAGAGGAGACCCACTTTTTTTTTTTGAAGCATTTGCTCTTGTGCGGGGTGCACTCATCCACAGAATGAGAGCCCAATACAAAATTTAACTGAGCAACACGCGTGGCCGCGAATTATTCGGAGACGGTAGTGAATGTTGCAGTGCTTAAACGCTCCCCATGCGCGGCCAGCATTGCTTATGCCTCTGCACCAGACGCACGATACGCATGTAGTTTCGACGTGGTAGCAAATTCGGGTTGAATGAACGTTTTTGGTGCTACTGATACACATGCACAAACATATATGCGATTATCGAACGATTGGAACACTCAAACATTCACTGCACATGCGGGGCTTGCGAGTGTGACGCCAATTTCAGCCATCGTACCCTCAATCTGAACGCAGAGAGCCTTGTTTGTACCAGTGCACTTTACTGAGTGACCGCTTTGAAAAATGACAATCCCTGCAGTGTAGTGTAGACTGCTATGTGCCTCGGCTAAAAGTTACCTAAAGCGTACCACTCCAGTCCAGGTACGAAAAATGATGCGAAGAACAATTTGCAATTCCTTAAAAAGAACTCCCCACCAAAAAAAAAAACTTGCGAACTCAACCTGGAGCGGTCGACCGCGCGTATTGGCGATCGGTTGTTGCGAGCAACAAACCGTTTAGCCAACGTAGCAGTATGATCCTACTTCGCTCAACAAAAAGCCTACAAACGGCACAAACAATAGGGCTCTTCGATTTACAGACTCGAATTCACCGCGGATATTCCGCCGGAGTCCGATGATTCCCCGAAGCCATAAAGATACACAAGAAAATCGAATGCCTGACTGCTTTCAGGGAACCGGCGGTGAGTCCGGGACTGTAAATCGAACAGCCCTACTGTTTCCAGTCCCACACGCAATATCCGCGGTCAAAAGGCAGATCTACGTAACCCTCAAAATCAGTCGCTGTCAAAAAACATTAGGGCTAACCGACGACGCAAACGTCTAACACGGAACGGAAGAGCCCTGCCCTGTTAAATACACAAGTAAAGTGCAAAAAGTTGACTAGTCACTTACCTTAAATCACAGGCGACATATCTTCGTCGAAACAATAATCCGATGTCTTCAAAACAACCACAACAAAGCCACTCGACAAGCGCGTACAACTCCACCGTCTCGGCGGCCAGGAAGAAAGGAATGCGGCGGCGTGATGGCGTGGCGATGTTGCTGGATGGAGCAGTGGAGTACTGAGGCCGGGGTTTCGGTTTCGGCTGTGCCTTGGTGTTTTCGTAACGCAGTTCATACACGGCGCGAAGTGAACAAAATGCGTCGAAACAAATTCTGGCTTGAACATAGACACATAAAGCAATGTAAATAGAAAGATAAGGTTGCCATACCCAGCAAAAAGTTGAGTTTGTTGGGCTATCCTGTATATGAGCGATTGAGTTGTGGAATAAACCTCCGACATCACTTTGGGGGAAATCACTTTTGGTTAAAAACTACCAAGAACAGGCACATTTTTCGTTTAAAAAAATCTTGTCGTGCGCTCAGCAAAAAAAAGAAACAAACCACCGGAGGATCGAACCACCAACTGTGCAACAAAAAACGAGCGCGTTACCACTGCACCACCGCCACAATCGGAATTAATGCCCGAACAAGTGCCATTTAGTTGGTTTGTCAATCTGAATCGCCCATGAATGCACAAATATTGTGAGTTATGTTTACTGCTTCTCGTATATAACCCATTCCGGCAGTCATACCGCTTCTTGGGCACGCACCAGTCTCCAAAACGAGGCTCACCTTGAGAAGTGTAGCCAGCTATCTCAACCTAAAAGAGATATCGCACATCCCCGTTCTCCCCGACGAAAGCCAACGTAGCTATGAGTGAAATGGCATAGAGTGAAATGGCATGCGCGCCCAAAATTAAAACTATGTTGTGTAATAATACCGTGCTTAGATCTGTCTCAAGGCAGCTGATTACAACTACGAAGGATCGGTGAAGCGCTAGACCCGTAGTCTGCCGCGTACAATTTAAGCCATGCCACGGACGGTTCTGTCCGCGGGCTCAGCGCAGCGAAAATGAACACGTACGGTTTGACGGTTTGACCCTGTCGCAGCGAAAAAAAAGCTGCCCATGTTTTCAACGTAAGGGTCGGCACTGCCATCCTTACACCAAAAACGGCGAATAAAGGGCATACAGTTTCATACCAGCCCTCCAAGTTCTGGCTTAAAAACAACAAGCGCTAATCAAAGTAGCTTTTCTCTTATATGCCAAGTTTTCAGCAGCACCTTATCAAAAATGCAGTTATTGTTTTTTTCTTCTCGAAATTCCCAATGCCACCGCTATGTTCTGTTATTATATCAGTCCTTCGCTATCGAATGAATTTTGGCTTGCTGCCAGCATTCGTTCGGAAAATGCCTTTCCATCATCAATACAGCAGTCAAGCTTGCCGTCACGCGAACATCTGTCGTCATCGCGCAGCGTGCGTGCTATGTTTTCGGCAACAGCTTTTCAAAAAGGCAGCTTTTGTAATTTTCTCGCAACGGTCAATGCCAAAGCTATGTTTCTGTTATTACAAGCGCTTCGCTCTCGTATAAGTTTTGCCTTTCTGCTGTCATTCATTCAAAAATGCCTTTCCATCGTCAATTCAGCAGTCAAGCTTGCCATCACGCCAACATCTGCCGCCATTGCGCCGCAAGCCTGCCAGCATGGAGGAAGGTGCTGGAAGGTGCTGAAAGGTGCTGGCAGGCATGCCATCATTCCTGCCAACACCTTCCAGCGTCTACTTCCAGCAGCTTCCATTACAGTTTCTTACGTACATCAAGCTTTCCAACGCGACCATCAAACGCAATCAACCTTTCCAGCAATGAATCTTGATGGTTGGATGATGGAATTTTCAACAGGGTTAGTACCTTAAAGTATGCCAACCATTACATAAGGGACCCCTTAGAATACTGCCTACCAACAAACGCTCGTAAATATTGAGTGTTTAGTACTTATTTTAGTAATACGCCGAATAGACTTAATGTGAAGGCACGTTGCCTTATCAGACAATGTCACTCAACTTTTTATAAGTAATAGGGTGTAAGTTCGACGTTTGCAGTTTTCGCAGGCCCATACTACTGCACACGTTGAATTAGCCCCTACGCATAAACATGGGTTGAGCATTGTTGTTACTAGGTAGGCTAGTGCTAATGGAATATTGCCTTGATTCTATGGGCTTAATTTTTTGTCCGCGAAAAAACTGTAGCCGAGGAGAAGGAGATGCGTAAACATTTCGTTAAAGGGATACACGTTTGAGTATGTGTTGTGTAGGAAACGCTTTTAGCGGAAAGTATTCAAAATATGCAACAGGCGTTTTACCGTATTGATTACGCGGTTTGCACGTCATAGTCAACTTACTGCACCTGTGGGGCTCCTTAAAATCTCTGCTAAAAACAACTGTCATCGGGCAATATGGGCATGGCAATGGTAGTAAAGGGTAGAATTTGTTTCATTCGCGGATTTACCAACAAAGCGCAGTTTATAAAAACAATTGTTGTGTTGTTTGTTTTCAGATATATAGGACCTACGATGGGGCAAGCAGGGAGGGGTGTTGAATGGTCTATATTAACTGGCAGTTCCATTAAATTCAAATAAGAGAAGTAGTCATAGTCAGATTGAAGTCATCCTAATATTCTGTTGTGCGGGGTTATGAGTTTGAGTGAACTTTAAATCGGACGAATAATTGTTGTATAATGCTAAAAACGGGTGTGTATGGTAGATGTATGAGAGCTGAGTTTGAAAAGGGTTCACAACTCAAGCCTATTTCTGTACGCGAACATTAGTGCATGAGTTTGAGCTTTGGTCATATTTAAGAAATGTTATCAGTGGCTTCTTTATTCTTTACAGGGGACCTGCGCACACTTTGTAAATAGAGAGAAATCGTCATGCAGCATGTAGTTTACACAACCGCAGTTTAGCAGTACAGTTTGCCAAGTGTGACTTTGGAGGGAAATAGGTGACGTGACTGTAATTTATATTTCTTTAACTACATTCATCGACTTTCTGAAGAGAGATACCAGCGATATAATGCTTCGCAGTATTCGATTTGCCTCCTTCTGCTATCTGACAACAATAGGGGGTGGCAAGCGAATGGAGGACTTTATTCGTATATATGTCACAAAACTGCCTAATTTTTTGGTCGAACGCAGTCAGTCTGGTGCTTTTATTGTTAGAGAGACACTAATAGCACCTCAAGCGACAGACCGCGTGCGAAAGTCTTGAGTTTTTTATCAAGTTCAAAGGACCATAGGAAGCATCGTCGCGAAATAAACTGCCACAGCTTGCCGAATGAAGGCTCAACTTGGAAGCATCCCGCCGAGAGGCACAAATGGCTCCTATGCCGCTTTGTGTGCCGTACGATCTTGGACGCGTTCCATGGTGTTTCTGCACTGCAAGCACGTAGTATTGTACGCATACACTTAGCGAACGTCCGCAGCTGACCGCACGGCGAGGTACTTTGGCTTTTTGTGGGAGTGCTCCAGCTCTAGCGTATTAATTTCCGTAATTGATTTTGCTACAGCCTTGGCACCCCAATAGAAATACAGCAGAGCTTTTCCGAACTGCTGCCTGTATATTTTGCTTTGCCGAAACCAAGGGATCCCAAACGTTCTCTTACTGCTCTTACAATTGTCGTAGTCACACACTGCAAAAGTTAACCACCCTGTTTATAATAACAAGGTTAAAGAAAGTTTCGTTCTTCGTCAAGCACGCTCGCTTATAATACAAAATACAAAAATCACTTACCAACATTTCCTTTTCTTTAAACCATTATCTAATACAAATAGGTAAACGCATTTTTGGATACATATACAACACAAAAAGAAGTGGCAGACAAGCAGAAGCTGTTTGCCCGTCTACTTATTTTGTCCTTGAGAATAACGTTTGACATATATAACTCAATAAAATTGTCGTCTCTCCCCCTGTCTCAAATGCTACCTAATTATGTACATTTGGCCTAATGTCTTTACAAATTGGATACATAGTCATATGTGCTGGGCGTGTATCCGAAAGTAAGAGGACTTGACGGTCTTCCTCACTCATCCGATAGACAAAGTTTTTTTGGATCCCTTTTGCGACTCCAGCCATTCGAACTGCTGGAAGTTGTATCTCCCGTTCGGGGGTAACAAGAACAGTCTGCTATTGATTTATAGACCTAATGTGGTATCTTATTTGCGTAATCACATCATAATTGGTGAGGTTGTAGGATGTATATTCCTGGAGCTTAAGGCACAAGCATATCATGTTCTGCAAATCTGCTCTGTCGTTATTTTTCTGCCAACGTATTTGTTGCGTGTGACTGCGCTGGTCCATACGGTAGATAAGGCGCAATGTACCAAAAATAGGTTTTTATTGGTAACTGTTAAGGGAACTGTACCACAGTATTTCTTCCGCATCCCAGTACATGGGGCCCATGTACACATGTCGGGTGTGATACCGACGGCACCTAGCATGTGCAAGGACTGGTTTACCTCATTTCGCTAAAACTCAGATATCTTAGCAGCGTGAAACAAATTTGTCCTCTGACGCGAGTACATATTACCACGGTCGCAATGCACTTTTGCCTTTTTTACCATTATAAATGAATGTCTTTGGTGTGCTATTTGAAATACTTTCTGCCCTCTTTGAATGCTTATTGCCCGCACCCTATAGAAATATTTTTAAGGATTTCCCCATACTCACCGATTTAATTTAACAATTGTAATCCTTCACTCTTAAGTAAAAGTGAAGAATATGAATAGTATCAGTAATGTACATGATGGTCTTGTGATGCGAATGTATTCTTTTTGCGAGTGGTGCTTTAGATTTTGCTCACTGGTCTCCAACGCCTGATGTGTGGTATCTAATAAATTCTATTTCACATACTTCCATTTCCAGATCTAACATATCATCACGAGAAGACGATAAAGAGGGCAACGCAGCGTGCTTTGCCGTTCCAGCCTCTGCAACGAAGAAGTCGTGTGGGTGCGAGCTGCCTTTGAAGGATCCGTCTTGGCCACCATGGAGATAAGCTGTAAATACATCGTTCTACTGTCTAATCCTTCTAGTCGTCTTTCCTTCCGCCATGTAATATGTTTAGCAACAATGATATTTATAGTGCGAATAAAAGGCTAAAAGATTTTTGTATGTTTATTCTTAGATTGTTTGATTCAGCCGGTACACCACATGTAAACTGAATCAATAAAAAGGCGTTTATGAAGAAAAACAATTGCCAACTGCTAAAAATCGTAGAAACCTTATTTGCCCACGCTCCTCGGCGAAACTGAAATATTTTTAGTTTGCAGCCTTTTACCAATGCGCAGACAATAGACGTATTCTCCTTTTATTCAACATGAACGTGGGTGTAAGCCCTAATACAGTCATAATACAAAAACATTATTCTTAATCTATTAGAAAATTGGTATTCAGACGTGTAATTGGTTTGTATCGTCTGCTGTCACCGACCGGTACACACGGTGCGGCGTAGTGCTTGCACAGAGTTCTCAATTACTCAATACCCGAATGGAGAGGGTCGTCTTTTGTAAAGACCAAGGAGAAATCGGCTGTGAGGCATGAATTCACTGAAGATGGAGTAGTAAAGGAACGTGATTCTGAGAAGTCTTTCATCTAGCATTCTTGCGGCCTCCAAATTTCACCGATAGGCAGCTACCCAAAGATGCTTTCTTCCTGCCTTGGGTTGTCGATACAACGAAATACAAAAGCGATTCCTTTTATAATTCGCAGCAATGAGCTTAATTCTGCTCTTTTTACTGCCTTCAAGGTAAAAAGATGAAGGGGCGAGTTCTGTGGCTTCGCCTTATTCTTACTTGCGTTGTCTGCAAAGCTCGTCCATTCACGTGTCCAACGTGCAAAGAGGTGATTGATGGATTCCCCCCCCCCTTCCCCATAGTCGGAATGTAGCAGTGGCTAAGAGGAAGTTCACCTCGTTAGGATGCCTGCCGTGTTGTCTCTAACTAGAAACTTGCTATGATCGTATTTTTGTGCCGGGCCTTCATTTGAATACTTTCATCCTCAGCATTCTGGACGTGTTCAAAAGAATGACAGCTTCATATTTGTGGCATTAAAACGTGGGTGTCGTTTGTGTTCTATGACGCATCGTTCAGTTTCAGCATATAGCACTTGTTTTATGAAAGTGGTCTGCAATTTCCGGAATCTTTCGAAGCCGTTAGTGACACTAGGCGAGTGCATATCTAAACCCACAACGTTTGTTGAGTCATCTATTTTTCTTCGACTTGGAGCACGTTGCTGAACTTTGCAGCAAAATCTGGTTGCTTTGGCTGCGATACTGGGTCACACTTTTTACGTTGCCTTTCACGACGTCTTGTTAGAAGGCGGATTCTTTCAAGCCTGAAGTTTCCCTCTCACCCTCGAAGCCGCTGCTAACTGCCATCGCGTCGACAAAGTGTTTCTTCAATGCTATTCGGACGGTGTTTTGATAACGGAAATCTTTAGGTTAACTCTCATCAATCCAAGTACTGTCGGTATTCTGATGATATGTTGCAGATCTACGCGAACTTTCTTGAAGTTTTATTTATTTTCTTTTTATCCGAAGGTGCCTACGGTCACGACCTTCTCTCCAAAAAACTCATCACCGCAAAGATTTCTGGCAACTTTACGGTGATAAAAGCTCGCTGACTACCTCCCTAGAAGAGAATTCTCATTAGTGCCACGGGAGCCACTATGCTGCTGGAGGACCATGCAGCCAGCATGACCGAAATAGTATTGTAGGGGGAAGAATTGTTTTGTCTTCTTTATTCACCACTTAGCTCTACGTTGCATGAGAAAACATGTCGACGATTTCTTAGCCAACCTGTTCCCTTCTATACTCGACGAGAATCGGTATCCGGTCAAACAACACAAACTTCTAAATATTGCACATACCAGGGGAGCGGTAGTATGCTGTGACGTTCCGCAAATGTGTGAACCTTCTTAATTAGTTCCAAAACCCTTCCCAATGTACGAAGCGCAAATCATGTGTTTTGTTATGCGGAAGAAAATAGAAAGCTAGCCATGAAGGCGCAGAGATTACAGTTGATAACATCGAAGTTAGAATTGCTACAGTGTGTGAAAAATTTTAAGCTCGTTACTGTTTTGATTCTGGTAAAAGTAAAAACCGTCAAGCGAAGCCCAGCGTGATGACTTCAACCCGGAACGTGGGTAATAGGGGCTGTTATGTCAAGGGATTTATGTCGAAAATAAATCACGCGTGAGGCTGCAGTGGAAGCAAGTGTTGGCTGGCTAACTAGCTGGGATAAACGACATTCAGAAGAGAGGTTTGGAAAACACATATCCTCGGCAGACGCAGGTTCGGGACAACGACATGACTGGGCCCATTTGATACTGCTAAATACTAATGGCCGACAAGAAAAACCGGCACATTTAATTAACGTACGGAAAGCCGGTTCGGGCAACCCTAAAGGCTGTCCCTAAAACAACCAGCGTTACAGCAGTTCCGATACAAACGCGAAATATAGATTTCTTGAAAGTGTGTATTATGCAACACAAGATACTATCTTGAACCGAAACCCGCGGGATTAGAAAAGGATTCCAAATTGTGACTTACTGAAATGAAAACACCACCACCGAATTTGCGACCCTGATTGCGTCTACAAACGAGGTGCTGTTTGTTCCACTGAAAGTACTCAGTCGATGCTGTGTTGCTTAATAGCAATGCCCCGGTGAGTGCGACACTGACAGCCTCGGTATCATTTATTTCTTTTACTTTTTTCTGTCCTTATAAATTATTTATTTTTCGTGCTGACGCTACAATGTTTGTAATACGACACAGGCTTTAGTTTAATTTGGGGGCCACCAAAAAACCGTGAATTCATAGGGGCTGTTTAGCTGTCTATACCCTCTACGTTATGCTTCAAGAACGGCGCTGAATCAACAGATGCGGAAGCAGAGGATTTAGACTTTTAGGGTAATGGGCACAGTCATCGCTGGCATTGTACACGTTGTAACCCCCAAGGGATAGAATATTATGGCATAGTTATGAACAGGTGTTAAGACTTTTGCCTCTGGAGCTATTTCTGTAATATAAAAGTCAGTGTCTTCCAACAACTATGGCTTGGATTGCACCAGGTGTTGGTTTTGTACGAGTTGATTTCGATAACAATAGTCCTTTGCTTTTCTGGAGCACATGGGCTATCATAGGAGCACGCGCAACAACTTCCTGCAGCCATCCACAAAGGCCGACCTCACACTACCTGTCGCTTCGGTGGGTAGACCCCTTCCAATAATCAGCCTCAAGTATTGGTTGACCAAAGTGACACACTTTTTATGAAGGAGAAGCCTTTAAACTCATCCATAACTAATTCGTAACGATTTTGCCGCGTATTTCGCCGCATATCCTATGTTCCATCTGCTGAAACATCTGCCTACATATATAACCTCGTAACTCGCTCGTAGAGCCTTTATTCTCCACATACGTCATCACTGGAGAAAAGAAAAATCGTGCTGTGCTCCATACAAAGGTTTTTAAGAGCAGGAGAGTTTAAGATTGTCTTCTGTCTGTGAGAATGGCTAACCGGAAATTCAGCTCGACGATGTGGAGCAGGGAAAAACCATACGCCAGGAGGTGCCAGGGAAATCGGCGAAAGCAAGGAGTCCAGGAACAAGTGCAACGAGCGCGCAACTCAGGAATAAAAAAAAACGCTTCGCGGGGTATAAACCAAACCGGAGTCCCTCAAACAATAAATACGGCATCCATCAGATTGCTTAGTCACCTTGCCTTATTAGCCCAAAATCGCTACTATCCGTTTATGACCGCAGACCTTTTCCGGTGGGTACGTTGTGCGGACGTTCGCTAATGAATTTGGCTGAATTGAAGCTTGCTGTAACGATGACAGCGCCGATAAACCGGGTCAGGACGATGACCCCCCTTCCTTCTTGTGGCCTCTTTGGGTGGAAGTGATGGGCGGCCTCTGCAGGCGCCAGCGAGTCGCAACCCTTTGTATGGGCCTCGCCGGCGGCTTTTTACGCTGCTTCGGAAAAGGCTTTTCTATCCTCGTTACCTTCGGGGACGGCGAGGGGGACAGCGGAGGTCAAAACCCTTATAGGCATGTGCGCTGCTGGTGGGAGGCGGCTTTGCTTGCGCCCTGCTTGCGCAGGCTTCAACGAGTTTGTTGGGAGCTGCGGCAAGACCGGTGGCATCAAGACTTGCTCCCGTGGCGGTTCTGGGTGCCAGAGCCCCTCGAATTTCTCGCCAACCGTGCGGCGGTTCGGCACCTTTTTGGGCCTCCGGGCCCCCATCAGGGATTGCGCCGCGATATCCCGCTTTGTTCGCTGCGGCGCCGTTTAATTGTAATTCAGTTTTCGTTTAGTCTTGTGCTGTTTCGTCGTCTCCTGTAAATAAGTGTAAATAGATTTCTTTTTCTTCATCGTCAACTTGCCTCGTCTCGTCATCGGGTCCTTCACCACCCTCCACAACTACACCACTCACCTTCTTCAACGAACCTAACTTTACTGGCGCAGCCCGACAGCGTCACGGACGTTACCTGTGGTTTAGTTAACGAAGTGGTGACTCAATGCGGGCCGAGAGGCGACTTGGAGTGTAGGAGAGAAGGGAAGCCGACAACACGCAAGAACACGACGAAGCTGGACGGCTGCGAGCCGCCTGCAAAACAGCGGATCCGTTAGAGCCACTGCCGGGAAGAAGACATCTTCGGACCCACCGACCTCCACGGGAGTGAAGGGGGAGTGCTGTGCACGGTGCAGCTTGGCGGTCAGATCAGCGCCGGTATGTGGTCTGGCTCTGCACTTTCCATTTTGGAGGATATCCTCATCGCCAGAGCACAGCATTGCCAGGGACAAAGATCTGGAGGTTGAACGTGCAAAAACGCCAGCTCGAGTGGCTCTTAAGGTTGGCCGAGGCCCCATTTCGGGCGCGACCAGGTAACGAGAACGTGGTGCGGCCGAGCTGCAGTTTCGGGCAGACCACACACTAGTCCGCGAACTGCCGCGTTTACATTCGTCTCAACCTAGACGCCAGCCCACCCCCACCAATGGAACGCTGTGTTGAGATAGATGGTCCGGAGTCATGCGAAAAGCCTCGTCTCGTCATTGCGGCATTGTCGGGCATCTCCAAAAGACGGCCTAACAAAGTGTACGGCAGGCTAGTGGGACTGAGGGTCTCAGCTAAACCGTTCAAGCTAAGGCGCGACACGGTCATCGAAACCGTATGGCTGAGAAGGATTTTCACTTCGTATCAACTGACCAGGGCGGGTAAATCGGTTTCAATGGCAGAAACGTCTCGTAAAGGGGCAACTGTGGGCCCCGCTATTTTCCCTTCGTCGAGGGCTATGCTCGGCGGCACCTCGGCTACACAGCCAAAGGCAGCGGAGGCGGCTGCCCAGCCCACGGGTCAGGCAGGTACGCCCGCCGCGACTGCACGTGCTGACAAGGTGGCGGCGGGCTGTGTCAGCACTGGTCCAGGGGAGGCAGATCAGCCTGCCAGGAGTGACTTCTCTTCACTGGGCGAAACTGAGAAGGGAGCATATTAGCGGATCAGGCCCGATAAACCGGCTTCATCACTGGGCGATTCACGTCAAACTGCTATCGCGGGTCTTCCTACTCGGCGTGTGTCGGTGGCTATTGTCGGCGACTACACGGCTACGCAGCTGGCGGCAACGGAGTCCGAAGTTCAAGCCACTGGACAGCCAGGTCCGCCCACCTTGACAGCACTCGCCGTGGCGGGCTTCCGCCGGGATTGTAAAGGGAGGGCATATGAGCTGAGAAATATCGAGGCGCCTCCGCTGAGCGCCAGAAAAGCGCTTGGTCAGTCCGCCGAAGCACAATCTCTACCGTATCCCGACCGGGCCGGTCAAAACGATGTGCTCGGGGCCGTTGCAACCGCAAACGTTTTTTGTAAGAATACCCCTGCAGCCAATGCTGCTGGCGGCAGCGAACAAAACGCTGATGCCCTGACGAGAGACCCAGCCTCGCGCCCCATTCGGCTTCCGCCCGCACGAACTGGTGCTCGCCCTCTGGCACACCCGCCCGAGATCCCCTGTTTCGAGAAGTCGCTATCCGGGAGGGTTACAGGCTTTAACGTTCCCCTGAGTGAGCTTTTTCGGGCACGGAAGCCGAGACCCAGTTCGGCCGCGTTAAACGTTAAGAAACTGTTGCTTGCGGTCGGAGCGAGTCATGGCTCAGAAGTAAGGAGAAGGGTCAACGAAAGGCATGCAGGAAGCAACTCGGCATGCTAGGCAGGGACCAATGGCAGGCGCGGACAGGTAAACGTAAGCGTTACAAGACCCGTGCTCCTGGTCATGAGGGTGGCTCTGGCATTGTGGGCTTCCTGCACGGGTTGCAGAGGCGGATCACCTGACGCCTCGGCGAATGCCTTACATCGCGATTGGTGCAACACCTCGAAGGGCGCTCACCCCGAAGCGGCACGCGATTAATTCGGGGGCTACTGGCGCAAACTGTGGTGAACCGACTAAACGCTCGGGAACGTTTTTGTTGCTGCTGTGTATTTATCACCCGTATGCTTGCGGGTGTGGTAGCGTTCACCTCAGGTTTTGTTGCGCAATTGCATCGTTCTTTTTGCTGCCGTTTTCTCTTGTTCTTTCTCTTGTTCTTGCGAGTAAACATTCATTTTGTCTTTGCCGTGGTATCCCGCAGGCAAGTAGTTTTCTGGTTTGAATGATGTGCCCCGGATGTGTTATGCATCACTGTGTTTTTTTTCTCTTGGTGCTTTGCCTGCACGCGGAAATTTCACTTGCATGCATTGAGTCCTCAAGAGATATTCCTCCTGTATTTTTGTTGTATGTGTGTATCGGCGCTGTAATCACTTTGAGGTTAAGCCTGTCGTAGTCTAAGCAGTCCTGACACGGGCTTTTCATAGGGGAGCTGTAATGATGACAGCGCCGATGAACCCAGTCAGGAAGATGAACCCCAACTTTCTTGTGCCCTTTTGGTGTCCCCCTCCTTGGCGGAAGCGATGGGTGGCTCCGCAGGCGCCAGGGAGTCGCAACCCTTTGTATGGGCCCCGCCGGCGGCTTTTTCCGCGGCGTCGAGGAAGTATTTTCTGTCCTCCTGACCTACGGGGGCGGCCAGGGGGGAGCGGAGGTCAAAACCCTTACTGGCATGTGCGCTGCTGGTGTAGGCGGCTTTGCTCGCGCGATGTTCGCGCATGCTTCAACGCGTCTGTTCGGAGCTGCTGCCCAGAGCGGTCCCATCAAGACTTGCTGCCGTGGGGGTTTCTGGGCGCCAGAGGCCCGCGAATTCCTCGTCCACCGAGCAGCGGTTCGGCACCTTTTTTGGCCTCCGGGCCCCCATCAGGGATCGCGCCGCGATACCCCGCTAATGCGCTGTGCTTGTGCTATTTTTTGTTGCCTCTTGTAAATAAGTGTAAATAGACTTCTTTTTCTTCATCGTCTACTTGCCTCGTCTCATCATCGGGTCCTTCACCACCCTCCACAACGACAACACTCACCTTCTTCAACGAATCTAACTTTACTCTTGTCTTCAGAATTCCACCGATTAGATTTCGAACTTTGTGAGGGTGGATTGTTGACTGATTTAAATCTCTATGCTTGGACAGAGCTCGGTGTTTTAACCAACTTTATCTAATAAAGGAGCCTAGATAACAAATACAAAGTGGCGCTGGTGAAGATCATTAGACTGACTGTGTCATTAGCCTTTGCATGTCAAAGCTGAAGGAGAAGTGTGCCATTTTATTTCGCTGAGCACAGCCACCCATACCCACTTTGTCGCCTGCACACAGACCTAGTGGGATGAAAGAGGAAATTATCTTTTAATGGTGAATGGCGATGTGACAAATGGCTTAATTTCTAGTGCTTAAAATGCGTACGAAGAGCTTCGTGTTTTTGTTGGAACTTTGTTACTAACTAGTATAATTAACTGGAGTTGTTCTGACAGAACAGTTGTCCATACTACACCGCTTAAAATAGACTTGTGCAATCACATGCACCATTTAAAATTGTCAAAACCAGATGAAAGTTAAAGTTTTAAAAATGTTTCTGTTGCTTTGCTCTTACCATTTTTTTGATTGTGGGGTGTCGTTTATTAAAACTCTTACACTGACCTCAATGGATAGCAACAATAACATTCTAAAATTTTCTTCTTGGTGGCATTTGCATTGTGTCGTGTGACATTCAATAGCGATAACATTGTTTAAAGTTTTGCTTACCGCAGTGGTTGGCGTGGTTGGAAAGAAGTGTCCGGTATAGTGTGGCTTCTCAACTATTTAGGCTGTATCTGTACCTAAATCAAACGTAAAAAAATTGACCGCGTATCTGCTACTTTCTTGGGAATGTCGCCAAAAGACGATAGTCTTTGTAGACATTTGAAAGGAAATGTCCCCCTTTGCTTTCCCGCTCACCTCGCATGCTGTTCCTGTAACGTCACGCTCATGCCAAGGTAAACACACGAAATGTTTTCTGCATGCGATTTGAATTTGCCGCATTCCACTGCTACAGGCCGGGTTCCCCGATGCAAGCGCTGCAGTACGGTGGAGACGGGCGTGAATCGAGGCGGCCGACTACAATGCTCATAGAACCGCATGGCCGTGCTCCACGTGCGTTCAAATCAGAACGTGAAAGCAATGCCCAGACGTTGCTTTCACCCCTTAATATTAACATTCCGTTTATGTAGATGTCCTGGGCAGCTCTCCCTGTTCTCCTAATATTTATTACCATTTTTCCTAACAATGCGAAAATGCTGCCTACACGTTTTCCAACGGGTTTGTTGAACGACTATCTGGCTAGCTTGGATTCGTACATGATTGTAGCCACTGATGCGTGTGAACTTGAGGATAGAGCGGGTGTGGGAATTTTCATTCCACAACTCAACTGGTCGCTTTCGATTCGCCTACCGTACTTCCCCCCAATCTTCTATGCTGAGTTTATGGAAATAGTCATAGCAAAAAAAAACTTACCTCCTAAGTTATTATATGTCGTAATTGTGTCAGATTCATTAGCCATTTGCTCTGCTTTGATATCCACGAAAATAGTTCAGCTGTTCTTCGCAAATTTTGTTTTTTGTTTCCTTCCCACGGAAGAGGGATCCGCCTGATATGGGTGCCGGGCCATAATGGTTTATGGATGAATGAAAAGCAGACTGTTTAGCGAGCTCACCACTAGAAGGCCCTGCGATCGACGTCTGTCAGTTTCCCTCCATACTGGCGGGAGCACGGATACGTCGGTATCAACCTCTGGCGAGGTGGCAGGAGGGTATCATCACCTCCTTGACGATTACGCCAATTTGTGGGATATTTGTGGGACTACCGAAATTTCGAATCTCGCCAATGGGTGGTCACTTTAACTAGTTTACGTTGTAGAGCTCCGCAGCTCAACTTGTATATGCACCGCGCTGCGCCCAAATCCTCTCGTAATTGTAGTTTTTGTGATGAAAATGAAACCATAGAGCATTTTCTGTTACGTTGCCGCGATTTCTCTTCAATAAGAAGAAAATACCTCGTGCACCCAATTTACCGTCTTTGACTTACCGTTTAAAAGCCGATCTTACTATCGTTTGGTGCCGCTTCACTTGGGTTTGCTCACAGGAATTTCGTTATAGCGATCCACACCTACGTTGCAGCGACTAGGCTGCTTCCCTGTCAGCCGCTCTTCTTGCACACAGACAAAAGAAGAGCCTTTCTTGCACATTCCCGCATGGCCTTTTATTGCAAATTCCTGCATAGTGCGCACTTTTCTTCTACAAATTTCTGTATTTGTTGTGCGATTATTCTGATCAACCTTTCTTTTTTTCCTCCATAACTTCCTCCAATCCCCAAGTGGGTATGTGTCACAAAAAAAGGAACAACAACAACAGAACGTGGGACCTAGCTAGTAAAACCTTTCGTTGCTGTTGCCGCGTAATTTTTTATATGCCTCCAGGAGGTGGAACGGGGAGCAGCAGGCGGCGGTTTTCTGCAGTAGATGTGAAATATCATTTGCTATCAAAAAACCAAGTTTCCATGAAGTTTTGAATACGTGAAACTGCAAACACGGTAATACATGGGCGCTCCAGCCTCTACTCTGCTTTAAATGCGCTGACACCCTGAGGTAAATGAAGATAATTGTATATCCGGTGCAACAACTCCAAATTTTATTGCCCCATACATAAGCCGCGGCGTTTGCTTGTGTTTCTTTTAGGAAAGCGGGAAGCTGAATGGCAAAAGCCGTTAACTACACTAAACGATCAGGGTACAAATAGTACGATTATTTCCGTACACTTGGTATTGCAAGAAATTTGAAATGAATAAGAATGTCGATGATGAGGAAGCATATGCCGCTCAACCCTCGCGATCTTAGATTTTCGTTCTTCGGCTCTGTGACAACAGTGTGCGTGTGGTAAGAGGATCGATGGCCTCATTCGAATATATGTTACAAAAGATTGCTTGATTCTGGGGTGGAAGGCAGTTAGTCTGGTGCTTCTATTTAACCAGCCACACAGGTAGAATATAAAGCCCCAGAGCCCATTCGAAACCTTCTGTGCAATCCCGTCCGAAGCACCGTCCGAAGTTCAGAAGTGCATAGGAAGCACCGTCGCGACATGATACTCCAAATCCTCCCAATTAGAGGATGAACTTGGAAGTCTCCCGCGGAAAGACGCAAACGGCTCCAACCACTCTAGGTGTGTGGTACAAACCTGGGCGTGTTTTATGGAATTTTCGCAGTGCTCAGAAGTTCTATTTTACTCACACACTATCCGTACGTCCGCAACTGTGTGCACGCCGAGGTATTTTGGCCTTTTCTGGCAGTCCTCCTGCTGTAGAAGCATCATTTCTGTAATTGATTTTTCTACTGGACTCACAGCAAAATAAATACACACTAGAGTTTTTGCGAGCTCCAGCCTGTATATTTCACTTGCCAAAAATAAAGGATACCGAATATGATCTTACTGCTCTTACAATTGTCGTATTCACACACCGCTAAAGTTAACCACGCTGTTTTCAATTACAAGGTTGAAATTCTAAATAACACTTCATCTTTCCTTAAAAAAGCTCGCTTTAATTATAAAATACAAAAATCACTTACCAACATTTCCTTTACTTTTCAAATATTCCTATTACAAATAAGTAAACCAGTTTTTTGTACAAATACAGCACACACAGAAGTGCGAGACCATCAGAAGCTGCGTGCCCGTCCACTTCTTGTGTCTGTGAGAATAACGTTTGACATAAATAACACTGTGTAAAAAATTGGCTGCTCTAGCCGTGACAGAATCGGCAGTTAATGTAGTTTATGTTGTATATCATTAGTTATTGCTTCAGACATGACAAAAACTTTGTCTTCTCACCTGTCGCGCCTTGTCGTCTCTCTTCCTTGCTGAAGCGGTACTTAATAATGACTTTTGGTCTCCTGTCTGTACAAGGTGGATACATAGTCACATGCATTGCGCATCTATACAAAAAAGAAAGGGGGGAATTACGAGGTTTTTTTTATTGATGCGGGAGGTAGACGGGCTGGACGGTCTTCTGCACTCATCCGTCAGCCATAATGTCTTTGGATCCAAGTGGCGGGCCCGCCATTCTGACTGCTGGGATTTTTATCTCCCACCGAAGCTGACAACAACCGTCTGAGACTGCTTTATAGGCGTAATTTTGCATCTTCTTTGCGGAATCATATCGGACTTGATAATGTTGTCTGCTGTATATTCCTGGAGCTGATGGAAGAAGCGTGTCATTTCAGTAAATCTGCTCTGCTGTTGCTTTGTTGCCGACGTTTTTGTAGCGTGTTGTTTGCGCTCGTCGATACGGTTGCTTAGGCGCAGTCTACCAAAAAATAGTTTTGTATTGATAATTGTTAGGAGAGCATTGTACTTAGTACACTATTGGGTCCGCGTTCCTGTAATGGCGCCCGTATACACGTATCAAGGGCCATACACATCATACTCCGCGTGTGCAGGCTCTTGTCTACTGCGTTTCCGGAATGCGATAGACCATAGCAAGGTCGGAATGCACTCCTGCCTTTTTTTCTATTCATGGTGGTCAGCACGGACGGAAACAACGCGCGAAGAAGAGAATAGACGACACGTGACACCTAGGACACAAAGGACACAGGACGACACAGGAAAAGACGCCTGCGTCGGGTAATCTCTTTTTCGTGTGTTGTTTCCGTCCGCGCTGGCCACCATGAATGCTATCCAACTCGCCCAATTTGCTACCTTGTTTTTTTTTCTATTTTTAGTAGATGTCTTTTGTGTGCAATTTTAAATCATTTTTATTCATTTTTATGTTTATTGTCTCTACCTTTTACAAATGTTTAAAATATTGACCCAGTAATTACCGATTCAATTGAACAGTTCTAATCCTGAGCTGTTTAGTAAAAGTGAAGCGTATGATTTGAATCAGTAATGTACATGGTGAACTTGTAATGCAAACGTATATGTCTTGCGAATTGTGCCTGGTCGCTTTTGACTGATGTATGATATCTAAGTAATTCTAGTTCACATGAATCCCTTCTTGCACATCTAATACATTGCCACGAGAAGACGGTGAGGAAGGCCACGCAGCGTGACTTTGTCGTCCCAGCCTAGGACGAAGAAAAATCTCAGTTGGTGCGAGCTTTCTGTGAGGGTTCTGTCTTTTCCGCCATGTAAACAAGCTGTAAATGCATTGTTGGACTGTTTAATCTTTCATTTCATCTGGCCTGCCACCGGGTAACAAATATTTTAACAAGCATGATATTTATAGCGCGAATGAAAAGCCATAGATTTTCTCAGTCTGTTTGTATGTGCTTTGTTTGATTTAGTGAGCTAGCTAAAGGGATGCCGAAAAATAACCGTTCATGCAGGACAAACGATTGCCAACTGCTAGAAATGGTAGGAAACTTCTTAATTGTCCAAGTTCTTCAGCTAAACTAATGTATGACTCCTGTTTGCAGCAAACAATTCCTGCAGGTAAGGCAAGTATTCTGGTTTATTTTGACGTGAAGGCGGGTGTAGTAATAATAACATCTCTATACAAAAATATATTGCGTAGAATAGAAAAAAACGGGCGTTCAAGCTTCAAATGGGTTGTATCGCCTTCTGTCACAGACCGCTCCCCGGGGTGCGGCGTAGTGCTCGCACAGGGCTCTCCATTTTTCGATACCCGATTCGAGAGCAAGGTCCTTTGTAAAGACAAAGTACAAATCGGGGGTGTGGCGTCGATTCTCTCTCTGAATGAATGAATGAATGAAACAAATCTTTATTAAAACAACAGGTGCAGTTGTTAGGGCACCCGCCCGGTGGAGGGGATCCCTAGTCCGGGATCCCCTGGCTGCGGCTGGCTGCGCGGGCCCTTTGCACCAGGTCAAGCTGGAACGTAGGGTCCTTGCTGGTCAACCGCGCCGTCCACTGTTGTATAGAGGGGTTGGGGATTGGGTGCAGGTCCGGTGTCTTTTGGCACTCCCACACCTGATGGTATAGGGTACCGGGCGCTGGGCAGTAGTGGCAGGTGGCTGGATAGTCTGTCGGATAAATGGCATGAAGAAGGGTACGGTGTGGATACGTGTTAGTTTGAAGTCGTCTGAACGTTGTTGCTTCATCCCTTGTGAGTTGGTGGTGTGGAATGGGGAAAATTTGCCGTTTGAGTCGGTAGTCCGCCAATATATCTGTGTAGCGCAAGAGAGGTTGCGGATTAGGTGGATGAGGTGGTGGACTGCCCCGTGAGAGAAATGGCCCGGTGTATGTAATCGCGGGCAGCGGCGTGAGCCGCCTCATTCCCCTCAAGGGATTCGTGTCCTGGCACCCCAAACTATATAAACTTCGGGAATGCTCTGTCTTGTTTAAAAGAAGACGAAGTGCCGTTTCAGAAATTCGACCTTGTAAGTAATTTCTGCACGCTGCCTGAGAGTCGGTAAGTATGGTGATTGGGTATTGGGCAGTGATGATGGCTTGGGCTATCGCGGCTTCTTCGGCAGTATCAATCGCTGTGGTATTGACGGTACAGGATGTGATCTCTGGCCCGTCCATTTCACTACACAAGTTACGTGGGCCGGATGGTGCGGATAAGGAGATGCATCCACATAACAGGTATTTAGGTCGTTTGCATATCTGGCGGACATGGCTCGTGCTCTGGCAATTCTTCTGGCCTTGTTGTACTGTGGATGCATATTTCTTGGTATTGGGGCCACTCGTATGTGCTGTCGAATCTTCAAAGGTATGCTTGTTTCTGATCTTTAACCGGTGGAGTGGTGTAACCTAATCGGTGAAGAGTTGCACGCCCCGTCGTCGTTTTCTTCAGGCGCTCTATCTGAGAAGGTGTGGTGCGCTTCTTGTAACTCCTCCCAACTGTTATGTACGCCTAATTGTAATAATTTAGATGTCGATGTCTTCGAGGGTAGTCCGAGTGCAGTCTTGTAGGCTTGGCGAATAATTATATTAATCTGGCTTTTTCGTTAGTTTTAAGGGCCAAGTATCGGTGTTCCATAGGTGATTCTACTTATGAGTACTGCTTGTATTATTTTGAGCGTGTCAGGTTCTTTGAGGCCATATCGTCGATGTGCGACGCGCTGATTATGTGGTCAGCTGGTTGACAGTCTTCTGGAGGGGAGCGATTGTGTGGAGCCCAGAGCCATTTTTAGGGATAACAAGTCCAAGAATCTCAAGTGAGGCACAGTTGGGACGGGTTGCTCATTGATGAATAGGTCCGGGTCTGGGACGGTGGACTTTTGTTTCGGGGTACCAGCACTAAGTGTCAAAAGTGCCGATTTATCTGGGGCACATTCAAGACCTCGTTCTCGAAGGTATCTTTGCGCCTTGTCTATAGCGGCTTGAAGTGCTTCTTGTTGCTCACCCATGGATCCTGTAGGCGTCAAAAGGTGAGATCATCTGCGTAGATGGCGTGACAAAGGTGGGGAATATCTTGCAACTAATGGTGGGAGGTCCTTCATGCAAGGTTAAACAAAAGTGGCGAGATGACTGACCCTGTGGGGTGCCACGAGCGATCGTCTTGAAAGGAGCAGACCGTAAATGTCCAATTCCAATGGTCGCGGTGCGTTTCGTGAGGAAGGCTGCGACGGTAATTGTACACTCTCTGCCCACAATCAATGGATGAAAGGCCCTGAAGGATAGCGTGGTGACTGATGTTGTCGAAAGCACCCTTTTATGTCTAGAGCCAGGATGCAGCGCTTATGGTTCTTGGGAAGCCGGTCAAGAATGTCTTCTTTAATTTGAATGAGTACGTCCTCTGAGGGATAAGTGTGGGCGAAACCCATACATCGCGTTGGGAAAATGGTCATGGTCTTCAATGAAAGGGGAGAGACGATTTTGCACATATGTTCAAATAATTTTCCTACGCAGGATTGTAAGCGATATGGGTCTCAATTTCCCTGTTGTTAACGGCTTTCCAGGTTTAGGTATTATGTTACATCGGCATGTTTCCACTGTGGAGGGATTTGTCCCGTCTACCAATTATTATTTATATAGTCTAGAAGGGCTTCTAATGCTTCACAGTCGAGATTTCGGAGGAGCTTATTCGGAATTTCTGTCCTTTTCCAGGTGTAGTGTTCCGGGTGAGGTTTTTTCGTGCGGCGGCTTCTATTTCGGCACGGATAAAGGGGGCATCCAGTTCGGGGTTAGGGGCGCCATTGTACGGTGGGAGAGTAAGCGTAAGTTGGGCGCTGTCTTTCCATGGCTTTTGTAGCTCCTCGAGGAGTTCCGCCTCTGTTCCGGGATAGTTATGAATAAGCCTCTTTAATTGATGGGCTATGGATGATTTAGATTCCTTGTTTCCCATGAGGGATCGAAGCAGATGCCACGTTTTACGGGTACCCAGTGTACCCTGCAATTGCGTACAGAATTGAGCCCAGTTTTGTTGGCTGAGTGTTTTAGCATATTCAGCTGCTTCCTGCGTTAATTTAGCTATTCTGATACGTATTTTTCGATTTGTTTTGTGTTTTCTCCATCGCTTAGTTAGCCCTCTTCGGGCCTCCCACAGATGTAAGAGGTGTGCATCTACAGCGGGGCAATCTTGCGTGAGAGGCAATTCTTTCGTTTGTTTTTGGAAAATTTCTAACAATCTCTGTGCCCATTCTTCGATGTCTTGAATGGGACCGTTTGGTGCCGATTCGCGGAATTCTGCCAATCAGTTATGCGGGCAGTGCCGATCTTTTGTGAATCAGTGCGATAGTTCGAAATTTGCAATTGAATAATGTAATGGTCACTGCCCAGCGTTTCAAAGAGACATTCCCATGTTGGATCTTTAACTCCGTGTGTTAAAGTAAGATCTGGGGTGTGTCTCGAGAGACACTATTACCGAGCCGGGTCGGAGTGTCCGGGGCATTGCACAAGTGCAAGCTATTACCTCGTATGGCATCGTAAAGTTGTTGTCCTTTTTTGTTGTCCCTATGATATCCCCATGCTGTGTGTTGCGCATTAAAATCTCCTGTTATTACCAAAGCATGACCCCTAGTGCGCTGTTTAACCGTTTTGAAGAGGCGGTCAATCTCCCCTAGGCCGGCCGTCGGAGGGCTATAGATATTTAGAAGGAAAAGGCTATTCTGATTTTTCTTTGGTGGGAGAAGCTCGATAAAAGTGTAGTCAATAGATGTGGGCAGGGAGTGTACTTGCGCTGCTGTACTCGTCTGTACGAGTATCGCTGTCCTCTTCTGTTGGTCCGTGGTGTAAGTTGTGTAGCCTCGGAGATGCACTTTGTCCGTGTCTGTTTCTTGTAGCGCAATGGCGATGGGTGAGTGTTGAGACGCGTAGAAAGACAACGATGCTTGTTTGCTGCGAAACGAACGACAGTTCCACTGCCAAAACTCTGTTGGTGGGTTCACAGGACACTTAGGGACCACCATTATGGCAGGTTTACCATTCGTCCTCTGAAGCCATGGCACTGGTCGATTGGCTGGGCGGGTCGTTGGTAGGGTTGTCGTTCGGAGCAGTGGTCGAGTTTCCGAGGCTTTGGTGTTTATTCTTTTTGCGGGTCTTCCTTTTCACCGACTCTGCAGCCTCTTGTCGTTGCTCCAATGCTGTGATACGGCGTTCCATAGTTTCACTCAGGGATCTGATTAGATGTTCAATACGGACGAGGTCAGGTGTCTCAGGGGCCTGGAAAGTTGGCTGCACTGTGTTGGAGGGCGTCACTATTTCTGGGGCTTGCTGTGCAGGAGGCGCCTGAAGCGCTGTGAGGCGGGCTAGTAACTCCTCGATGCGACGCTCTAGGTTTTCGGTGCGAGCCGCCTGCATTTCAAGTTGCTTTCTGAGTTGTGCGTTTTCCTGTTGTAGCTGTTGCATGCGAGGGTCATCAGTCGGTGCCGGCATTTCGAGTTGCTTTTTGAGTTGTGCGTTTTCCCGTTGTAGCTGGTACGTGCGAGGGTCGTCAATCGGCGCCTGCGTGAGGACGGGTTGGGCTGGTAATGGGGGGAAATCTCCCGGCTGCGGTATCCCCGAGGCAACTACGGCAGACCAGTTGGCGAGTTGCATGGGTTGTTGACGGCGTCCGCTGCTGCCCGGCTGGTAATGAGACGACAGTGGATGGCTGGTTTGAGTTTGTAAGGGAGGCTGGAGGGGAGGAAGCACCTCTACACGGGCGAGGCGTTCTCGTACATGGATGGGTGGCGGGGGAGGACGAAGTTTCTGCCGGCATTCCTTGCTGGCCGTTGGGTGTGCAAGTCCGCATAATTTGCACTTCGGGTTGCACACGTGGTCTTGGGAGGGATCACGCTCTTGACAGTGGGCACATGTAGTTACGTCCGGCGTGACACAAACGTCGCGTCGGTGACCGATGTCCCCGCACAAAGTGCAGCACTGAATTGATCGACGGTACGGGCGGCACCGAGTATGCATTCCATGGACGCGGATGTAGAAATCCTAAATCCAGTTGTTTTGCGTCTTCGAAATTTCACCAAAAGTGAGAGCTGAAAGATGCCTTCTAACTGCCTTGGGTTGCCAATATACCAAAATACAAACAGGTAATTTCTTAGAATAGTCGCAGCAATGAGCTTAATGGGCTCTTTTTACCGCCCCCGCGGTAGATAAAGGAATCGCCATGTTTTGTGGCCACGCTTCATTGTTGCCTGGGGTGTCTGCTGGTCGAAGCTCGCCGATTTACGTGGCAAACGGTGCAAAAAGAAGATTCGTGGCGGCTACCCTCACTCCCCGATACCCTGATTATAGCAATGGCTAAGATGTGGTTCGCCTCCTTAGGGGGAGAGCCGAGTTGTCTTCAACTACAAAAGTGGATATGATCGAGTTGCAACAATGGGTCGTATCTCTAATACTTCGAAATCAGCTATCTGAACTTGTTGGTTCAAAAGAAGGAAATGTTGGCGTTTTTCTCATTAAAACGTGTCTGTTTTTTTAGTGTTCTTGGACGTGATGTTCAGTTTGGGAATGTAGCATCTCTTTTAGGATAGGGCCCTCAACGTTCAGCCATTGTTGAATGGTGATAGTTTCAATAGGGTAGTTCGTATTCGAAACCAGGACGTTTGTACAGTGGACTCTTTTTCTGGGACTTGAAACACGTTCTCGAACTGTGAAGCAGAATCGGGTTTCTATGGCTGTCATACTGGGTCCAGTTGGTTTAGGTTCCCTGTTACGACATATTGTAAGAAGGTGGATTTTTCTTAAAATAAAGTGCTCCTCTCATGCTCGAAACCGCCGCTACTGCCATCGTATTGACAAAGTGTTATTTCAAGGCTCTTAAAATCGTGTTTTTGATTACCTAGATATTTAGGTTACCTCCCGTACTTTTAGGCACTGTCGTTATTCCGATGAGATCTTGCAGATTTACACGAACCTTTCATGGGGTTTTATTTGTTATCATCATACCTGAAGACCAGTGTTGTACACGTTCCTCTAAAATAGGAACGAAAGCTCGTTCCTCGTTCCTTGCCAATTTTGAAACGAGTTCCCGTTTCAGGTTCCTTTCCACGAAAAAAACGCATTCCCGTTCCAATTCGAAAATTGGAACGTGTAATTACAATAACGTTAGAATTAGGTTTTTTCAATTAAAATATAGTGTCGCATATTCCTGAGGCAAAATTAGGTGAGAAATTTAAAACTCATATCAAACTACATATATAATAAATGAATAATAAAACCGCCGGGAGCAGATTATATGGAGATAAAATTATTCAAAAGAAAATCTCCTAGGAGAGTTTTTTCAGAGAGCACCGGACAAACTGTAGACGGCTGAGGGACATTTCGGTTCAGGATGTTTCGGTGCGGAAATTTCTTGTACGGACATATCGGTGTACGGGCGTTTCGGTGAATGGATATTTCGGTTTACGGACATTTCGGTGCCCAAACTTTTCGGCGACCAAATTATCCGCTGCTTGCCTGTTTGCAACAGCCGTTATATTTTTATTTCCGCTTAACGTGGGTTATGGACAACAATCTGGATCAGTGAATGTATTTTTTGAGTGATGCCATAAGTTTGATCTTATCCAGGTATTTTTAGAAATTCTACATTTATATATTTTTGTTTAATACCTATTCCTGGGACACCTGTTATGCAGCCGATTAAATTGTTTAGCACATGTTTTTTTTTTTTTACGGCAGGTTGTTAACTTATATTCGCCCTTTTTTAGCTAAGACAATTAACCGGTGTTTACGGTGGTCCGATTCCTTTTTTGTATTTTTTTTTAAATCACACACCATCAAATTACATGAATTACATGCACACTTTCAATATCAAAAACGTAAACATTAGCTAGCCCCCCAAAATCCAGAAAACCTTATGAAGGGTATTACAGGGGCTGGGCTGCCCTCCTATAATGAATTTGCGGAAACTGGTCCAGGATATTCTCGTGGAGGAAGAACCGGCCCTTCCGAAAACAGCAGCAGCTTCTAATGTCTTAAATGTTGATTTACCGCGTACGTGTTGTGCATACAAATTCCACCCATCCTGTTCGTGAAAGCTAACCTTTATTTTAGGTTTAAATGCTACATTCACCACATTTTATGTCTTTGTTCTAGCGCTCACCCCTCCCCCTCCCTGCCGGCAGGCTCGAATCTCGAGCAGATTTCTCTTTCAGTCATAATATATTCAGTTTCCCCTGAAAATCGTACAGGCGTGGCGGAGTTCATGGTCTCGAAGCGTGACCGCGGTGATACAGGAATAGCTTTACATTTACCATGACCTCACAAAACCTCCATAACGTGAAACAAAAATCCACCTAAAAATCCGCGGAGAACACATTACCCACTATAGTTTGCTGGCTACGCCCTTTCGCGCGTCGCGGTCATACCGATAGGGCCCCCACTCCAGCAATCGCTCTTTTTTCGCCTTCAGTCTCCCCATTGAGAATAAACTCTTCAAGTCGCGCATATCATGGACACCCCCGGGATACATCGCTTTCTTCCATTATGAGGAGAAAAAAATAAATATGGTAGTGTGACCAGAGCGCCAACAGTCATCTTCAAGTTTACGAAGTTCAGTTGACGCATTGGTGAACCACAAGAAACATCCCTCTCTCCCTACCAAGGGGGCTGGTAGCCGGCGGGGCTCAGCTTCCCCTCCCCTAAGTAACACCACCGTGAGTTCGATCGCTGGTTGGTTAGTTTTGAGTTGAACCGACACAGAATACTACGAATACGAGATTGATGGAGAAGATACTTAAAACGGAATGCACACGCGCCTAAGCTACCTTGTTGTTCTGTTGCTTTTTTTCGCGGATGTTTTGCTGTGGGGGAAGAGGATTGACTAAAAGCAGCAGCGTATTGCACTTTTGGGTGAAGTGAAAGCAAAGTGCTATGGTAACGCTTATAATAGTAGGGTTGTTCACATGAATGGTAAAATAAGAAAAAAAATTCAACGGATGCAAATTAACAAAGTTAATTTTCACCATCTTTTACAGAAATTGGGTTTCACGTGGCAATGCTCCGTCAGGGTTTAGCGTCAGTTTCCACGCAAAGCGGCGCAAGCACAAGTCTCGAACGTATAATCATATCAAGTCACGAAATTACAATAATAAAGTTAAAGTGTTCAAAGAATACCTGGGACATCCCGTGACTCAAAATGTCTGCGCCACGACGTCGTGCACCACAATGTCTGTGCACAGAATGTCCGCACCGAAACATCCTGAACCTAAAAGTCCGACACCGAAATCTCCGGATGCCGTATAAGAAAATCTTTCCCCGCCAGGGACCAATTCTACCAGCCAGACGCGCGTCCTGGCCTCCCCAGGCAAACGATTAAAGGTGCAAAGCATTCTCGTGGCTACGCTACGCACCCATCGAACGTCGCCTACGTTCAACCAGCATGAAAGCAAGCATAAGCTGCGGCCTGCTGCGTGGTTATTCTTCTACCTTTGACCTTCGACGAAGCACTTCCGGCTAAATGGCGTGAAGTTGGCCAGCTTATAGAAAGAGAAACACAGTAGAGACTTCTGGATTTTGGTACTCGAGCCTTGGCATCAAAAACAGCCAAATCCCAGCGATGTAACGGCAGGAACTCCGTTCCTAGCGTTCCTTCAAAAAACTTACGAGTTACCGTTACAGTTCCACCAACGCTTAATGGAACCAACGCTTAATCGAAACAGAAACTAGTTCCAAGAACGCCGTTCCTTGGAACGCCATTGCGTACAACACTGCCGAAGACGCCTACGGTCAGGACCACCTCTCCGATAAACTAACCATCTTGCTTTCTCGCAACTTAAGCAGGCATTAGAGCCCTCTGGCTACGTCTGTAAAAGAGAATTCTCTTTTGTGTAGCGCCACAGCAGCCAGTAGCAGTATCCTGTGAGTGTCAAGGTCTGCCATAGGACAATGCAGACCGCTTGACACGATGACTCTTGTAGTGGCAAAAGAGTTTCGTATTCTTCAGTCACTACTTAGCTCTATGTTGCACGAGAAAACTGTCGACGTTTCCTCGCCACGCCCACTTTCATATACTTTCGGGAGTTGGGTTATCGCATAAAATGACATAACGTTTTTTTTTTTAATATATCGCGTATACAGCGAGCGTCAGCTTTGCTATGCACATCCCTCAAAGTTGTGTATTTATATATTATATCCAAGACCTTTGAATTGTGATAAGCGTAAGTCATCTGTTTTGTTCTAGGTAGGAAAATAGAAAACTATCCATGAAGTCGCAAAGGTCAGAGTTCATAACGTCAGTGTTAGATCTGGTATAGTGCCTGATAAATTTTAGCTTCGTATGGTTTTCCTTCTCGGGAAAGGAAAAAGTGTTACGAAGCAACACTAGATCGCTTGAACCGAGAATCTGCGGAATAGGGCTGTTATTTCACATAATTACGTCAGAAATAAATAAAGTGCGAAGGTGTAGGTGAAAAACGTGTTGGTTGGTTGACGAGTTGGCTTAAACGACATTCGGAACAGACTTTAGAGACACGCAAAGCCTCGGCAGACACACGATCGGCAAAAAGACATGTCTCGGACCATTCAATACTAGGAAATACAAATAGCCGAGAACAAGAAGACGCACATCCGGGTAAAGTACGAAAATCCAATATCTAGCAATCACGACGGCGGTCCCTAAAACCACCAGCACTAGGGGGGGACTTATACAACCGCGAAGTATACATTTCTTGAAACTGCACGAAGCGGGATTAAAAAAGATTTCTAATTGGGACCGACAACAACAGTCAAAACACCATCCCTGAAGTTGCAACCCTGTGCGCGTTTATACACGACGTTATTTTCGTTCCACTGAAATAGTTTTATGTTGTCCTGCTCAATATCTATGCCCCCGTAAATACAACAATATAAGACTGGGTAACATTTATTTCTTTTTTTTTCTTCCTAAAAAGGGCGTTTAAAAGTAGTGTACCCGTCAGCGGTGCTTGCTTATAGAACGGACACTTTACCATAATTTGGGTACCACCAACCCCGGTGCACTCAAAAGTGATGTTTGGCTGTCGATGCCGTCGTAGGCAACACGTCAAACACAGCGTAAAACCACTGGTGCGGACGTAGAGGATTTATAATTTTGGGTTCTTGCCCACAGTAATCGCTCGCATTGTACACGTTTTTCTCATCGCCGGGAGGGAAACTTACGATGGCATGGTTCTTAGGTCTTATGAAGACATTTCCCGCTCTTGAGGAATTTCAGTAAAATTCGTTATCAACCAAGAACAATCGTTGGGACTGCTGCGCCAAGTATTTGGAATTGTAGGAGCTGAATTAGAAAACAACAGGCCTCTGCTTCTCTGGAGCGCATGGGCTATCCTATGAGAGCGCGCAATACTTTGCTCGGAGCCATTCACAAAAGCATACACCATACCCAAGGTTTCGATTATGTAGGTTGTTTCCTTCCACTATTAGGCCTCAAAGTATTGGTTGACCAAACTGACAATATGTTTATAAAGCAGAACACCTAATACTGCTTTATAAGTGATAGTGGTAGAGAAATGTGATCACATCTATCCAAGCAGTCTCTACGCGATGTCGTCGCAGTTTGTAATCTTACTTCTGCAGAAACTACCACCTAGAGAGATCCCCCGACAGGCTACTCGTAGAGCCTTTATTGTCCACACGCGTGATTACTTCAGAGGGGAAAATCGTGTTGCTCTCGCGACAAAAACTTTTAACAGCACGGTTGTTTTCTCTTTGTTCCTGTTCGTGGGGATTGCTAAGAAGAATGTGAGCTCAGCGATGTGAGGCATGGAAAAAGGCAAATCAAGAACGCGGAGGGAAAGTGGCAAAATCAAAGAGCCCAGGTACAGGTGTAAAGATTGTGTGGCCCAAGAAGAATACGCTTTCCGGTGTTTGAACCGAAAAAGAGTAACTCAGGTTACGAATCCGGCATCTAAAATATAGCGGCATGTTTTTAGTTCAGTATTCCGAAAATACCTACTATCGGTTTCTCGCTGCACAGCTTCTTCGGAGGGTACGTTGCGCCGTCATTTGCTTAGCGCTTTGGCTGAATTGAAGTGAACTTTGCCTGCGTAATTTCGCAGTGTGTATTTCGTACTTTATGAGGGCGGATTGTTCAGATTGATTTAAAACTTTCAGCACAGACATGAAGCACACTTTGTATCAATAAAGGGACATAGATAACAGAAATGAAGTGAAACCTAGTGAATATCACCATAATATCTGTGTCCTTAGGTATTGCATATCAAAAGTGAAGTAGAAGTTGGCGAAATTATTTGCTTGAACACAAATGCCTAAACGAAATTTTTGTTTGGCGCAGCTATGGTGCACAAAAGCAGGGAATCGTAGCTCAAGAGTCGCAAAGACAACTTGACCAACATGCGTAGTTGCAATCGTTTGCAGTGCGCGAACTGCTTCTTAAGAACGTCGGTTTAGTTCTCAGAGGTACACATAATTTTTTGTTCAGTAAGTAATTACTTTATTTAGGAAAATGATTTACAATAACATGTACAGTCAGTTAGACCATTTTAAAACAACAATCACGCTTTAAAGCAGCAGTAAACAAAATATTATTTTTGTTTCATGTTGTTTTCTCCTTATGCTGTGTTGTAAATTTTTATATGTTGAACTGACAAAATGACGTATGCCACTCTCCTAATTTTATGCTTATTTGTTGTGGTATGACATAGTGCTGAGGCGTTTTCACTTCATGCTAATTGCAGCGGTTCTCGGTGGAATGTGGTTTCTAACTATTTAGACTCACTCTCTATCAATGTAGTGGTGGAAACTCAGCCGATATTGTAATGTTGTACATTGTAAACAATGTAAATTCAGATCACCTTGCAATAGTGTTAAAACAATAGGCAGCAATGCCAAGAAACGTTGGCGAACGACAACTGATCTACAAACGATTGGTTCGAGTGACCGGTAGGGTGCTTTGGTAGTCGAGAAGAGCGGATAGGCTCTTTGCGTGTCCGGCTATGCTAGTATTGCACCGCTAATTAACGCTAACCGAAGTAAAATTGGCATTATTGTGTTCGTGAAACTACCAGGCACCAACCCGTATGTTCCATTTACGACTTGCAAGGACCTAACTAGAGCGAGGTGGTGACCAGGTGCCAAGCCTAACCGGGCGACTGCGGAGCACAGTCGGTAGGACCAGGCCAGATAGGCCTCACACCGGCGTGACAATGAAGCAGGACATCGTGGCCAACGAGATGTACAAGTCAACGTTCCAACCGGAAACCTATTAAACCCAGGCCCCAACTGCTTCAGAAGCGGCCAGATGTGCATCGAGATACAAGGACAGGAGATTTCCTCGAAAGAACGCAACGAGAGCAACGGTTGGACACACGTGGGCCGACCATACAAGCAACGACAGACGGAGACAGAGAACCAGTCCTGGCGCGCCAGTGGAGACCAGCAACGAGGAAACACGCGGCAACAAAGGCAAGGGGCAGCGGCAACGAAGGCAGTGAGGATGCCCAAAACACTTGGCAAAGTGTAAATCAAACTGATCGTGAGGCCGAGAGGATGACTAAGCCTCGCGGGAAAGCAATCGTCGATCGTCGTCTCGGCAATCATGACTACGGCGATAATTTTAACGGCCGACGGGAAGGCCGAAACCTACTGCCCCAACGTGCAGCAAAACATCATAGTCACGAGAAATCGCGGAGGGGCGAGCCGTGTAATACGCCAAGATCCACTCCACGTATATGGAATAGAGGTCGCACAAAGTGGGAGAGTGCCATACCCCATACAAATGCATACCGGTCGAGGGCACCTGGGTGGATATCGAGGAGAACATTGCAAACCCAAGAAATGCGCGTGCCGAGCAGTGCAGAGAATCGGCACTGCGGCGACCATCATACTGGTCTTCGAAGGCCAAAAGGTACCAAACTACGCATTCAATGGCACGGTGATCGAGCAGCGCATGCTATACCGCTAGCACTTCGCCGGGTGCAAGCAGGGCGGCAAGGTAGGCCAAAGAAGACAAGCTTCCCGAAAGCCAACGGGAGGGTGTGCTTCCAATGTTAGCCAATAGCTGGGCAGAGGGACACGAGAGACTCTAAATACAAGGAAAAGCTATGTGGAGGTTGCCCCCGCTTCTAGCTCCACCTGCAAAAACAGGTACCAGACACCGCAGGTGGTGATGAAAAGGCAATGGGAGGGCAAGATTGTGGAGCAGCAGGCGCAGCAGCGCTGGCGCCCGGGACGTTCCTCCACTCACCGGCGCATCTTGTGGCAGCCGCATTTAGCAGTCGTGACGAAAGTGGATGCGGAAACCAATCCGAGGGCGGTGGAAGCGGCCAAGGTGCCCAAGAGAAGGCAATGGACAACATCAAAAAGCCTGCCCTCAGCGGAAGGATAGACCCCGTCGGAAACAGGTTCGCCCTTATGGAGAGAGGCCCGACAACTTCGAAAAGTAGAGCTGAATGAGGTTCACCAAGTAGAAAGACGACCGGTTTACTGAACTCAAAGAATGCGTCTGAACGAGGTCACCGAGTAAATGGCCGACTGGGGCACCCCCATCGAGACAACTTCCCAGCAGCTCGCTACGGCAGTACAGAATCTAGCGACTCAAGAAGCCAACCCCCTGCAACCATGGAAGAGACGCCCAAAGCAACAGCAGTCACAGAAGTAACGACGGGAGGTATGCTGTTCTTGCACTGGAACAGCAATGGCTTAGCGGTACTACAGCGGCAGCTACAACAAGTACCGAGAAAACTAGGCTCAATCATGCTGCAAGAAACGCACTCGGGAGACATGACAGTCACAGGGTACCGGACCAACGCCAGAGGACCTCGGAAAAGGCGGTCGGTTTTCCTGGCCGGAGGGCCTGCACTCCGGTCCCGAAGGGCGTCACGTGTGTAGATCATAACCTACTAAACAAAGCCACGATAGATCAAGCCGCTTCGGAGGTAATCACTGGGAAGAAAAAGAACAGTGCGAGCGCATTCTTCATTAACCCTTACCGCACCCCATGGCACGGCACACAAAAAACTAATGGCGCTGTCACAACACTCGAGAAAAATGGCGGGGCCGATAACAGTTTTGCAATTTGCGGGGATTTCGAAGGGCAAATCGAGGCTTAGAGCTATTACAGATTGCTAGGAAAGGGCAGACGCCTATTGTAAGATGCCACGGAGCGGCTACTGAACCAAATCGGCCATGCCGCGTTCCTCACGACAATAGGAACCTCGGTCACCAGAGGCACCACCTAAGATGTAACATTTGCCAGAGTCAGGAGCAGACGCGCGGAGGCATGCGGTCGGCAGAATATAAGACACGAGATGAACAACAACACTTAGATCATAGAAGTCACCGTACCCGTAGGTGACAACGAAAATATCGGCAGAGGCTCACCGAAACGCCAGTTCACGGACTGGGGCACCTTACCAAGGCTTCTACCGGAACAGCACGGCGAAATCTTGGACATGGACGAGTGAGAAAACGAGATCGTGCAGAACAAAAGGGTGGTTAAAAGAGAAACTGAAGCGGCAGTGCGCTTCGATAGACGGGACTGCCGCCAGGCCAAGGTAATCGAGGCCAAGCAATAGATCCCGCCGAGGTGCAAGACGCAACGGTCGAACGAAAACCTCCATAAGATTATCGCAGTAATCAACCACGAGATCGTCTGGCAAAGCAGGTCACAATGCGCGCAGCAAAGAATCGAGTCTGCAGCGTGGCGGCTGAACAGATGCACTGCGACAAGACATATTCCAGCAAACAACGTTACGTCGTCAAGATATCCTGGAGACGTGAGCAATCAGCATTGTAGTTGTCCAGGAGACGTACCATTGGGGGCGAATTTACATATTATAAACGTTGCAACACTTGCAAAAATCCTATGCAAATAACACAAAGGATAACGTTGAATACACCTCGCATGATATTTTTATTTGGTGTTGATGAGACGTTACCTTAGAGGTACATCTTATGAATATTGTAGTTGTACGCATGAAAGACGTATATAGATATCTGTTACATTCTCTTTCTGTCTTCTGCACAAGCATTAGTTTCTTACATTCATGACTAGTGTACGTTAGTACGATATTGTTGAGATAAACCTGTATGCTTGAAATTGACATTCTTTATGCATTATTTGGGAGTTTGGCCAGCGTCCTTTCCAAGGTTTCATACGTGTTGTGGGCGCTTATACTTCAAATACATATCTTGCTAGCTATTTAGCACCCAGCAGACCACGTTACGTCATGCAGATATCCCGGCGACGTCAGCAATCGACATTGCAGATGCCCAGGAAACGTACCGTTGGGGTCAAAGTTACATATATTTGACGTTGCTACAACTAACTCATCCAAATGGCACAACGGATAACGTACAATAGAAGTCTCACGGTACTTTTATATGCTGTTTACAGGACGTTATTTTAGTGGTACGTCTTATGGATATTGTAGTGGTACGCATGCAAGACGTATGTAGATGTCTGTTCTACATTGGTTTTTTGTATTTGGCACAAGCAATTTGTTCTTATATTTATGACTTCTGTACGTTAGTATGATATTGTTGAGATGAACCGATATGCCTGAAATTTACATTCTTTATGCATTATTTGGAAGTTTGGCCAGCCCCCTTTCCAAGACGGCATAAGTGCTGTGGGCATTTATATTTCAAAAACATGTCTTACGAGCTATTCAGCACTGTTTGCTGTTACTTACCACCTGGTTTTTAGATTAATGTGTTTCCACTTTTGAAGTGCTGCATACTGCATGAAGTCTCATATGTGAAGAACCAAGCTGACCACACACTCTCGCAGAAGCACACGAAGAACAGCTATAAGCACAACTGTTGCATCGAAAACAAGAGGCAGTAAGTAACAGCAAACCAGTTCTGATCAGCACAAGCGCCCTGGACACTAAGGCAACCACAGTAGCGTCATCGAATTGTGCCATACAGCACGGCTGTACAGGCCTTCTGCAAATAAACTATTACAGAAACAATTCAAAAATTAAACTGTAAGTACCTGCAGCTGGTTACCAACAACGCTTTCAAAGTACATATAAAACACAAAAGAGTTCAGGTAAAACAGTTTATAATGACTTCCAAATTATGTAATAAACTTTCGCAACACAACCACTATGACAGGGTACACATTTTACAATTACAAGAATAGTACAAATATTCATGAGTATAAGTAAGTCACACAAAGCAGAAACGTTGACAAAAAATACGAAGAAAAGCAAACATCTAAACCCGGGGTACAAGCATAAGATTTTATTGCAACTCGAATAATCGCGCACTAAATATTTGAGTGAAAAACAACGCGAGAAAAATGTGAAAACAAAGAAATGATTGAATGGTTCTTATGAAAACACAGTAAATTTACGAAACTAAATAGTTGACATCCAGTGAACAGTTGGTCAAACAATAAAACAAAAGTACCTAGGAAACACAGAAGTGGTGTTGAGTGGTGGTTGTGAGTGACATACAAATTTAAGCTACTTTAAGCAAACCAACATCTAGGGAAACAGTTGTATCTATAGAAAAGGTGTGTATAAAGATACGACTGTACGGCGGTGAGAGGAGCAGTAGAAATTTACGTGATGAAATCATTCACACTCAGTGAAATGGCAGGACAAAAATAAAAAACAAAAAACTTTAGAAACAACTTATTGAATTCCGGTTGGGAAAACAAAAAGTTACACTAATTCAATATTTCACGCAAAGTGATATGACTTGGGAACAAACGAAAAAATAACGGGGAACACGGAAATGATTGAATATTAGTTACAAGAAGACAGATTTACATGACTACGTGATTCACAGCAAGTGTTACGTTCAAAGGAACATCACACAAAATAAAAATGCATGGAAGCACGGAAATGATTAAATGGTGGTTCAATGCTGCATGCCTGCATCATCAGTTATGGTAGGGATTCTTGAACAGTTTGCGCTCTTCGTTGTGGTGCCAGAAACTGCCAAAATAGTTGCAGACCGGATTGGTTGGAAAGAAAGTGAACATTTCATTGTCCAACGGCAGAAAAAAATTTAATACCGCTTCTAGCAATAAAAACTAAGAAGCCGCAGGTTGTGGACAAAGCTAATATTTGCGCAGGATGTGACTCACAATAAAAATCTGGGCCCTATACAGTGTCTCATGAAATAATTTGATGTCTGTAACTACACGAAGATATCTAGTTACACACCATGCAGGAGGTCACTCGCAGGTGGAAAAAAGCATGTTCCCTGTTTCCCAAACCGGGAGAACTCCTGCGCCAAGTTGACCGCCAAGAGTAGCTTGAGCAGGCGCCTTGTGCAGACTGTTGCAGTAGCACCTCCCTTGAAAGCCAGTTCATCAATTGAGGGATGGGCTCAGGAAAATCTGTGTGGTTAATACAGCTTTTTAAGACAGGTATAATAAAGAATTTCCGCCTAGCATTGTCCCTGAAAAAGAACGTGTATGACAGCTGCATTCTACCGGTACTCGCCTACGGGGCAGAAACTTCCAGGCTAACTAAAAGGGTTTAACTTAAATTAAGGACGACTTCGCAGGCAAAAGAACGCTAGAAGATGCGTGTAATATTAAGGGACAGGAAGAGCGCGGAGTGGATATAATTTAATGACAGCATTGGCACTACTAAGGCAACCTTAACACTAACAATGACAGCTTATGTGACGTACCACTATATATAAGAACTGTATTTCGTGAACGGGGACTCTGAGGACATTTTAGCCCAGCTACAGGTCCCATCAGAGAGTGCAAAATATTTTTTTGTGTGTATCCGATCCGCTTGGTTGATTGAAGTGACAATATATACACAGATGAAGCCATGCACAAACCCGGACAGCGTCAGAATGGTTCCGGAACCAGCAGAATGGTTCCGCTAGAAAATCCGTTCGGCTAGAAAACTTCCAGTACTGGGAGGACAACCGTAGCTAAAGGAAGGCTTTCGAAGAATATTGTCCTATTTACGGATAAATATTGAAGGTTAAACAAGTGGAACCAAGACTTAACCAGAATAAGCCAAGTGTGGCTTTGCATATCCGGAGATAGCTGTGCTAACCTGAACCATTTTTTAGAGACAGGGTGAATTTTAGACAATTTCAAGCATTTGTTTTGGGTTTTTATAACGATATCTGTCTAAAGAAATAACACAATCACAATACGTCTTCATCAATCCTGTCTTTCTGTACTTAGGCAGTCTAGGAATTTCCATTTTTTTGTCATGTGTTTTCATTTTACATTCTTTGTGAAAACGACCAAAAATGGTTACCTTGCAATCCACACTTTGTCAGATGAGCCATCCACTTTGCTATAATTAGTGAACCAATACAAAAAATGTTTTCGGGATTTTTGAACAAATTTTACAAGTGGAAACTATGATTGCCTTTACCCACTTGCCTTAGAAATATCTATCAATATTTGTGTTGCTTCGCAGCAACAAAGGAAAAAATATGCCAATGCAGCTGTATTGCGGTGACATACAGAGTGGTGTGTGACGATCTTTGGACGTCATTGTTGCATGAGGAATTGCCAGCACCACTTTTCTACTCAGCCAAGTATTACACACAGTGGAGAGACGGTTAGGTACCTGAAACGTCCTTGGTCTGCCCTCAGACGAGGGCTGAGGCCATAGCAGAAAGAGCTCAAACTCTTTCAACAATAACTGTGCACGGTGTAATCTACCGCGAAGTGATGGCGTTTTATTTTGATTTTTAAATTTCGCATTCTCTTACATCCGAAAAATAGGAACAAGCATAACGCTCAGTATTGCCATATTTCTGCAAAGTCTTCCGAATAATGTAGCGGTCGTGTCATGTTACGTGGTGTGTACGCATAACAATTTTATTTTATTACGAGTTCCAGTCATTCGCAATGTTAGGCAGCACTGCATGGTAGAATCAAATTATTTAAGTGTGATGTCCATAAAACTTTTATTAAAAATCTGTGGCTGTGTGAGTTCCCTGCATTAAATTTGACCACCGACTTCCATCCGTCCTCAGCGTCCTTGATGTCTCGCACTCCATTCGTCGAGTCTAGCTGCCAGAGCAAGACCGTATACGACCTTTGCCAGGCCCCTCAATCTACCGAAGGAGAAAACTGCGTTCGTCTTGTTTTCCCCTGTAATATAATGTCGTAAGCGAAATCATGCATCCTCAAAGCATTCCTATTGTTTTCGTAATCTATGTGTCCCGCAAGGTTCCTCCATTTCAGTACCCTTTCTCGGCTGTTGAATACCAGTGCTCTCAAGCCAGCTCGGTCTTTAAAACATCGTGAAGGTTCACCGTCACTGGATTGTGCTGCAACTGTTTCTGTAAGAGCAAGCTAACGGAAATGATAAAAAAGATATACAGCCCTTGACGACCTTACAAATTATTTTTTTCAGGTTGGATCCACAAGTTCTACTGCTGGCGGTCACAAAAGCACGTGTTCCTAATGTTCAACCGTGATGAGTTGGAATAGATGCTGTACAGATTTGAGCATGAGACGACACCCACATTAATCGCACATGAAGAGGTTTATAGGCCAATGTCCCTTGAAAATTTGCTTGTTATGCTTGTGAACATGAGGGAGAGTTCCCATACAAAACGGAGACAGAAATCCCGAAAGACAAGGCGCAACTTGTAGCTTGCGTTATCAGCCACAGAATTTACAGGAATAAAGCAACTAGTCAGTTTATACATGATGATGATGATGGTTAGTGCTTAATGTCGCAAGGCCAACGAGGGTTATTTAAGAAAGAGAAGAGGTTATTTAAGAAAGAAAAAACAGGTTAAGAAAGAAAAAAGAGGTTATTTAAGAAAGAGAAGTGATTACCACACAAGGGTAGGTATAACAAAATACGTATAAGCCGAACATAGTAAATCAATTAAAGATAATGGTGACGGCTGGTGTATAGGGCCAGTTTTGATTATGCGTAATAGGAAATGAGGTTTAAAAACTTGACGTCTGACAAATGCTCAAACACACATTTCACGGAAACCATTGCATCGTTACCTGAAAACATTGATGGATGCAGGGGAATATGTTGTCCGTAGAGTTCTCTGAAGTGTTCGTGACGTGTTGTGTGAAGTGCCTTGCATGTGATTAGTATGTGCACTACGGATAGGGCCTCTCTGCACCTGCTGCACTGGGGTATAGAAGATCCCGTCAGCAGATACGAGAGCGTTGCATGGGTGTGTCCTATCCGCAGCCCACCCAAGGCGACTTCCATGTGTCGGTTATGTGAGTCAGATGTGTACAGTCCCAAGTGTGGCTTTATTGCATGTAGTTTGTTGTCTGTCTGTTCATTCCAGTGTGTTTGCCATGTTCTGCGCAAGTGTTGTCTTATGTGTGGCTTGAGGTCTGTTTAAGGTAGTGTTGTTATTTGTACTGTGTTTCGGAGTGCAGCATTGGCGGCCATTTCATCCGCCAGTTCATTTCCGCCGATGCCAGAATGTCCTGGCACCCAACACACAGTCACCTCAAGGTTTGAAGAATATGCCGGCACAATTGATTTCAAGACAAGGTTATCTGCATGATTTTTCGAGGACTCCGGATGAGAACGTACGGACGACAATCAGCGAATCTGTATAGATGATGGATTCAGGAATGTGATGTTCAACTATGTGACTTACAACAAGACAAATGCCGTATGCTTCTGCGTAAAAACACTTGTCTTTACATTCATTGTTCTAGATGCTTCAAAATAGCCCCCTGCGCCGCAAAGACACTGCAGTGAACATTTTCGATGCATCGCTGAAAAACTCTGCAGCCTTGTATTTATCCTGCACATACATGAAATGCTGCAAAATCCCACTTTTTAGTGTCCTGTTCTTATTGTATTTTAAGAAAGACAAGTCACATGCAACAGGACGAAGATGCCATGGTTCTACAAGATCAGTGATAGAGGACTTGAATGTGTCTACAAAGGAGACCTCATGAATGGTGACATCGTCCCTTACTCTGAGCGAGAAGTGAACAGTATTGGATGTGCGTTTTAAAAAGAGCTTTGATGTGGATGTATCATTAAAAACCGGTTTAAAAGGATGGTTGTCCATTGATGAAATTTTAGAGGCAAATAACAATTGAACATATGTTCGCTGGTGTGATAAGCACAATTTGTCACAATCTGCGTAAAGACTCTGTACAGGGCTCGTACGGAATGCGCCACAAGAGAGGCGAAGCCTCAGGTGAAGCCCTGGATCGAGCATTTTAAGTGCTGTTTTAGTGGCTGACCCATACACAACACTCCCATAGTCCAATCTATACCCCACTAGGCTTGTGAAAATACCTAACAGGAGTTCCTTCTCTGTTCCCTACGACTGGTGGGACAAGATTTTAAGAATGTGAGAGCCTTTAGACATTTATGTTTCAATTGTTTAATGTGAGGAATGAACGTCAGCCTTTCATCCAACACCACACCTAAAAGCTTGTGTTCCTTCCTCACAGGAATCGATACGCCATTAAGGATAATGTCTGGGTCCGGATGGATCCCACGCCTCCTGGAGAAGACATCACAAGTGTTTTTTTCTGGGTTAAGTTTAAAACCGTTTTTGTCTGCCCAGCTGGAAAGTTGTTTGACACCGAGCTGGACTTGACGCTCACAGATGGACATATTACATGATTTAAAAGGTACCTGGATGTCGTCAAAATACATTGAATAAGAAATTGTAGGTGGCAATGCCTTCCCAAGGGAGTTCATCTTAACTATGAACAGAGTGCAGCTTAGCACTCCACCTTGCGGAACGCGGTTTTCTTGCACATGAACTCTTCAGAGCGCGCTTCCTACTCTCGCGCGAAACGTTCGTTCGGACAAATAACTAGCAAGGGTGTTGAGCATATGGCCCGAAACACCGAAAGACTTTAGGTCACTGAGGATCCTGTAACGCCAAGCGGTGTCATAGGCCTTCTCAAGGTCAAAAAACACCGTTGTGCAAAACTGTTTGGGAATGAAAGCGTCCTTTATGTATGATTCAAGGGCGACAAGTTGGCCATTTGTAGATCGCCCCGCCCTGAAGCCTGCCTTGCAGCCTTCGAGAACACCGTTGTACTCAAGGAAGTACACAAGTGTCCTGTTTATCATCTTCTCGAGGAGCTTGCAAAGGCAGCTTGTAAGGGCGATGGGCCGATAGCTAGCGGAAGAGGAAGGGTCCTTCCCTTCCTTCAGGAAAGCCACTACTATGGCCTCCCTCCGAGAGCGAGGAAAGTGCCCCGAAAGCCATATGTTATTGTATAGATGTAGGAGTGTTTCAAGGGTGTCTGAGTGTAGGTGTTGTATCATTGTGTATGTGATTTTGTCGGCACCTGGAGCTGAAGGCTTACATTTTGTCAGGGCTCCCTCCAGCTCATGAATTGAAAAAGGAGAATTGTAAGTGTGTGACTTGTTGCTATCATGCAGGGACTTCTTTTCCGCAGAGGTTTTGTGCTTCATAAAAAGGTTTGTGTAGTTTTCTGAGCTAGACACATGTTCGAAGTGTTGTGCAAGTGTGTTGGCCTGGTCTTCGAGTGTGTCCCCTGTTGTGCTAACCAGGGGCAGGCTGTGTGTCTGTTGTCTTTCAGCTTGCGTATATGTGTCCAGACTTTGTGTCTGTCCGTGCATGAATTAATGGATGTCAAGACGTTGCGCCAACTCTCTCGTTTTGCCTCACGGCGCACATGTTTTCCCATCGCCTTTGCCCCTTTTTAACAAGAGGAGGTTTCCCGACGTGGGGTACCGACGAAGGATACCCCACGCCTTGGGCTGGGCCTCCCGCGCCCGCTTACAGTCATCATTCCACCATGGCCGCCGCTGGTTGCGCGGGGCACCACAAGCGTGGGGAATAAACTTATCGGCGGCGTCGATGATGTGTGCCGTGAGTAGTTGGGAAGCTTCTTCAACGTGCAGGTGTCTAATGGTTCTGTGGTGTAGTTTGGATGTATCTGTAAATGTACTGCAGTTTGCTCTGGCTTCATTGAACTGGTTATGAGAAGGTGAACTGTTCGGGCCTTTAGCCCTGTATGTTAATGTGGTTGGGAAGTGGTCACTACCATATGGGTTAGTGGCCACATCCCACTCAAGAGATGGAAAGAGAAGTGCGGAACCAATAGCCAAGTCGAGGTGTGAATATGTGTTGTGTCCTATGTTATGGTATGTGGGCTTGTTTTTATTGAATAGGCATGCTCCTGGGGATGTAAAAAATTTTTCTATAAGGCGACCTCGGGCATCCGTGCGAGAAGAGCCCCAGAGTACATTGTATGCATTGAGGTCGCCTAAAATGATAAATGGTGCAGGTAGCTGATCTACAAGGCCCTCCAAATCCGAGCTCGATAGCTGGAAATCAGGGGGGATGTAAACGGAGCATAGTGTTATTAGCCTATTGAAGATTATGGTACGAATGGCAACAGCCTCAAGGACGGTCTGCAATTGGTTAGTGTGACACGCCAGGGACTTTCGGGCAATGATGGCCACACCACCAGAATATGTAGCACCACCGTCCCTGTCATTCCTAATTACCAGGTAACTATTCAAAAAGTTCGTATGTTTGGAATTTAAATGTGTTTCTTGTATACACATGACACTTGGCTGATTGGAGTGCAGTATTTTGTGCACATCGTCAAGATTTTTAAGGAGGCCTCTGCAGTTCCATTGAATTATGTATTCTCTTTCCATTATTTAGTAAGAGCTACTCGAGTGTGTATGTTCATGTGTCGTCTTTCGGGTCTGTGACTCTCGTCTTGTTGGGCTTGTCGGGAGGCTTTGGCGTCGGGACACGTTCCTTGCGGTGCACCGCAGACAAGAACGGTCCGACATCTGTTTCTTCGTCTGATGTCCTCGGAGTGCGTGTCTGATCAGGCCCCTTAGACCGCACACCCTTTTGGGCGCGCTTTGACTGACCCACAACCACCAAGCGTTTAAGGAATGCCTCGGATGGCGCAGGTGGTGCAGTGGGGGTGGGAGCTGCCGCTGTTTCCTCCTTCTCCATCTCGTCTGCACCCTCGCCTGTGGTTTGGGACGCTGGAGCGGGAGTGGAGGATGCAGCATCGCTCCCAGCAGACGTGGTTGCCCCCACAACCGCTGCTTGCTCAGTGAGCGGTGCGGAGGCGGGTTGGGCTGCTTGAGGCAACCAAGGGGGGGGGGCGGGGCCAAGTCTGACTCGCGGTACTGGGTCCCCGCCGCAACCAGACGCCACTCCGCCCCCCCGGCGAGCTGCGTCGGCGTACCTCCCCAGACGGAAAGAGGCGAACCTCTTCCGCGCCTCTGGGTAGGTGATGTTCTCTGTCACTTTAATGTTGAATATTTTCTTTTCAAGTTGAAATCTCTCGCACTTCCTGGAGTAGGCCGCATGTGGACCCCTGCAGTTTGCGCCAGTGAGGTTATCAGAATTGCAATTGTCGGTGGGGTGGTCCTGCGCTGCGCATTTCGCACAGGTTGTTTTGCCGCGGCAAGAGGTTGTACTGTACCCGAACCGCTGGCACCTAAAGCACCGGCGCGGGTTCGGTATCTATGGGCGAATAGAGCATCGGATGTAGCCTGCATTTACATATTGCGGAAGTGTCGATCGGTCGAAGGTCAGGATAATGTAATTGTTGGGGATTATCTCATCGTCCCTGTGCATCGTGATGCAGCGCACGGCTGTGACGCCCTGGTCCTGTAACCCTTCAAGAAGGTCGACACTGTTTCTGTAAGGAGATCCGACTCTGACATCACACCCTGGGAGCTGTTCAGGCTCCGGTTGGGCGTGATCCTGATGTCCAGCTCATGGATGCGAGTTTGGGCGAGAAGTGTGCGGGATTGTTTTTCAGTGTTCAGTTCGACAACGATTTCTCCTGTCCTGAGCTTTTGGCTTAATACTTTTCACCTAATGTGCTTTGCAGAAATTTCGAGACCAGGAATACCGACAGTGAAGCGACGGGTCTCGTTAGGTCAGCTGACTCGATCACAACAAAACGAGAATAGTTATTCACGTTTGTTGAAAAGACAGTTGTTGCAAGAGGTGGGAATGAAACTTCGGAGCGGCCCGTTTTGGGGGCCGATCACGTCTGAGGGGGTGTTTAGAAAATGCCATATATCATGGTATAGAAGCAGGGGACGGGGGTACTTTCGTCTTTGACTTTACCCTGATTGTGAAAGAGGTCCCTGAGCTTCCTGACTGGTAAACAGACAGGGAGCCCATCTGCCGGAGCTTGACCTGGGCTCCGACAACCACCGTTTGAGGTTTCTACCCTTCACCTTAAAACTCATTACGACAGTCGGTAACAGCGTGAGTATGGGGGCTCGGGGCCCGCGGTGTCGCCAACACCGTCACCAAGATTGCTCAAGGTGCCCGTGCGAGGAGTCAGTTTATACAAATCACTTAGACAATAAAGTCGCAGTGCCCACGTAACGGAAAAAAAATAAAAATACTGTTTAGGTTCATGCCCTCCTCAAGAGGAGCATTCATACCGCCTTTTAAAATCATTACAAACCTAACGTTATTGCAATCGCACCGTGGGAAATTGAAACACGGAGAGTGGGGAGAAGATAAGAGAAAATAGCAAGAAGTGAAGACACGGCATTTATCAGTGTTAAACAGGCGTAGTTCCTCGTGTTTACGTGTTGTTTGGATAGGCAACAGCTTGAATACAGTTGTATTTTGAGAGACAGTGCTTGAATCGACCAGTTTGTTATTTTTGTCCCTATTTATTGCTGACAGAGAGCAAAACGTAGGGAGTTGAGAAAACACGCCACAAAACTGCCCTACCTGCAGAATATAGGTAAATATGGCAGAAGGTAGTGTAGATGACCCCTAGTCCCCGACATAAACTCCGTAAATATTGCTAGATGCAAACCGTACCTTAATCGTTGGGTTATTTGGAATGTGCACATGTACAGCTGAATGGTTCGATTGGGGTCTGGGGCTCTAAAAAATTTAGAAGTATTTAGGAAAAGAAAAAGGAAAAAGAAATAGTTTAAAAATCTTTGCGGTTGGACTTCACAAGTTTCGTGAATTCCTTGGCAGTATTTATTAATTTTTGAACCCAAAGAAAGAAAGAACCTACCTGTCTCAGATTTAATTTTGCTTTGTATAAAGCGCCCAGTTCCTCGAGGCTAGCAAATGAATCTGGTTCTCGGTGGCCTCTATGCTTTCTGAAGAATGGTTAAGTTTTATTTAAGAGTACTTTTCTTTGTTTTGTGAGCCATGGCTTATGTGATAGTTGCTTTCCCGAAAGTACCTTAAATGGTGTATAATAATGTAAGTGCGACTATTTTTGTTGCCTAAACGTCAACCACAAATTTGTCATGTCTGATGCCGCACTGCGAGACTCAAACAAACGAAAATATTTTGCTAACTCTGACACAATTGAATCATAATCGCCCTTATCACAGAAGTAAACCTTACGAGGCTGGGGGACAGATAAATGAGGTTGATAACATAGGGATTTGCAGTTATTCCCACATGATCACTAACCCCGAGGATTGCCGAGACAGATTAAATCAGGGATTCACAGCTGGAAACAAGTAAATCAAGCGTGTTGGCATCAATGTTAGAGCACCGAGTAGGGATATAAACAAATTGCAAAAGGCCATCGCTGCGATGCGGCCTCCAAATGTTGTAGTCATTGATGCTTCGGAGGAACATACAGGTACCATAATTACCAGGCGAACGTCAGGCATAATTAATTATCTCTCCTTACAAAATCTGTCGCCACTTTTGCAGCTGATTGAATAATGAAAGGAAGGCCAGAATACCGCCGTCACTGGGTGGGCAGCTAAAACGCCGCATCGTAATGTTTTCGCCATGCTGAAGCACGACCTTGCACCGCGCTGACTCGACGCTTACGTATCTACAATTTCTCGGGAAGTTGGGGATGGTTTTTTTTAACCGTAATAAAACAACCTCCACCGCGTATGCTTCGGTATGCTTTATATTCGTGGAGCAACACCTTGGAGTTGGTGATTGATTCGTCAAGCCATGGCTCACAGCCGATGAATATATCCGTGTTTGGGTAAGATAACAGGATGCCTAACTGATGAGTTTTGTTTTTAAGAATGCAGTAAACTAGCAGAATATCAACACAACCCAATATCATAAAACCCAACATCATTACACAATATCATAGATTAAAGAATGTCCCAGATGACACGGAATGTTCAGTAGCAAGACAACGGCCCCGGCGTAGTGTGAGAACGACTTCTTTGACTGCACAACAGTTTCGGAAACGACATTATAAAGATAGCAGCGCCCATCAATGAACCGCTTTTCATTCATGAGCTTGTATTTGAAGGACTGCACATTTCCTTATTGAAGCATCTTTTTGCAAGCAACACGTAATGGGCGTGAGAAATCTCCGCGCTCAGAAAATTTAGTATCTTTGCGTTTGATGCCTGAATTAAACACCGTCTCTTTATTTTAAACCTAGTAAATAGCACAATGATCGGCCGTATTTGTCCTTCGCGTAAAGAGCCACATCTGTGGGCAGGGCAAATGTTAACTGGATCAAGAGCGGCCCCGAGTGTATCGCTGCATAAAGAACAATGGTTTCCTCGGGGTCCTTCCATGTCTCAGATTCGCTATCCGGGAAAACAAAAACCAGAAGATAATTTCGAGGCTGCCCCTTCTTGGCTTCGTCTGTGCGTGCCTTAAGCGCTGTTACTTTTGCTGATTGCACTTCGAAATTGCAATTTTTCTTCAGTGATTCATTCTTTGGTACAGATATCTGCTACTTCGGGAAGAATCTTTTTTTGACCGGACTTAAGTCTGGTCACTACTTCTGCGATTGCCGACAATACATATGTTTCTGTCTGGGTGCATGATTGCATGATTAGCGTACTTCGTTAGGGCCAGGTTTCCACTCAACGTCCCTCAACAATAATAAAAGCAGTTTGGAAACAAGCGCTTTGTACACTGCAAACATGAGTTGTTTAGCAACTGCAAGCAATGCGTTTTTGGCGTCAAAGCGGAAAGACACTCATAAATAAATACCATCTGATGTTCTCCTACGGGAACGGTTATCGATGTAGCTAACCTGGACGAGAAGCGCTGGTATGTACACGGCATGGCGAGTGGTGTCCTGCCCCCATGGCTGCAAGCCGGTGGGAGTATATATACACGGTGATATGTTCCTTGTTGCCAGACAAGGTCACGAGATTGGCATGCTTAAAAGTGGGCCAAGCCCATGTTTGGAATGGCATCCCAAACGGGAGAATCCGGAGGTGGAAGCAACAGAATTGGCGGCAGATTCGATACAGGCTGAAGATGAGTAGTCCAAGTTTTGATAACCAGGCCGCCGAACGAGTAGCTCGGCAGGCTCGAAATAAAAACCAAGACGGAGAAGCGCTCGTAGTATAGGTACGTCTAGCGGCGTCATGCGCTCCTGCTTTAGTTCGTTGAACTGGCGCTTTCGAGTGGACATGTCGCTTCAGGTATCCGAGAACTAGCGGCTTTGCATAGCTGTTCTGCTATCACCAGTTTCCACTTGTCAATAACGAGCCTTTACGGTATATTTACCTCATTTATTTCCGAAAACCAGCTGATCCACAAACATCTATCGAGTTTTCGTACCAAAGTTGCAGTACTTCAGGGTCAACTACCACTATTTTATAAAAAAAAAACATTCAGCTATGAGACACAGAAAGTCCTATAAGTTATCCTACTTTCCTTGAATTAGCCCAGTTTTCAAAAATTTTCCAACCTGACCATACCGCAACTAAAGGTTGGATCCCTCTTTACGTCACGCCAAGTTAGATTTATTAAAAGAAAAGCAATGAAAATAAAAATTTCTTTCAAAGAGTGCATATAACATATTTACAAATGTGTTGTGTTCCTAATTTAACCTAACAATGTACACAATAAATGTCATATTGCTAAATGTTTCATTGAGTCTCCGTTGGAACCATTCCACAATATGTCGCTTAGAAAAAATGTTTTGCTTTTCCCATGTTTTTTTCTGTACCGGACATCATGTAATAAATTACAAAACGATTCAGTAGACCGCTAGTTCTACTAGGAGCTATTGCGTAGTACTGTTGATTCTGCAGAGCAACTCATCAGTATTTTAATGTATACCTACCACAAAAAAAGTGAGCCCTTCGAATACTGCCCACACGCACACTCTCGTAATTATTGACTGTATGAGGTAAAGAATGCGCTCTTCTGGTGTTTCAGTCAGGCAATACCAGGAAATTATATTCCTAATACGCCCAAAAGCCTATTTGAAGGTACTTTGCGCTATCGGACAATGTCATTCACCTTTCTATATGTCATACGATAAAAAACCGATGTTTTCAGTTTTTCGCAAACCAATAGTAGCGCATACGTTGAAATAGACCTATACATTAACATAGGTTTAACATTTTTATTACTATATAGGTTAGTGCTAATGAAATTCCCTGAATTTATGGGCTTACTATATTTTCCGCGACAAAACTGTATTCGAGGTGGATAAGGTGCGTAACCGTTTCGATAAAGGGACACTGATAAGGGTATTTGTTGTGTAGTAAATGCTTCCAGCGCAAAGCATGTGAAGTATGCAACAGGCGTTTTACAGTATTGATTAAAGCTGTTTTCATGTAATACTGAAATTACTGCACCTGTTGGCGGCTTTAAAATCTCTGCTAAAAAACTGCCTTCGGGCTATATTGGCGTGCCAATACGCGTTAAGGTAGAATTCGTTTTATTCTCGTATTCAGTATTGAAGCCAAGTCTTCGGACAATTGCCGTTATTTAGTTTTTTCGGGTGCGCAGATACCACAGTGGGGTAAGCAGGCAGGGTCGCTGAATTGACGATATAACCTCGAAGTACAATTGAATTAAGATTGGAGCAATCATCGTAATCAGATTGAAGCCACGTTCCTGTGCTGAGGTGTGGGGACATGAGTTTGAGAGACGTTTTTATCCGTGGAAGAATTGTTGTATGGTGCTGAAATCGCTACGTTTCAGCAGCATGTTCACAATGAAGAAATTTTAAAGTAGCTTCTTTATTCTTTATATCTTACGTGCGTTCTAAGTCGACAGAAATGGCCATGCAGCAAGTAGTTTACACAACCGCAGTTTGGCAGTACAGTTTCCTAAGAGTGACCTTAGACGAAAATATGCTACGTAACCGTAATTTACCTTTGTTTAACTAAAGGGTTCAATTTTCGAAAGATAAATAAGAGCGTAATTAGACTGAAGATAAGGCTTTTATGAATCCGTGTTCATTTATGATTTTAAAAGTGAAGTGATGTGACGTAACTGAAAAATACTTTTAAAACATCGGTTATCAAAAGCATATTAAAGAAAACAATTTTTTTGGTTGGTGAGATTGACGAATGAGATTGGGCAAGTCAATTATTATAAGAAGAAACAAAACATCTTTCAGTCGTCAGCGAACACACAAATGCGGTGTTGACAATGATTTTGAAAGGGTCTAATTCGGCGGATTCCTTGGCAAGTCGCACTATGTAAATTTACTTTGCTTTTCAATTAAAATAAACAATTTTTTTTTATTTTGAAACTAAAGTGGCAAAATACTAGTGATAAACTTGTCAATGAGGCACTCGCATGTATTCACGAGAGGCATCTAACTATTGTCTTATCAGCGACGACCTCAATGCACACTCATTTATTATCACTGATCGCAATGAAACCCGCGAAATTCAAAGATACGACACGACGTCGCCCCGTCCCGCATTCTAACGGAGTGCCCTCTACCAGGCTGCCTCTGGCTTCAAAGTTAGCAGGGATGAAATTGAGAAGTAAACAGAAAAAAGTTTACCCGACTTTGCACCCTATCTGGTACATACACCCTACGGAACGTTCTCTTGCTTCTGCTTCATTAAATGGAATTATCAAGGTTATGTCTGTCTATTCGGGAGTGTGAGAGGCAAAGCAGGGTCACCAATCAGCTCACTTTAGAGCGCTGGTTTACGGGGTGAAGCGCCCTTACCTGTATTTTACATATTCCTTGAAAATCTTTTATCCGACAGGATAAATGCGCATGCAAAAATTTCGTCGTTTAAAAAACCGCAGTTATATTTCTCTGGTTGGTACCTGTAAGTGCCTCATGGACATTTTGATGGTGAGGCCAATGCTTCTCGGGTGAGATCAGTAAATACGAATATATTATAAAATATCAAAGCCACAAAATTAATTGGCCGCAACTGCACTGTAATAAAAAACATTACGGTCTGGGTTTTGGTCGAGTAACTGCATTGCTGTTTCTTAAATTTAGCTGCATGATAGCTGGGACACCCTGTATCAAAAGATGTCTTATGAGTCCAACATGAGCGGTAACTCAGGGTAAATAGGAGTGACGGCATTGGTAAATCGGTGCCTTGACGTTTCGTAACCATATGTCCGCATTTGCTTATCCTCCAATTAGAGCCACGGAGCGCACCATGACGTAGGCGTACATCACACAGGGACCTACGTACATTGCTTGACAAGCGGAATGGGAAAGATATATGCCGACCCAAATGCGGATGTCGCCTTTTTATTCACACTATTGGGTATTTATAAAAACGATATATGTTACATAAACTGGAAACATGAACGCGGCAGTGAAAGCGCTAACACCATGCGTAAAATGTAGATGTTTGTGTATTCTGTGTGACAGCCGCACTTTTATATGCCCCATACATTAACTGCTGCGTTTGTTAGTGTTTATTTTAGGAGACCGGGTAGCTAAATGCGAAGAGCTGTTAACTACACGCAGCGATCAGGGCACAAACAGTACGACTAATTCTGTATATTGCGTATTGAGAGAAATTTTAAATATATAACATTGTTGGATAAAGACGAAGGATAAGATACATAACCCTCGTGCTCTTGAATTTGCGTTCTTCGGCTCAGTGACGAGAGTGGCGGGTGGCACGAGAATCGAGGACTTCAATGGAATATATGTTCCGAAAGATTGCTTGATTCTCTGGCGGAACGCAGTTAGTCTGGTGCTTCTATTTTAAGAGACACACTGATATTACTTAATGCGTCAGAGCCTGTCCGAGACTCTGCTTGCAACCCTGTCAGAAAGCCGAAGGCCTTGTGTTTTTCTTCAAGTTAAGAGGAGCATAGGGAGCGTCCTCGCAAAATATTGGGCCACAGCCTGCAAGTTGGAGGCTGAACTTGAAAGTATACCTCGGAAGGACGGAATTGGCTCCTACGGCTCGGTATGTGCAGTCTGAACCTGGACGTGTTGTGGGAGGTTACCGCAGTGCATACAAGTTGTCTTTTACGCATAGACTGTGCCAACGTCCGCAACTGTGGGCACTGTGAGGTCTTTCGGCTCTTTATGGCAGTGCCCAAGTTGTAGCGGCCTCATTTCTCTACTCGATTTTTCTACAGGCTTGGCACCCAATGGAAACACAGTAGAGCTTTTACGAACTGCTGCCTGCATATTTCCCTTGCGAAAACCAAGGCATCCCAGTCATACTCTTACAGCTCTTCAATTAGCGTATACCCACACCGGAAACGTTTACCACCAAGTTTTTATTTACAAGGTGAATAACCAAAAACTTTCTCTTTACCCTAACATGTTCCCTTTATTACAAAATAGAGCAAACCCTTACCAACCTTTCCATCACATTTAAAATTTTAGGTATTAAAAATAAGTAAACGCGTTTATTGATACATATACAGAACACACAGAAGTGGGAGACCAGCCGAAGCTGCGTGACCGTCTACTTGTTTTGTGTGTGAGAATAACGTTTCACACTCAGCACTCAAACAAGAACTCGACCGATGAGGTAGATTTTGTTGTATGTCATTAGTTAGTGCTTCAGACATAACAACTCTCTTCCTGTCTCCCCCGCACGGGGCACCTTGAGTAATCTTGGTGACGGTACTGGCGATACCGCGGACCCCGAGCCCCCAACATAAGCTGTGCCCTACCGTGGGGATGTGTTTTTAAGGTGAAGGGTAGAACCCTCTAACGGTGGCCGTCGGAGCCTTGGTCAAGCTCCGGCCGATGGGCTCCCTGCCTGTCTACCAGGCAGGGAGCTCGGGGACCTCTTTGACTACCAGGGTAAGGTCAAAGGAGAAAGTACCCCCGTGTCCCTGCTTTTATACTATGATATATGACTTCCAAATTTTCCAAATCCAAAGATCGGCCCCCTAAAAGGGGCCGCACCGAAGTATGCTTTCCTCCGTTGCCAACGACGAGTTTCCCAAAGCCTGACAACTATGCTAGGTTTTTGGTAATCGAATCTGTTGATGCGTCGAACACCCTTGCCACAAAATCTGTCTTCCTGATCTCTAAATTTCTTGAGGGCATTGTTGGTCAGTCCTACAAAGCCAAAAAACTCAGAACAGGAGAAGTTCTTGTAGAAGTGAATAACAAGCAACAAGCTACAAATCTCTTGACTCAAACTCGCATCGCAGATCTCGACATCAGGGTCACACCCCACCGCAGCCTTAATAGCTCCCAGGGTGTGATCTCTGAGTCAGATCTAATGAATGAAACTGACACCGATCTGTTGGAAGGCCTTAAGGACCAAGGTGTGACAGCAGTGAGGCGTATCATGATTCGTAGAGATAACAAGGAAATCCTAAATAAACATGTAATATTGACTTTTGACCATTCCCCAGTTCCTGAATCAGTAAATGCAGGTTTCATTCATTGCCCCGTCAGGCCATACATCCCCAACCCCCGCCGGTGTTTTAAATGCCAGCGGTTTGGGCATGGCACTACCGCCTGCCGTGGTCGACTAACATGCGCCAAGTGCGCACAACACGATCATCCATCAGACAACTGCCCATCGCAAACCCTCATGTGTGCTAACTGCCAGGGGCCCCACGGGGCCTACTCTAGAACATGCGAGAAATTCAAACAGGAGAAGGAGATCATCAAGGTGAAAGTCACTGAGAACCTTACCTTCCCAGAGGCGCGAAAGCGGTTCGCCTCTTTCCCCCTGGGGAGGTACGCCGACGCAGCTCGCAGGGGGGCGGAGCGGCGTCTCGTTTCCACAGGGACCCAGTTCAGCGAGTCTGACCTGGTCCCTCCGCCCCCCCCCCCCCCTGGGTTGCCTCTGGCAGCCCAACCCGCCATCACGCCGCTTGCTGAGGCAGCAGCGGTTGTGGTGGCAACCTCTTCCGTCGGGACCGGTGCCGCTCCCGCCTCTGTCTCCCCATCCTCCAGTGCGTTGGAGGGTACCGAGGTGATGGACACCACGGGCCCCGCACCGGTTCCCACCGCCACCGCACCGCCCGTGCCACCTCTGGCGCCCCGGACGCCCTCGGCGGTGGCGGCTCAAACGAAGGGCTCCCGAGGGGGGGCCAAGTCCGGGGGGCCCGGTCCGTCGGGCACCCCTCGGACATCCGACGACGACATGGATGTCGGGCCGTTCCTGCCTGCAACGCAGCGCAAGGAACGCGTCCCGACGCCAAAGCCTCCCGACAAGCCAAAAAAGGCGAGAGTCACAGCCCCGAAAGACGACACATAAACAAACACACACACTCCAGTAGCTCTCACACTAAATAATGGGAAGAGAAAACATAATTCAATGGAACTGTAGAGGCCTTCTTAAAAATCTTGACGATGTATACGAACTACTGCATGCTAATCAGCCAAGTGTAATGTGTGTTCAGGAAACACATTTGAATTCCAAGCACACAAATTTCTTGAATAGTTACATGGTCTTCAGAAAGGACAGGGATGGCTGCACACACTCTTCTGGCGGTGTGGCCATAATTGCCCGGAAATCCTTAGCCTGCCACCCTGTCACTCTGAACACTGTCCTCGAGGCTGTAGCAATCCGTACGATAATATTTAATAGGTTGATAACGGTATGCTCCATTTACATTCCTCCTGATTTTGCACTTCTGAGCTCTGATTTCGAGGCACTGGTTGACCAGCTGCCCGAACCATACATACTAACAGGCGACCTTAATGCGCACAACTCTCTTTGGGGCTCCTCCAGAACGGATGCCCGCGGTCGCCTGATAGAGAAGTTTCTTACATCCTCCGGAGCATGCCTTTTCAACAAAAAACAGCCTACATACCATAACTTAGGACACAATACATACTCGCATCTTGACTTGGCGATTGGTTCCGCAGTTCTCTTTCCATGTCTTGAGTGGGGTGTGGGCACAGACCCATATGGTAGTGACCATTTCCCCACTTCCCTAACGTACATAGGTAAAGGCCCATGCAGTCCATCTTCCCATAACAGGTTTAATGAATCAAAAGCAAACTGGAGCACATTCACAGAAACATCTAAACTACACCACACAACCATAAAACACCTACACGTGGAGGAAGCAGCCCAACTCGTCACGGCACACATACTCGACGCCGCCGAAAAGTCTATGCCCCAGGCCTCCAGTGCATCCCGCAACCCAAGGAGGCCCTGGTGGAACGAGGACTGTAGGCGGGCGCGAGAGGCCCAGAACAAGGCGTGGGGTGTCCTTCGCAGGTACCCCACGTCGGCTAACTTAATTTCTTTTAAAAGAGCAAAGGCCTTGGGAAAGCGCGTGCGCCGTGAGGCAAAACGGGATAGTTGGCGCTCCTTCATAACATCCGTAAATTCATACACAGACACACGCAAGGTATGGACACGAATACGTAAACTTAAAGGACAACATACACATAGCCTGCCCTTGGTCAGCACGACTGGGGACACACTAGAAGATCAGGCTAACACACTTGCACAACACTTTCAACACGTGTCAAGCTCTGCACACTACACAAACACTTTCCTGAAACATAAAGCCTCTTGTGAAAAGAAGTCCCTACGCGACAACAACAAATCGCAGACTTCTTACAACTCCCTGTTTTCACTACATGAGCTGAGGGCTGCTCTAAGCATGTGTAAACCCTCAGCTCCAGGCCCAGACAACATTACATATACAATGATACAGCACTTACACGCAGACACTCTTGTAACACTCCTTCACCTTTACAACAAGATATTTCTTTCGGGGCACATTCCAAAGTCTTGGAGGGAGGCTATAGTTGTAGCATTCTTGAAAGAAGGGAAGGACCCTTCCTCTCCTGCTAGCTATCGACCCATTGCCCTGACCAGCTGCCTGTGCAAGCTTCTCGAGAAGATGATAAATCGCAGGCTCGTGTACTTCCTTGAGTACAACGGTCTTCTCGAGAGCTGCCAGGCAGGCTTCAGGGCGGGGCGATCAACGAACGATCAACTCGTAGCTCTTGAAACATATATAAAGGATGCCTTTGTGCATAAACAATTTTGTCTTACGGTGTTTTTCGACATAGAGAAAGCCTATGACACCGCTTGGCGGTACGGTATCCTCAGTGACCTAAAGTCAATCGGTGTTGCGGGCAACATGTTGAACATCCTTTGTAGTTATATGTCGGAGAGAACCTTTCGCGTCAGAGTTGGTTGTGCACTGTCAAATGTTCACGTGCAAGAAAATGGTGTGCCGCAAGGTGGAGTGTTGAGCTGCACTCTCTTCATAGTAAAAATGAACTCTCTTGGAAAGGCACTGCCACCTACAATCTCTTATTCCATGTATGTAGATGACGTGCAGATATCCTTTAAATCGTGTAACCTGTCCATCTGCGAACGTCAAGTCCAGCTCGGCGTCAAGAAACTTGCCGGCTGGGCTGACAAGAATGGCTTTAATCTTAATCCCGCGAAGAGCTCTTGTGTTCTATTCTCCAGGAGGCGTGGCGTCCACCCAGACCCAGACATCACTCTTGCGAATGTGCCAATTCCTGTGAACAAGGAGCACAAGTTTTTAGGTATTTTATTTGACGAAAAACTTACATTCATCCCACATATCAGACAGCTCAAATGCAAATGCTTAAAAACAATGAATATTCTTAAGGTCCTCTCACATCAATCTTATGGGGCCGACAAACAACTCCTGCTGCGCCTGTACACAGCGTTGGTGGGGTCTCGGCTCGACTACGGCAGTGTCGTGTATGGGTCGGCTACAAAGACAGCACTCAAAATGCTTGACCCCGTGTTGCATCTTGGCCTTCGCCTCTCATGTGGCGCATTCCGCACTAGCCCTGTTGAAAGTCTTTATGTCGAGTGCGACAAATGGTGCCTAGGGCATCAGCGGGAGTATGTTGACCTGTTGTATGCATCCAAGATCGTGTCTCTGACCAACCATCCTTTTAATCCCACCATGAACGATACATCAAATTTACAACTCTTTTTAAACAGGCCATCTATTCCCTTACCGTTCTCTCTCAGAGTTAGGGAGGAGGCTTCTGCACTCAATGTCCCCCTTTCAGACACGCACAAGACACCCATTCATAATTTCATCGCACCATGGCATCTTCGTTCTGTATCATGCGACCTGTCATTCACTCTTGTAGAAAAAAATAGGGTACCCAGGAATGCAATTCTGCAGCACTTCCTGTTCCTGCAGGACAAGTACAGGTGCGCAGAATTCTATAGCGATGCGTCGAGAACTGGTTCTACGGTATCTTGTGCAGCGCACGGACCAAATTTTAGAGTAAGCAAAACAATGAATTTTCATAACAGTATTTACACGGCAGAAGCATATGGCATTTTACTCGTTCAAACCACATCATCAAACATAAAATTCCCAAGTCCATTGTGTACACAGACTCTCAAAGCGTTGTACAGGCACTGTCATTAGGAAGGTCATCTAAAAACTATGTCATAATGCTCTCTTCAAGGTACTAATGTCTGCATATGCCTCAAATCTTGAAATAACTATATGCTGGGTACCAGGGCATTGTGGAATCCCTGGCAATGAGGCCGCCGACCAAATGGCTGGTGATGCTGCTCTCATGACTACAGTTGACGTTACAACAGTACCTTACACCGACCTAAAGACACACATCAGACGACAGCTTCGTAACACATGGCAATTACACTGGAGTCAACAAACAGACAACAAACTACACGTAATAAAACCACAACTGGGACGCTACATAACTGACTCACACAACAGATACACTGAAGTCGCCCTGGCTAGGCTGCGGATAGGCCACACACATGTTACGCACTCCCACCTGCTTACTGGAACTTCGGGACCCACGTGTAGCAGCTGTGGAAAGGGCCTATCCGTAGTCCACATACTAATCACATGCAAGGCACTTGACACAACACGACACAAATATTTCCCTGAATTATACAGACGACACATTCCTTTGCACCCATCACACTTTTTAGCCGACGGACCAATGTTTTCTAGTCAACGTGTTTTTAGGTTTTAGCTGAGGTAAACTTTCTGCAGCTCTTGTCCATATCATGTGTAATCACCCTGGCCCTATACACCAGCCATCTCATTGTCTTTTGTTTTGCATCACCTTTACTTTTAGTCACATGTTTTAGTATGTACGGTCTCATCATAATTCAGTAACTTCTTCTGTTGGCGCTCTTTGCCCATAGTCGGCCTTGCGCTAATAAAACCCAACTATCATCATCATCTCTTCCTGTCTCAAGCGCTCCTTAACTATGCACTTTAGGCTTCCTGTCTCTACAAGTTTGATACATTGTCACATGCTTTGGGCGTGTATACGGAAAAAGAGAGAGGGAAAAAAGAGCTTTGTTTCATTGATGCCGGGGGTAGACGTGGTAGACGCTGATCTGTCAGCCAGAATTTCTTGAGGATCCCATTGACTGTTTCGGCCTTGCGAAGTGCTGCGAGTTGTATCTCCCGTGCGAAGCTGCCAAGAACAGTCTGTGTTTGCTTTACAGGCATAATTTTATTTTTTCTTTGCGGAATCACACTGGACATGCTAATGTACGTTGTATATTCCTGCAGCTCAGGGCCCAATCATATCTGTTCTGTAAAATGTGCTGTGCTGGTGCCCAATGGCCAATGTTTTTGTTACGCGTGATTGCGCTGGTCGATACTGCACCATAGCCGCAGTGTACCGAAAAATAGTTTTGTATTGATGATTGTTAACGAACAATATTAGAGTATTTTGTGCGCTTCCCAGTTCATGGGGCATGTGTGCAGATGTCTAGAACGATACACGCCAAACGCAGCGTGTGAAGGAAATGGTTATAAGGGAAAAATAAGGGAAACATTTCCCCAGTACTTACTGATTGAGTTGAACAATCGTAACCCTTAGCTCTTAAGTACAAATTGAAGAATATGACTAGAATCAGTACTGTACATGGTGGAGTGGTGACACAAATGCATCCTTTTTGCGAGTGGTGCTTTAAATTGTACACTGGTCGCCCAGGCCTGATGTGTGGTATCTAATAAATTGTATTTTACATGTACTTCCATTTCCAAATGTAATATATCGTAACGAAAATACGATAGATAGTTGGCCCAGACCCATCCCGGGTTAGTTGGCTGGGACCCGGGACCCGGGTTGGCCGGGACCCGTCTGGGCCTACGCGCGCGAAAAGCCTATGATGAAGGCCGAGGAGTCACGGAAATCGCGAAGGCAACCCCGCGGAACTAATCCCTCTACCACGACGAACGCCCAAGTGACCAGACGGGTCCCGGTCAACCCGGTAACAATGTACACGACGAAACGGATGGACTGCTAAAACTCTGATGAATATGGCAACGCAGCATAGCTTTGCTGTCCCAGCGTCTGACAAAGAAGAGGCTCTGTAGGTGCACACGGTCTGTGCGGGCTCTCTTTTGGGCGCCATGTAGATAAACTGTAAATAATATCTTTCCACTGTCTAATCTTTATGTCGCCTGTGCTGCCGCCTCCTAGCAATATGTTTAAAAAGTCTGATATTTGTAGTGCGTATGAAGGAATGAAGGGCAAAATGTTTCTTTTTGTAGGTTTGTTAGTGGATTATTTCATTCACTCGCCTAGACAGAAGGTAAAATGAATGCTTAAAAAAGACGTTTATGAAAAAAAACGAATGCCCACTGCTAAAAATGGAAGAAAACGTCTTAGTTCTTCACGTTTTTCTGCGAAACTTAACAATTACTCCAGTTTGCAGCTTACGATCAATGCACATATATTAGAAGCATTCCTATTTAATTCAACATGAATGTGGGTGTAAGTCCTAATACAATCTTAATACAACCTATAAATTGCGTAAAATAGAATAAAAGTGTGTTCAAGCGAGTAATCGGTTACTATCGTCTGCTGTCACCGACCGCCACACACGAAGCCGCATAGTGCTCGCACAGATCACCTAATTTATCGATACCCCATTCGAGAGGACCGTCTTCTCTAAAGACCGAGGAGAAATCGGTGGTGTGGCGGTCATCCTCAGAATGTGAAATATTGGGGGAACGTGATCATGCGAAGTCTTAAATCTAGTATTACCGTTTGTTTCAAATTTCACCAATAGGCAGCGGCTCAAAGATTGTTTCTTCCTGCCATGGGCCGTCTATACACCGAAATACGAACGCGATTCCTCAAAACAGTCGCAGCAATGAGCTTAATGTGGCTCTTTTCACCGGCGCCGATATAGATGCAATAAAGGCAAAGTTGTGTGCGTTAGCCTCATATTGATTTGCGGGGACGGCGCAGGAAAACTCGTGGATTCACATGGCAAATAGTGAGACGTTGCGATTCATGCTGTCCTAATCACACTTCCCATACACGGAATGTACCAGTGGCTAAGATTTAGTTCGCCTCGTTAGGATGTCTGCAGAGTTATCGCTAGCTAGAAAGTGGCTATGATCAGGTTTCTCGGCCGGGTCCTTAGTGTAATATTTCGCTATTCTCAGTCAACGGGACGTGTCGGTTCAAAAGAAGGGCAGCTTCGCATTTTTCGCATTAAACGCGTGTGTGGGCTTTTTACGTGTTGTATGACTTGTTCTTCAGCTTCAGGATATAGCGCATTTTTAAAAGCCTTGTTTCCAATTTCCGGAATCTTTCGAACGGAAGTAACATTAGGTGAGTACGTATGTAAAACCATGATGTTTGCGGAGTGAACTCTTTTTCTTCTACTCAAAACACGTTCTGGAACTCTGCAGTAAAATCTGGTTGCTATGGCTGCCACACCGTGTTTAACTACTTTACGTTCCCTGGTACGACATCTTGTGCGAAGGCGGATTCTTCCAAAACTAAAGTGCCCCTCTTCCCCGCGAAGCCGCTGCTCACTGTTATCGCGTCGACAAGCAGTTACTTCAAGGCTCTCAGGATAGTGTTTTGATTACATAAATCTTTAGGTTAACTCTCATGCTTTTAGGCATCACCATCTTTATTCTAATGAGTTCTTGCAGATGCAAGCAAACGTTTTCATAGGTTTTATTTTTTTCTTTCCATGTGAAGGCGCCTACGGTCAGGACCATCTCTCTGATAAACTCATCACTTCTTAGCTTTTTGGCAACTTCAGCAGTGTATAATGCTCGCTGACTACCTCCGTAGAAAAGAATTGTGTTTAGCGCCCCATGAGCCACGAGCCTCAGATTGTCAGCGTATGCTGGGTAACGTGCGTAGAAAGGGCTGTTATGTCACGCATATACGTCAAAAAAAATCAAGCGCAAATGTTGAGGGGAAATAAGTGTGTGCTGGGTGACTAGCTGGGATAAACGACATTCAAAACAGACGTTAGGCAAACACGAATCCTAGGCAGATGCATGGCTGGGACACGACATGACTGGGGTCATTTGATACCGGTAAAAAAAACGCCGACAAGAAAAACTGCCACATTTAAATAACGTGTGGAAATCCGGTTCAAGCAATCGTGAAGGTTGTCCCTAAAACAACAAGCGTTACAGAAGGACCCATAAAAGCGCGAAATATACATTTTTTGAAATTTTACATTACGCAACACCGGATAATGTTTGAGCAGAATGCAGCGAGATTAGAAAAAGATTCCAAATTGTGACTCACTGCAATGAAAAAACCACTTCCGAATCGCAACCCTGACTGCGTCTACAGACGAGGTACTGTTTCTTCCACTCAAAGAGCTCAGTCGATACTGTTTTGCCTAATAGCCATGCCCCAGTGAGTGCGACACTGACAGCCTCGGTAGCCATTGTTTCTTTTACTTTTTTCTGTCCTTATAAATGCTTTCCTTTTCAGTGCACACGCTACCAATATTTGTACATTGGACACACCCTTTACTTTAATTTAGGGACTACCAACCCCCGTGAATTCATAGGTTCTCTTTGGCTGTTTATACACTCTACGCGATACATCAAGCATGACTCTGAAACAACAGATGCGGAGGCAGAGGATTTAAACTTTTAAGGTAATGGGCACATTAATCGTTAGCATTGTACACGTTGTCACCGCCAATTTAGAGACTGACATAGTTTGTAACAGGTGTTAAGACCTTTCCCTAACGAAAAAATTCTCTGATATAAAAGTCAGTGTCGTCCAACAATTATCGCTTGAACTGCACCAAGCGTCCGGTTTTGTACGACGTGAATTCGATAACAATAGGCCCTTGGTTATCTCGAGCCCGTACGGTATCCTTCGAGTGCCCGCAACACCTTCGCGCAGCCATCAACAAAGGCCCCTCTCACACCCGACCTGTTGCTTTGGTGGGTATCCAACTTGCAATTATCAGCTTAAAAATATTGGTTTACCAAACTGACTTATTTTTTATAAAGGAAAACACTTGACACTCATTCATAAATAACTAGAGACTAGACATTTCGTCACAACCGCCACAGCTAATTCCATATGCTTTTGCCGCGTATATTCCCGCATATTCTATGTTTCCTTTTCAGAAACAGCCGCCTACAGATATCACCTCGAAACCCGTTTGTAGAGCCTTTATTCTCCACATTCGTGATCACTTGAGAAGAGGAAACTAATGTTGGGCTCTAGACAGCGTTTTAACAGCACGACAGTTTAAGATTTTTTTTCTTGGTTCTACTCTGCTTGTCCAGTTCAGATACCATGCTTTGCAATTCGTCCCCCGAGTTACTTAGCAAGGCAACGTCATCAGCAAATATGAGGTTGCTGAGGTATTCTTTATTAAAAAGGTTGAGAGTTGGGCGAGTTGGTAATGATGCATCTCGAAAAACAAATTGCGCGGAAATTAACGGGGACAAGAACACATGCAGACGGCACAAGTGCAGTGCAGTCTTCATGTGTTCCTGTCCTCGTTAATTTGCTCGCAGATTATTTTTCGAGATGCATTCTCCATTAACCCTTTACTCCAACTTTTTCCCAATCGAACGTTTTGAATACTTGTACACATGCTGTGAATAACATTCAAGAGATTGTGCCTCCTTTTCTGACGCCCTCCCTCATAGGTATGATAGGGAAGGATAACGAGAGCCAATAGGCTCGTCGACCTCCGCGCCACAGACGAAGGGATCTTGTGGGTGGACGGGTTGGAGTACCTGGTGAGCGCCGGCCGCCTACACCGTGACCGTTATCGGGGCGTCAGCTGGGGACACGAGAACGGCAGCCAGCGTGTGCATTCAGAAGGCGCCGCGGGTGGGTGAAGTGGCCGTAGGCTGGGCCATCGAATCCCCCCTCGTGCAAAACGGTACCGTGAGACTGGGGAACGGCCGTAAGAACCTACTAAAAAGGGAGCATATGCAAAGAGGTCGCGGGAGTGTGTCCATCGATGGCTAGAGAAGGTGCGTGGCAACAAAGCAGTTTCCGCCACACATCGGCAGCGGCGTGTCTTACCACGGCCACACCACCCACAACGAGCCGGAAAACGCGGCGACATGGGGATTAACCAACCGCGATACTGCGCCAGAAGCCCACCCATTGCAGTGGTGGAAGGAGACCAAGTACAGCATGACCACCTACACGGAGTCCGAGAAATTGTACAGAATCAGTAGACGAAAGAAGCCGCCATCCCACCCGACCCTGAGCCGCAGAGAAACTCGCGGTATACAAACACCTGCAGACGGGTTGCTCCTCACCCCGGGGCTGGTGAGGCTCGTGTGTTCGAACATATACAAAAGTGGCTTGTACTGGGTGTGCCAGAAGCAGAGGAACACCACGGCTAACGTCTTATTCGGACAATGCCAAGACACTGCGCGAAGCATCGACAAAGACTGATCCCGCCACACCTCGTAGCTGAAGCCATAAGATAACACCGGGAAGCGGAGGCTCAGACTGTTCAGCAGATCTGGCAATGGCCGAGAAAAACTGGCGGAACGCTACTAGCCCAAAAAACAGCCAGGCAAAGCCGCCCCGAAGCGACTATCGACACCGCAGCAGATGTAGGTGGAAAAGATGTCCAGTACGCGTAAATTCCGAGTCGCGGAAATGTCCCCGAGCGGGGGGTTTTAAACCGAGCAGATGTCACAATATTAGCGTGCCCTCTCTCTCGCTCTTTCTCTCTGTGTGTCATTATTTCTCCACAGAAAGATGTCCTTATAGTGTAAAAAACTTAGCTGACATTGCAAATTTGTTAAACCAGTTTGAGACAACTACAATGAGAAATTTGGGCGATGACAACACATACTTTATTGGCTCGTTACAGTTACCAACTCGTTACAGTTACCAAAGTTACAGTTACCAAAGACCGTTGCAGCTTACTGAGATTGAAAGGTAGGGAAGTTGTTAACGAAATCATGCTAGTTACAGATATGTGAAAAAACACACCTCTTTTCTTTGAATGTGGTACAAGCTCTGCGTTTATTATTCAAATTACAAAGGAAATTACTTAGCTACGCAATGGCTATTGTTAAATAACTGAAAGATCAAAGCACAAGTTTTTAAAGGAGGTTTCTACTCCCATGTACAAAATTTCTGTCCATGGGACAGCTGTTTCCCCTCCCTTTTGATGTTGTGACAAAGCGACGAAAGAATACTGTGTTCAGATTGAGGGGTTGTCAAACAATGTCAAATGAAGCGAGGCTTTACGAAGCCATATCGCGCAAAACAAATGCACGGACAAAGAAACACATCATTGCAAATTAAATTTTGAAGATCTCGATAGATGTTGAAATCTGCCCCATCAACGAATACGAGAATCAAAATTACATGTTCAGTGAAGTCTTTGTCCGCCCACATCTACGCCAAAGTAAAAAACAATATAAAACATCAAAATGGCAGTATTTACTAAGGGGATCGTGAAGCTTCCTTTTAAAATATTGCTGTTTTACTTAACGCCTTCGGACGATCGAATAAAGTGCCCCCAATTTTTTCCGTACTGATGGCTGAGAAACAAATTAAGGGATAAGGAAGCGTTTATCATTCTTCCAGCGTTATTTTTTGTTTATACCGCTTTTACCCCATACTCGCCTACATAATTTTATCATAAAACGTTTACGCCAGTGTGTGAACAGGAAACATATACAGGTTCAGTTACGGTTCGAGTCCCGGTGAGTACATATCCCTCTTAATTTCGGTTCGACTGGCTCTGATACGGAACTGATTTACGGATTTAATTATAAGCCACTGCGATAAAAATGTTTTGTTTTTCAACGCGACCATAGAAACAATAATTACAGATAGCCCCCATGTAATTTAGATAACAATGCTGAGAAAAAATTATTTCACCACATAAAAAGAACAGACGGACTGGTGACCCCAGCCCTGCCTTTCCTTCGGCCTATGTGGAATAGTTGAGGTGTTTTCTCCAGAGGTGGTGACAGTGACGCCAGTAAAAATTCTAAGTATTACAAAATTGGAATATATATTGCTTTTGGGGCACTGGGAAATATATCTCAACTTTAACGGCGCGAAACCCCTGCGTCTATAAAAACACTAAAAATCCTACGCGGAATAGAGACTTGTTGCGTAAACGCGCGGATATCCAAAAATTTAACTCTTCAGAACACGAGCTGTTGCAGTTATCACTGTAGTTTTTTGAAGCTCTACTAATCGTGTTTCACAGTTTTGATGTTCGAGGATTCGGCCTTCATATAACAAGAAGCGTCACGGAAGGTAACTTGAAGGCCGAGACCCGCCATCAGAGGCGTTCGCTAGGCGCCCGGAGCAGCCGTCAGTGCCAGCTTGGAGCCTGCGCATTCCAGAGCTAGTTCGCCGCACGGTAACCTGCATCACCGCGTGTAAGCGGATTTGGCCATGATTGAGCGAGGTGTCTGGCCTTTTCGTGTTTTCCGTGCATCGCGCGGGAGCTTCAGGCTTCAAGACGACAGAGGCTAGGAGTGTCTGACCAACCCACTGATGTCGCCAGGCGATGTGCTGCGCTGGAAAAATTTCAACCAAGAATAGCTTACCTTGGACGCTGAGAAACAGCGAGCCACTGGGGTGTGAAAACGATAGAAGTGGGACGAAAACCACACACAAACGCAGGTTTTGGAAGACTATAATATTTACAGATAAATTATTGGTGAAACAAGTGAAACGAAGACTTAACCAGAACAAGCTAAGCTGTGGCTTTGCATACTCAGGGTTAGCTGAGCTGGCCAGTGCAATTGGTTTAAAGACCGGAAATATTTTAAACAAGTTAACACAACTATCATCCGTTTTCAGAACAACATTTTTACAATTTACTCTTAGTTATTTTGAAGGTTATATGCCAGAGGTAGCACTAACAATTGCTATATGAGGTAATTTACTGCGGAGGAATTTAACGACAGATAAATATTACACAATTATCAGCAGAGGTAAATAGATTAGGACACCTTAATAGGACGTTAGTCATTATATATTAAAAAGCGTAATGTTCCAAAAACAGAGCCTTGACGTGCGCTTGACCGCCCAGGTATCTCGGAGAAGTGTGCTTCATTGTTACACAGAAACTTCGTTCGGTTACAGAGTAAAAAGTGTATAAACTGCAGGGTTTCTGGAATAATTTTTATATTTTTAATTTGCGTTGGTAAGGTTGGTGATTAACCTTAGAAAGCACTCTAGAAAAATCCGAAACTACGTTGTAACTTACAAAACATGAGGCAGGAAATGCACGCACGATTTTTGTAAAGTGAAAAAAATTCCGGGCCATGTGAAACCTGGGAGGGGCGAAGCATGCAGTGTAGAAGTGTATTCTGAGTGCTTTGGCGTTTTGCCAAGCGCAGATGAAACCTTTGTGGTGTAAAAGTATACAGCTTCTCTGTAAAAGTGTCCTGTCTTTGAAGCACGAAGCTTTCCAGTGGAAGGCGTAAACTAGTGTCCCGGTGTTTTTTTTTGGTATGCGTTACGCACCGCTCCAGGCCAGACGTAAAGGAGTATCCCTTGTGGCATTTCAGTACGATTCGGATCTCGGGTCGGTTGTTTTGTTAAACGAGTTTCCCAGTGTTTTAGTACACTGACTATTGGAGACGATGAAAACGACCGATGACAGGAGGACGCCAACAAGTCCAGCCCCAAATGGGTTTCGCACTAATAGTTGAAGTTCACAGCAGAAATCTGTCGAAACCAATGTGGCGAATTCGGGAAACCGCTGGTCGACCTTAAGAAGATTCTCCAAACGGTGAAATGTATGTGTTTCAAGGTTTTACAAGTAATAAATGTAATGAAAATGGAACGGCACTGTAAAGTTATGAATGTCACCTGACTAGTGTATTGGAACCACACTGCCAGTATTCCTTTTGTTCGGTTAGTAAATCTCGTACATAGATTTCGTGTAAATGAAACACGATATCATTCAATGATACACTGCGGTATTCTGAAACATTTGGAAATAATGTCTTCAGGACCACAAGATGGCGAACGATTTATTCTGAAATTGATGGCTGAAATACAGCAGGTTATGTTCTGTTCAATGCATCATTGGTAACGGGATCAAAATATTTCGCGAAAATAATGTTAAGTGGATAATTACTCAAATGCTTAGTACCAGGTCCGCCCTCATAGTACACCAGACAAATGCAGGAAACCTACCTTGGTGTATTAGTGTTCCCAAAATAATAAGGTTGATTGTTTAGTCAGGAAAGTAAAGTAGTGGTGAAAAAATGTTTCAAAGTTTTACCATGTTTTACCATGAGACGATGCTGCAAGCTTAAAGCTACCCTCCATACTGGTCTGGAGGTTTTCATATCAGTGCCGTAGAGCCTGTCTTTCTGTTGGAAATTTATTTTCGATTGTCGGGTATCCCAAGGAGTATTAGTGGTGTGCTGTTCATTCCTCAAACTTGTTTATTTTAACTAGTTTTAAAACTTTTGATTTGTAAGACAGATCAGTCATGAATGTTTTGTTCTACATAGGGAATTAGAAAACTACATAAAAACTTGCAAAGTTAAGAGTTCATATGATCGAAGTTAGATCTGTTGCTATCTTTGGAATGTTTTGGCGCTTAGAGTTTGATTCCTATGGAAGGAAAAAGTACAGGGAAGTAAATGTCGATCACTTAACCCGGGAACAAGCGGGGATCGGTGATAGAGCGTCACGCAGCGACGTCACAAAGAAATGAAAGTGCGAAGTGTGTAAGGGAACCCGTGTTGTTTGGCTGAGTAGCTGGGATAAAGACATTCCGAACAGATGTTAGGAAACCCAAATCCTCCGAAGACGCAGGTTGATGAAAACGACATGCGTGTGCCCAATGGATAGTTGGCCAATGGAAATCACCGACAAGAAATGGGGCACAGCGGAACAACGAATGGCAATACGGTTCACGCAATCGTGAATGCAGGTCGCTAAACGCACCCACACGAAGGGGGGACCCTGCAAACACGATATATACATTTCTTGAAAATTGTGCGCTACCCTACAGGACATAATCTCTTGAGCAGAATGAAGTGGGATTAAGACTTCTCGATGGTGGCTGACTGCAATCGCAGCGCAACATGCATTTTTGCTCCACTAGAAATACCTCTGTCGAGGCTCTTTTGCCTAATAGCCATGCCGCCGTATGTGCAAAACTACAGGCGCTGCATCGTTTATTTGTTTTCCTTTTTTCTGTCCTGAAAATGGTTTCCTTTTTACTGTACACGCTACCGATATTTTAATATGGGACACAATCTTTTTTTAGGAACCCCTAAACTCGCGCCTGCTAATTGCCTCTTCGGCTATCGATACAATCATCCGCAACGAGTAAACCGCGGGGCGGGAACAGAACATGTGGAGGCAGTGGATGCGAACTTTCAATTTTCCTGCGCATAGTCATTGCTAGCATTGTACGTGTTGTTCTCACCGCCAACCAATACGCTATGATGGCATAGTTTGTAAAAGGTGTTAAGACCTTTTCTTTTCTAGAAAATTTCTTGCATAGAATTCGCATGGCTAAAAAACAATTCCGCTAATATAAAAGTGAGTATCCTGCTGCGAACCTTCAATTGGGTTTTTTGTTCGTGTTTGTTTTTACCGCCAGTCTGAGCCGGTCTGTGTCATCTGTGTGCAAAGTGAAGCGCTTGTTCATTCTTTATTTTTATGCCGCACGTGTTATCTAGTTTGACAGGGAGAGCGTTCGAACTAGTGCCAACAGTCTCGAATAATCTTCTGTCGTCTACAGTGTTCTGGATATATTTCGGCTGTTCGAGACCAACAACAGGGCATCAACCGATCTGCAGACCAAGTCGATAACTATTTCCTCCGATCACTCCATGACGCCGGAACCGAACCCCGAACACCGTGCTGCTGCAAGAATCGCCGAGGATGACGTCACTCTGCCACCCCGCGCAAGCTTGATGACCACCGTTTTACTGCAGAAGATGCTGTCTTTACGTCGATGCTATCGTAGAGGGCGACCAAAGTTTGGTTGTCGACCAAGTTGTCTCTGCCACAAGACGCATTTCGCACTTTAGGCTCTGCAAAAAAACAAGTTTTGATCACCACTTTCACCGAGGAGTAACAGAATATAAACAAGAGCGCCGCAATTGCGTTCCTCCAAAAAACGCAAGAAAAAAGTGAAGTGATCGCAGTCGCCAACTTTGAACACGCACGCGCAGATGATTACTAGCTGCCGCATCCTTTCGACGTGAACCTGGCCCTGCCGCACGAAAATCGGGACAGATTACTGGATTTCATACGTCACTACAGCGAGTGTTTTCGGTCGAAGTCAAAATTACGTCAGCAACCCCTAGCGAAGCACCGAATCATAACCGAGGATGGAGCTCGACCAACTCGACAGTCACCGTTCCGCGTGTCTTAACACGAGCGGGAAGCCATACGTACGTAATACAAACACATGCTCAGCGACGACATTACACAGCCATTGAAAAGCCCCTTGGTTGCTCCGTCGTACTCGTGAAGAAAAAAGACGACACACTGAGATTCTGCGTTCACTACTGGCGACTGAACAAGATCTCCAAAAAAGCCGTGTACCCCTGCCACGATTCGATGACGTCCTCGACCCCCTCTGCCACACAAATTTACTTCTCTTCGATGAATTTATAGATGGCTACTGCCAAACTGAAGTGGACAAGAGAGACCGAGAGAAGGCAGCATTCATAACCCTGGACAGCCTATACGAGTTCAATATGATGCCGTTTAGGCTGTGCACGGCACCAGCAACGTTTCAAAGAATCATAACGACTGTCCTGGCTGGCCTGAAGTGGCACACCTGCCTCGTATACCTCGACCACGTTATCATATTCGCCCGGACTTTCACGAACAACTTACAAGTTGGGAGTCTGTATTCGAGGCCATTCGTACTTCAGGGTAAGGGTGAAGGCTTAAAAGTGTCCGCGTCGCTTATGTGGAGCGGCAGTTTTGGGCGACGTTGTCAACGCCGCGAGAGTTTTGCTTGACACGGCGAAACCTTCAGCATAGCGAACTTGCCAAGACCGAAAGACAAGAAGGGAGTGCGAGGATTTCGAGGACTGTGCGCATGCTACTGCCGCTTCGTCGCAAACTTTGCACGCATTGCAGAGGTACTCAAACGTTTGACGAAAGACAACACCGCTTTCAGCTCGGAAATTGCCCAAGAGGAAACATTCTGCTAGCTGCACCAACGCCTGCAATGACCGCCCTTGCTCGCTCATTTCGACGGAAACGCCGGAAACGGAAATGCACACGGACACAAATGATATAGGCATGGGTGCCGTCCTAGTGCAAAAGCAAAAAGGTTACAAAAAGGTAATCGCCTATGCCAGCCGTGGTCTGTCGCCGGAGGATAAAAAATACTCCGCTTCCGAGAAATTGTGCCTCACTATCATATGGGCCATTTCAAAATTTCGCCCATACGTGTATGGTAGATCATTGAAGGTTGTGACAGACCACGATGCGCTCTGTTGGCTCGCCAATTTGAAGAACCACTCTGGCCGCCGAGGGCGATGGAGCATGCTCATACAAGAATTCAACGTTTCAATCGCCTATAAATACGGTAGGAAACACTCCGACGCCGCGCCCCGTCGACCCACCACCTCAAGACTCCGATGCAGAAAGCGCGTTCTTCGGAGTCATGACAGAGAGCGACCTAGCCGCCCAGCAGCATGCCAACCCAAAGCTATGCGTCATGATCGACTACCTCGAACGTTGGAGTGCCGCCGTGCTTAGCGCTTTCAAACGCAAGTAACCAGCGTTCAGCTTCAAGAATTCCATTATCGTGGAGGAAAATTTCAACCCCGGAATGAGAAGATTATTTTTTTGTAATCCCTAGAGACCTTCGCGAAGAAATTTTGGAAGCGTGCCGCAACAACCCGTTGTCCGGGCATCTCTGCACAGGACACACTTTTGTAAAAATCAAGGCCAAGCACTACTGGCCCCGCCTTACAACCAATGTGCCAAACTACGTCTGGAGGTGTCGTGACTTCCAGCGACGAACAACTCCGCCGACGAGACTTGCCGGGCTTCTGCAGCTGATCGCCGTCCCATGGATGCCCTTCTAAGAGATTGTAATGGTCTTTTTGGGCCCGTTCCCTGCGTCAAGATCATAGAATAAGTGGATTGTCGTAGCGACAGACTACCTTGCACACTACGCAGAGACCGCCGTTCTTCCGAGGGGGACTCTACAAGAGTCGCGAAGTTCTTAATAAACCATATTGTACTGCGACATGGGGCCCCTGAAGTCTTAATCACGGACCGCGGAACGGCCTTTAGTGCGGCGCTGATGCAATGAATATCACGCTACAGCAACACGGATCACCAAAAAACGAAGCCGTACCACCCCCAAACGAACGGATTAACGTAACTAACGATTCAACAAGACGATTGCGGATATGCTGTCTACGTACGTCGACATTGAACATAACACCTGGGACAAAGAGCTCCCGTATGTCACGTTTGCGTACAACACGGCTATCCAAGAAACCACGCAAATGACACCGTTCGAGCTCGTCTACGGAAGACGGCCGACGACAATGGTTGGCGCCATGCTGCCGCACGTAGAATACGACGACCTGAACGCCGACGTCCAAAGATACCTTCAGCGTGCGGAGGCCCGCCAGCTCGCTCGAGTTGGTATAACGGGCCAGCAGCTGGTGGATGCCGGCCGCTACAACGTCCGACGCCGAGCCGTCGAGTACCACCCAGGGGATCGTGTGTGGGTTTGGACTCCCATCCGATGACGCGGACTGAGTGAGGAACTTCTACGACGGCATTTCGGACCCTACAAGATTCTACGAGGTGTTGGCCAACGTACCTACGACGTGATCCCTGATTTTGATCCCGGAACATCCCGACGAGCACGTGGCCCGAAGTTGTCCACGTTGTTCGCCTAAAACCTCACCACGCTAGATGTCTGATCTTTTGTTTGGTGGTTCGGACTGGAGTTTTATTTTACCATCGCTTCGACGCACTCTTAGAGGGGGAGTAATGCCGCGAACAATGCATCGGGTTTGTTTGTTTATGTTTTGTTCTTACTGCCACCAGTGCCCTGCTGTGTTATCTGCATCCAAAGCGAAGCGCGTGTTCCATTTTTAGATGCGAGTTGCGAATTCTCTTCTGCCCGTCAGCGTTTGGGCTGATGTCAGCGCAGTCCACTATAAAAAGAAATAGTTAGGCGGCATCCGGTTTCGATCACACGACTCTCTGGCCGCAACGGTAGGTACTTGGCGCTCTTCCCACTACGCTACAAACCGTGACAGCATGAGCTACGGACGCGCGTTATGTCTTTCCCTGCTTCAGACTCCGTCAAGAAGCTACTGATACAACGAACGCACGCGAAGATAAACGTCAAAGAAAGCAACGAACTTAAAACTAATTGGAACTTCAGTCGACCCCATGGCGTCTTCGCATACTACCCAGGGTTCCCCTACGGGCAGATGGTGTTATTTTATTTTATTTTTTGCCGTAGGGGTTATCTCATTCTGATACGGAGAGCGTTTCCCCGTAATGTCACTAGGCTAGAATATTCTTCTTTGATCTACAATTTCGGGATGTAAATTACGGTTCGGGAAACACTCGCGCCGAAAGATAAAAGCCTGCAGAGCAGACGCCGCGGTATTCGACTCTTCGACACAAATCTCTGCACGTCACTTTGTTGACTGCCGTTTCGCCGCCTTTGTATTCTTTAAAACATTAGTGGAGCACAAGTTCACTTCAGTAAACTTCTTTCCTTGAAAACAATAGCGCCGTGTTGGCTACGTGGCAATCGTTTAAGAACTATAGCTTTACTGCACCACCTCTTTGGTTTACTACAACAACGCAAATTCGACAACAATGGGCCTGTGCTTATCTCGAGCTAATGGGTTATCCCACGAGCGCGGGCGACGCTTTCCGCTGCGATGTCTAAGCCACTTTTGTCAACGAAAAGCGAAACAATTGCATGTCTTATTCCTGCAAACTTTATTTCCACTCGTCAGAAAAATAGAAAAAACACAAGACTCTCTTTTCGAAAGCGGTCCGCGGCGTCGTGAAGCATTGCTCGCCGAGGAGTCATTTCATTACGGAGGAATTCCGATGCACAGTGTGCTGACAACTAGGTCATGCTGACAGGTTTTGGGTGTAAAAGAGTGCTTCTTAACGACTTCCAGGTAGTTCTTGGTGGCACAAACTGAAGCAATGACTGATTCAGAGGTGGCCTTAAGTTCGTCAGTTACTAAAACGGAAGACTGGGCGAGTTGGTACTTGTTCATATTAACAGCGCTACCGACACAGACAGAAAGAAAAGGGCACAAACACGGCGCTGACTAACAACTGAGTTTTATTGCTTAGGCCAGTGGTTTTTATACACACATGGGCAAAAACAACAAAAAGGAAAAAAGAGAAGGAAACACTAAATTAACACGTGAACATATGAGAGAGCGAGCATGGCATGATGCTGACTTTACGTTTAATTACACGTTAATCTACTTACGGGGCAAGACGTACGATCAACACAAAACACAAGCCCATTTTGTAATCAGTTTGGAAACAAGACTAAGATTACCAGGGTGGGCTTACTACGCTAGGAATCTATACTCTTTTTCTGTGAGGGCGATAGATGGGGTGCTTATGCATTTATCATTTAACTTGTTAATTACTTTTTCCTCTAATATTTCTCGCACGATTTGGCTGCCATGCTCGCTCTGGTCAAAAAGGGCTGGCATTTGCTAACGCAATCACGACAATGCTGGGCGAGGTGACCACTGAACGTTTTTGAAACATTTTAGTGGTGTTCCCTCCGCCTATCATTCAGGCATCGGCCAGTTTGGCCGACGTATTTCTTGCCGCACGAAAGAGGCACAGAATAAACAACTTTGTCTGCGCAGGCAACAAACTGTTTGTGATGCTTCGTTGTGAACTTGTTACACATAGTCAGACGAGTGTTCTCTTTACGGCACATTTGCGACAGTTTCAGGGGAGCTGAAAATATAACTTTCACATTTCCGCCTTTTCCTACTTTTTTCAGGCCATGAGCAATTCGATGCATGTACGGCACCACTGCAATGAGTTCCTTCTTTTGGGAGCTGGACTGAGACTGTTCCTGCTCCTTTTCTTTCTTCTTTAGTTCCATCAACATGGACTCTGCTACGGCTGCCTGCACACACGTCGGGTACCCCGCGGCCGAAAGGCGCTGTGTTTGTGCCTCAAAACTGCTCTGGATGGCATGCGGACAAGATTTCCTTAACGCGTTGCCAAGACAAGTCTTGACAATTGCTCTTTTCGCGAGTTTCGTGTGCGCAGACGCATAAGGAAGGAGCGGCTTGTTGCCACTCGGGCCGTACTGCCAGCATACGTGGTGGTCTAGCAGCCGGAGTCTCAAATCTAGAAACTTGATGGAGCCATTTGATGGCTCTTCCTGTGTCAGAACCAGTGGCGACATACAAGCATCGAAATTGCCCCTCAGCTGAGTCAGCACGGACGGGAAACTTGCAGCATCAGTTTCGAACAACACAAAATAATCGTCTCCACAACGAAACACTTTTGCCGCGATAGAACCAAGTAGGTGACCTTCAAGTACTCTGTCACGACCTGGCCAAAAACAAATCACTCAAGATCGGCGCGATACAGGAGCCAATACAGACTCCGTTTTTTGCAAATACGTGCCGCCTTCCCAACTAGCGTAGGAAGATGTCCCACACTCTGTGAGCAGCTCCAGGACACAGAAATGAACAAGTTAGGTGATAAATGGATAAGCACCCCATCTATCGCCCTCACAGAAAAAGAGTGTAGATTCCTAGCGCAGTAAGCCCACCCTGGTAATTTTTGTCTTGTTTCAAAACTGATTACAAAATGGGCTTGTGTTTTGTGTTGATCGTACGTCTTGCCCCGTACGTAGATTAACGTGTGAATAAACGTAAAGTCAGCATGATGCCATGCTCGCGCTCTCATATGTTCACGTGTCAATGTACTGTTTTCTTCTCTTTTTTCCTTTTTGTTGTTTTTGCCCATGTGTGTATAAAAACCACTGGCCTAAGCAATAACACTCAGTTGTTAGTCAGCGACGTGTTTGTGCCCTCTCCTTTCTGTCTGTGTCGGTAGCGCTGTTATTGTGATCATCAATTACCTTTGACAAGCCGGCTTTGTAAGACAATTAGTATGCAGCGGTTTTTCGTTTTCCTGACCATTCACAGGATTTCCTTATTGAACACCGACTGTACCTCGACGTCACAATAAAGTACCAAACATAGGGAACAGAATGTCTCAATAAAGGTTTCTGCCCTTAGAAGCAGATCAATAAGGAGGCTGTCCGACCTGAAGCTTTCACAAGGTGGCCGCAAGGGGGCTGACCTGCGAAATGAACTATAATGGTAAGTCCACTGAAATTGTAGTACAATAATTGCAGTATGTATAGAAGACCTACCTACGACTCCTAGACGACATATATAAGGAATGCAACGGCAGAATTACACTTCACAAGCAAATTTATAAACTCAGTATCCGAAGGATAGTACGACAAGAAGATACCATCTCACCAAAATTGTTCACAAACTTGTCTGTATAGTGTATTCAGGATGGCTTGACTGGGAAAACTTAGGCTTACGGATAAACGGCGAATACTTAAGGCCAGTTAAGGTTGCAGATGACATAGCCTTTCTGAGTGAATCTGTCGAGCACCTTCAAAACATGATTGAGGAAATAAAATCACAAACCTTTCGATGTGAGGCTAAAAATAAACATGGACTAAAACTAAAGTGATGATAAATAAACACGCTGTAACGCGCCTTTTTTAGACAAGGAGAACGAAACACTGGAACAAGTACAAGGATATAACTGCCTTGGCCAGATAGTCTGTGCGGACAAAACCACGAGAAATAAATCAGGCGCAAAAATAGGACTGGGATTCGGCAAGCACTCTCAAATAAAAAGTAAGATGACTGTATCCCTAAAAAGAAAGGTATTCAGCCAATGCCTCCTGCCGGTAATGACATACGGAGAGGAAACTTGGCCAGCTTACCAAACAATTAGAAAGCAAGCTTAGTACGCTCAACGAGCCACGGAGAGAATAATGTCAGGAGTAACTCTTAGGGACAGAAACGAGATGCCTGGATTAGGGCGAAAAGTCGGATAGATGATATCATAGTCCAGGTTAAGAAAAAGAAATGGACTTGTGCTGGGCATGTGGTACGACAAACGGGCAATAGGCGGACCACAAGGACAACAGAATGTACACCGCACGTAAGAACTAGAAGAAGAGGAAGGCGATTAACTATATGAAGAGATGAAGACAATTCGGAGGCAAGGAAGGGAGACGGGCAGCACAGGACAGAAATGGGTGGAGTTCAATGGAGGAGGCGTTCGTCCTGCTGTGGACGCAAATAGGCTGTCGATGATCAGGATGAATAGCCATTGTTACGGCTACCAATGCAAGGGAGTTTTTATAGGCCCCGCCAAGCAAAGGAACGATGACGTTACGGCTGAAATGCCGAGAACGAGGGTATCTTGAAGAATAACCGGTGGGTAGGAGCTGTTCTGTTCACTGACGGTAAGGCAGTCTGGATGCAAGCTTAGCTCTGGTGATAGGAGTTTGTTACTGCCAGTTCAGAATAAGCCTCGAGGTACTCGAGACGAAGCCTTCACAGTGGCGACCCAGCTGAAAGTTGTCAAGAATCCGGCTCACTGCGCAAGGAATAGTAAAAATGAGTATGTTGCCATCCTCTGCAAGAAAGCATAGACAATTAAAACCAAATAAAAGTTAGTGAGGATGACCAGATTTGCCCTGTGTGTTGTGTTCGCAACCGCAATGTGAACTAGAAATTGGGATAATTATTTGAGTGAGCACAACTGCCATATCCCTTACTCTCTGTTGTGCGCAGTTAGAGTGCAAAAAAACGGAAATTGATGTTTACCAGTCCCAAGACAATCTTGTCAATATTTAGTCTGTGTAGTTATCATCATGTGCAACACAAGCATACGAACAGCCACATGTTTGTTATGAAAGCCTTCCACGTCGTAATTATCCAACATTGCAATTCTACAATTGTGTATTTGTTTTCAGAGGAACGGCGTTTACAATAACTAGTAAAATGTGCTTCGGCAACTGCAAAATTAAACAATGACAGCTTTATCAAACTGGTTAAAGGAAATATTCATAGTGCTTTGGTTTTATCCTATTCTATGTCATTCTGAGTGGTCTTAAAAACCTTTTTTTAGTTACGCATGCTATACTTTGACACTCTTCTACAAAATGGTGCGATGGCTGGTGTTTGGGCAAGCAATGTCATATAAATATTTAATATTGGCAATTTACCTTGGTTGGTATAAGTGAGTGTTTCGCATGGGTAGATGCAACGGTCTAATTAGTGTCGCATAACGGCCGCCACGGCAGCAGTCATAGATGATTTTACCCAAACGGACCAACCGCTCCGCTCACTGAGTAGCCAGAGTCACTGTTAAATATTTATAGTGACGCTGGCTAGTTAGTAAGCGGGAGTCCGGTTTGGCTAGTTCCATCGAATCAAGGCATACTGCTCCAATGCAGTGCAGCAATCCTCGCTGGTGTCGTTTCGCAGCTACAAGGGATCAGTCTGCATTGATTGGAGCAGTATGTCTTGATTCGACGCAACAGGCCAAGCGCTTCCGCTCACTAACTAGCCAGCGTCACTATCAATAATAACAGTGACTTTGGCTACTCCTTGAGCGGAAGCGGTTGGTCCATTTGGGTAAAACCAACAAGGACTGCTCCCGTGGCGGCTTCATGCGACACTAATCAGACCGTTGCCGGTAGATCGTGCAGTCACGGTTGAGTCAAAGCTGGCGTGGCTTCCCAACGATTCAGGCCCTTTCTGTCTCTTCAACTAATTTCAAAAATCACCGGTGACATTGTAATTGTATTAAACCTGTAAGCGGCAATGACAAGATGAAATTTTGTCCAAGCACAAGATATATACTAATGGTCGCTTGGAGAGAGCGGGAAATTATTGGACAACCTACCACTCAAGCCACGCCCGTCCGCTGATGTCGCGGCGGTAGATGGCGACTTGGGGTTTTAGATGTGTGGGTGCAATTGAAAGAGTGTGGGAGACAGAAAAAGGAGAAACATATTTCCACCGCTGCGGTCCTCCTTCTCTCCCCTTTGCGACAGTGTCCGCTTTCTGCATTGGTGCATGGACGTCGGATATTTCCTTCAGTGGGGCAACCACGCACGTTGCAGTTTGCAGGATTTGGAGAGATGCGCATCGATGTTACATGCGAACTTGCACGGCTTCCAGTTATTACGTAGAAATACAGACGTCTTTTCTGTTCTAAACTGTTACAATTTTAGTGTTTAATAATTATCAAAGCTTCCAAAAGGAAACAACTCAGCTGATACTAGAGCTACGCTTAATAAATAGAACAAACGAAGCACAAGTTCTGCATACAAATGTCTTGCTGCCATGCGCGTTGTTATTGTCGTGTTGTATGCCTCTTTGCCTATTGTTATTTTCACGAGGGACCGGTAGAATATCCTGTTCAGAAAAAGGCTCGGCAGGACATTCTCAGATTGCGCTCGAAACACGCTTGAGCAGGGTAACACATCATCGCAGGGAACATAATTGCCCCTTGAAGAGCACGATATAATGTGAAATGAGCCCGTTCAACGATACCACAGGATCCACTGGGTATTCAATGCAGTCTTTTTCCGCCCACGTCTACGCGAAAGGTAAAATTTTCAGTCAAAATATCAAAAAGGTAATATTTGCTAACTGGATCGCGAAGCTTCATTGTAAACGCTTGTTCTTCCGTTAAAGCCTTCGCGTGATCCAATAAACGAAAGCGAACATGAGGATGCCTCCATGTTTTTTTTTACCTCACTGATGGCTTAGAGACCAAGTGAGGGTTGAAGATGGTAGGAGGAGTCTTGCAGAGTCAATTCACGCGCTCACCGCGTTGATTTGGCTCGCCTAAATTCTCCATGGTAAGAATTTTATAGCCCTGATCAACAAAAAGAAGTACAGCTTCATATACACTTCGGGTCCCGGTAAAGACACTTAGTTCTCCGTTCAGAGTTAGTTATGCTCAACTAAATCCCCTACCTAACCGATTTAATCAGTTGAAGTATCCGCAAAATGAGATAAGAAATGTTTAGTAGTGTATTGCGACAGTAGAAACAATAATTACGAATGCAATCATGCGGTTTCTTTGACGTTCAGGAACTACCATTTGCCCACACAATTTGGAAAACAGACGAAGAGCTGACGATTCACCAACAACTTTCTCCGGAGGGGTTCTTTCGTCCTATTGGCAACAATTGAGGGGTTTTCTCGAGAGATCGTAAACTTTCGGCGGTTGTTGGAATTTCTATTAATAAATAGGGATACGTAGCTGTTAGGGCCACAGGGAGATATATATGAACCTTGACGGCGCTTGAAAAACCTTCACTTCTAAAAACAAGTCCAAACCGTCTCGTGATGCAGAGATCTTGGAATATCGCGCTAAATTAGAAAAACATTACACTGTAGACCACACACTTTTGCAGTTTTTTTAGTTTTTTTAAATCAAAGTTTTACTAATCGTCTCCAATGGTTTTGCATTTCCGGGGGATTTGGGATTCATAATCGCGGCTGCGCTGAACGTGTCTCGCCCAGGATGAGGTCAGCAGTGAGCCCGCGTTCGCTGGCCCCCGGTGAAGCTGCCAGCGCATAATTTGCTCATGCGCTCATTGAAATTGGTTCCGCCGCCGTCACCACTTCCCTCACCGCGTGCATGAGGAATTGGACAATGAACGAGAGTTATATCAGGCCGTTTGTTTCTTTCTGATCATTGCGCGGGAGATTCTGGCTTTGAGCCGACGTCGGCGACCACCGTCTGACCACCGTGTCAGTTAATAGCCCGGCACGAAGCTGCACTGGAAAGAATGCCATGCGCACGCCGCTAGCTTTTGAGGTTGAGAAAGAGCGACCCGCTCCGATGAAAATGCCAGTTTGCGGGAGGACAACCATACCCAAAAGAAGGATTTCGAAGAAGAATATCACATGTACGGATACATATCAAAGGTTAATAAGTGGAACGAAGGCACCAAATAAGCCAACTGTGGCTTGGCATATACAGAGTTATATGTGCTAACGCCGAACCATTTTGTAGAGACAGAGCGTATTTTTAAACACTTTGAAGCATTTTTTATGTTTTCAGAACGATGTTTTTCCAAGAAAATAACAGAAACACGACACATCTTCAAAAGACACCTGTTTTTTCTGTATTTAGCATTCCACGGAGTTCTATTTTTTCTATTATACGTTTTCATTTTACATTCATTGTTGAATCTCCCGATCGCTAAGCGCCAGTTATCGCCGGCATCATGTTGATTTCTCCTGCCATAAAATCTGTTATCCTCGCTAAGGGCGGCCATTGCCAAGGTCTGCCTTGCGTCATTCTTCTGTTACATTTCTGGTGCTGTTCAACCCGGGAAGATGACTCGAACGTGACGAAGGAGACCACCGACGTCCCCTCCGGCTTGAGGTGTGCAGACCCCGCTAGTTTTACTGTTTTTTACGCTGCTCAGTCCCGCCCCTTCAGCAGGAGCTGAGCATGGCTGGCCATGACAGCCTACCGACGACCGACCAAATGCGTGCGATAGATAAGCCGTGCCGGCGATACCGCATCCTTTGAGGCGCTACTGCGAGACTTGTGAAGGCAGTGACGAATCTTCTGGATGTCACCTCCGCGTCTTCGCAAGACCTTCAAGAGTCCTTTGACCAGCTCAAGAGCAAGGACACCATACTTTATGATGGTGGCGCGGAAACTCATCGATGTTCTTGTCCCTGAGGAAGTGGAACGTGATTATTTTGACGCATTAGCGTACCGAGGACATATATGCCATGCCCTCAACCATGTCATGCCGTAAAATCTACGAAGGCTGCCAGCCTCGGACTTAGGACCGACGTTACTTTCGCCCATACAGATGACCGTCCTCAACGCGGCTCCCGCACATTGACCTCGTGCAGTTCTCTCGCCTAGGCTACAAGTTTCTGGTTTTCATGGTGAGCCACTTCAGTCCACGCCGACGGCCGAGTCACCCGAAACTTCCCGATATCGGCAGCCTGAGAACTGTAAACCGCTGTGTAGAGGTCTAGCTGCCGGCGCAGCAGACACAGATCTTGACGTTCACGTCTCTGACGCGTATAGAACGAAACAAATGCAGATCCCACGGCTTTGCGCTGACCATGGCGCCCGCTACCTCGTCTGAGGTTACCGATAGGCCAGAATATCCTCTCAAGACCTAGTGCTCTATAGAGACTTACCGCAACAACACATTTTATACAACGCAACGGGGGCCGCGGAGATGAGCTTATTTCCCCAAACAGAACAAGCGAAGTGTGTGTAGCGAAAGAGGACCAGCGTCTGGCTTCCGATGTGGTGATGGAGTCGATTAGCGAGGGCAGTGAGCACCCTCGATCCTCCTCTTACGCGTGGAATAGAGACATGTCCTATCCCGACGCCCGTGCTGCGGAACCGCGCCGACTCCGTCCGACACGGCGGCGGTTATATGACGCCGGAGTGTAGAGGGACCGGCATCGCCGACGTAGCGTAACCGTGCCGCGCACGCGTGCGCGCCTACGCTACTTCAAAGTATAAACGCGCCTTTACTCCCCTTCTATTCCCCCTACTGTCGCCCCCTGCATGCGCATCTTTATTTCTTAACATACTCCCGCCTCCGCCAAGTTGGTTAGGAGCTAGCTAGCAGCGGGCACGGTCAGTGGCGAAGTCCGGGGCCCCACTACGACCAGTTTTTTTACTTCTATAGTGGCGCATAATTCCACAGCAGCGATGCTTGTAGGCTGGCTGGGCGATCTAGTGGAGCCTTCGGCTGGGTGTCTCGGTGCCGTCGATCTCGGTACACGCCTTGTCATTCCAGTGGAGGCAGTACAAGTCCATGGCCAAACGTCACAGGCAACGACCGCTTTCGGAGTTGCTGGATCAAAGTGACTTAGGGGGATAAAGGTGAAGATTACGAACGGCCAACCTGACGAGAGAGACCATGCTCCTGGTTTTCAGCGCCAGGCAGGTGCCAGGTTCAAACGGGAACCGTTGATGTAGACTGCCAAATGTCCAGAGAGCGTCACGGTAGCGTGAATGGCATTGCCGTCGCCTCCACGTCTGATACTGCTTCCATGAGGACATATGTGTGTTCGATCGGCGTATCCGTTATCTCTGCGAACAGAAGGACTTCGCCCTCGCCATACCCAACAAGGTACAAAGGCTCGTCCCGAATCGAGTTGCGCTTGCTGAAGAAGGGGTCGCAACCACAGAAGCATCTGTTCTGCTTCGCCACGAGGATGCCTCCCCACTGGGCTTGGACGAGCGCAGCCGAAGCTCGCTTCGGCGTAGAAGCCCGCTCACGGAGAGCCGGAAGAGCAGGCGCTTTGTTATCCCCTGTAGCGAGTCCACCTTCTGCACGAATCGCGTTTTTGTAGCGGATGCAACAAAACTTTCTTCACATCGTAGCAGAGCTGCTGAGATGTTTCAGAAACAAGAGCTGCGTCGCCAACGAAACGGTCGCAACAGGGCCGCAGGAACGCCTCCAAAGACGGAGTCGAATTGGTGATTCCAAGTTTATGGCAGGGCCGGTCAGACGTGTCCGGAGCGGAAGTCGAGTCATCGATGCGAGGGTTGTGGAAGAGCTTTATTGACATCTCCGCTAGCGAGCAGAGGAATTGCGTCCTGTGACACCAGCGTCCGTCTGAAGCAACTGAAAAGTCTCCGAAGTAGAAGTCTTGTCGGCGAAGCTAGATTCACGGCAGGGCCGCTTGGCCGCTTCAGCAACGGATAGCCGCATCAGCGATGCGAGGTCCGGGAGTGTCCTTGAGGCTTCCCCAACACTGCAGTTACGGAAGCAGCTGGAACTGCGCAGTTGCTGGAGCCTCTCTCCCTGGCTGAGCACCCTCGGTTGTCCTGCTTGGCGTCCTGAAAGGCCGAAGCGCCTCCTGTAGCCGTTTCCCTGTTCTAACCTCGCGCCAGTCATTTCCCGTACGGGCGGCACGTCACCCGGGACCATTGTCCGCCGGGCCTCCTCGGGACGCCAGCGAATACTCGAGGTTGCGATACGGGTAGTAAACAGAGCCGCCAGAGGTTGAAGAACGGGCTTGCGGAAGAGTCTTGGCTCGCGGAGAAGCGTACGCGCGTTCGCAGGGCGCAGATAGGCTCGTCGTAATCGATCGCTTCCAAAACGTCAGCATCACATTCCTCATCCGTCATGTTCTCCTGAACTTGAGTGTCGAGTTTGTGAAGGCTCACCTGGTCACGCAATATGAGGTCGAGGACATTTTGTCTGTCAAGGGCCGTTGCTGTCTGGCTCCGCAGCAAGGCATCGAAGGACTGTCGTGGTCCTGGAGATAGTCGCTCGGAGGAAATCATGACGAATACAAGGATCGTCCATAGCACGAGCCGATGAAGCACGACGCTGGGGTTGCGAATACCAAGGGAACAAGGGCGGGCTTGGGCACGAGGCGAAAGGTGCGTCGGCCTAGGGCAAGGCTTCCAGGATAAAGCAGTACGAAGGTATCCAAGCCACGCGTGCCTCGGAGCCGCTGTGCCGTCGAACGTAGATTCACTCGGGTGCCGGTTCCCGGGTTTCATGGCACCAGAAAATTGTAGCGAAAGTGGACCAGCGGACTGTCTTCCGATGTGGTGGATGGAGTAAATTAGCGAGGGACAGTGAGCGCCCTCGATCCTGCTCTTCCTCCCCATTCTACTCCCCTACTGCCATCCCCTGCCTGCGCATCTTTTATTCTTAACAAAGGGAATCAATGCTAATTTGTCCCGGAAACGTTTGGCACGTCTCCATGCAAGAACGAAGCCATCGTTACCGGGCGGGATTCAGCCTTACAAAATGCCCCCCAATATGAGGCTCAGGCAAGGGCCTGCAAGTGGGAGCGTGTACTAGGTAGCATCGGGCGTCACAACACCAGAGGGGGGGGGACGAACGGGAGGCTACGCCTGCCGCAGACAAGGACAGCTTGATTCCTTCCGCCCAAGCATTAGACGAAAACGTGACGTAAAGGACGTGAAAGAAAACGTCAAGCGACTCCATACGCGCTCGAGGACACCTTCATTGCACAATTCATGAAACAGAGAGCCATTACTTGTATATTTGGAAGCCCGCGGTAAGCACAAGAACGGCCTCAGAACCCCGTTAGGCTCGCTGCAAAAGGGCTACTGAGAAAGCGAAAGTTCGAGAGTTGCACATAACCTTCAGAAAAATAGATGCATCACTGAAGGACTGCAGAAGTTTCAAAGAGCTTGGAGTGCAGTTTCTTGGTGACCGCCTCAGCTTGGCTGCCCTTGGCAGTTATGGAAAGCGGAATAAAAGCGCCCAGCACCGCTGGAAATATAAGAGAAGAGAGTTTTCCAACAGCTTTCTCGGTATTGACCTGGATAGAAAAGCAAAGTTTTCGGATTGTGGACATATTGGTAAAGTCGTAGCACCAATTATCTCGAATGTGGAGGTTGAGAGATATGGTCAGTCGTGTAAGCAGTGTAACAATTGATTATGGTGCCCGTGTCTTACGACTGATGAAACCCTACCGAACTTTATCCTCCCACTGCCTCGCTCACTGGCAAGACACCTGAGCAAGGTATCATTCTGTCAACAAAGGATTGTCATCGCAATTCGCTAGAGCAGGAAAGTGGCTAACGTGGTTAAAACGGCACGTAAATGATCCGCGCCCTCAAAATAAAACTGAGAACAGCGTAGGCACGTCTGAAACGCATCAGAAGCCACTCACCAGCTCGAAACGCAACGAGGTGTTCAAGCAGCCATTCGAGCTATGGAACTACCTAGGGATCGCTCTGCACGGGCGTCGTCTCATAGGGGACGTGTTAGTGGTGTACAAAGTAAAGGTATTGAGACATGGTGCCAGGTGAAGGCCTCAACACAGTTCGGTTTGCACTGGAACGATTTTCGCGGAACATTGATGGACGCTGTCGTACTCCTTAATAGCAGCCGTGAACGTTGCGCGCGCGCGATTGTGCTGAATCTCCCGCTGGCTATGCGTTAGTCATCACGGTCATCATGAGGACCTCCCATGTCATAAATCTCTGATCCCCGATAAGGGCAGCCATTGCCCAGGTCTGCCTTGCGTCGTTGTTCGGTAACATTCATTTGGTAGCAAACAAAAATGATAAACTTGTAAACCGCAATTTTTCAGATAAGCCATCAATTTTGCTTTAAATTGAGAACCATTAGAAACACTGTTTTCTCGACTTTTTTTTTAACTTTTACAAGTCGAAGCTAACGTTGTTTGTACATCTCGCCTCAGAAAAGCCTACTATTATTTTTGTTGCTGTGCAGCTACAAAGGAAGAAATATGACGCTCTATTTGTATTGCCGTCGCACACAGAGTGGTGCGTAACGTACTTTTGATATCATTGTTACATCAGCAATTGCCAGGACCACACTTCCACTCATCCAAGCATTCCACACAGTGGCGAGAAGTTTAGGTGCCTAAAGCGTCTTTGTTCTGTCCTGATTCGATGGCTGAGGGCATCAAAAAAGAGCTCAAAATATTTCTACAATAACTGTGCACGGTGTATTTCTACATTAACTGTGCGCGGCGTCCTCGATGCATTCTTACTGTTTTCGTACTCTATGTGTCCCTCAGGCTTCTTCTATTTCAATGCTTTTTGCCTGCTGTCGAAAAACAGTGCTCTACAGCAAGCTAGGTGTATAAAACGCGTGGAAAGTTCACTGTAGGTGGGTTAAGCTCCAGTTGTGTCTGTTAAAAAAACGTAATGAAAATCATATAAAAGACATCGAACTCTTGCAAACCTTACACCATTATTCAGGATGGATCCGCAAGTACTACTTTTAGCGGTCATACAAGCGCCTGCTCCTGATGTTCACCCGTCATTGTATAAAATGGATGCTGTACACACTTGAACCTGAGACGACACACACATTAATCTCAGAGGAAGAGTTTATAGGCCAATGTCCCTGGAAGATCTGCTGGTTATGCTTATAAACATGAAAGAGGGTTCCCGTAAAAAAAGGAGTCAGAAATCTTAAAAGCCAAGGTGCAACTTCTAGCTTGCATTATTACCCACTGAATTTACAGGGAATAAATGAACTAGTGAGTTTCTACAAATCACATAGAGGAGCGTTGAATGGGCACGCACTGAGAACTAAATACTGTTTAGATTCATGGTCTCTTCAAGAGAAGAATTCATGCAGCTTTTCAAAAACATTTGGAAAGTTGAGATTATTGCAACCATAATCTCGGACGAATGCTACACTGAGAGGGGGAGAAGGTAAATGAAATAGCAAGACGAAGCTAGCATTTATCAGTGTTCATCACTGGCAAATGCTCGTTTTTAGGTGTTGTTTGGATACCTACACCGGCAACAGTTTGAATACACATGCCTTATGGGAGACAGTGCTTGCATCGACCAGTTTGCTAGTTGTTCCCACTGTTTTCGGCCGAAAAGCGAAATATTGGGATTTGAGAAAACACGTCACGAAAGTGGCCAACCTTTAGAATTTGGGTTCAAACGGCACAAACTAGTGTAGATGACCCCCCCCCCCCTGCTCTGCAGTAATTCCGTAGTGAATGCTATATGCAAACACACCTTCATCGTTTAGGTGTTCACAATGTTCACATGTACAACTCAACGCTTTCATTGGAGTATGGGGCTCTAAAGTATTTAAGAAGTATAGAAAAAAATAAAAGGGAAAGAAATAGTTAGAAATCGTCGCGGTTAGACTTTACCAGTTTTCCGAATTCGATGGGGTATTTTTTAATTTTTGAGCGCAACAAAAGAAAGAGCGTCTTGTCCAAGATTTATTTTTCGCTGTTATAAATCGCATAGTTCCTCAGAGCTTGCGAATGAATCCTGTTCTGTGTGGGCTTTATGCTTTTGAATATTTTGTCGTTATATTCCCTACTGTTTTTATTTGTTTTCTAAACCACAGCTTATCTGATGTTTTGCTTTCCCCAAAAAGTCCTAAACGGTACATATAAATGTAATGGCGAATATTTTTTACGTGAACTTCAACCACAAATTTGAGGTGTCTGATGCAGCGGTGCGGGAGTCAAACAAAAGGAAACAGTTTTCATGCCTCTGCCACTATTGAATCATATTCGTCCTTATCGCAGAAGTAAACCTCACGTGGCAGGGTGGCAGGTAAAGAAAGGCAATGACATTGGACTTTTGCGGTTATTTTTACGTGATCACTAGCGCTGAGAACTGCAGAGACATATTGATTCAGGAATTCAGAACTGTAAAAAAGGAAATGAAGCATGTTGCAAATTATACTAGAGCACCTAGTAGGGACATCAAAAATTGTAAAAGGCGATGGCTGGCGAGAAGATCCCCAATTGCTGTAGTCAATGATACTTTCGATAAAAACACTTAAATGACATTTACACAGCGGATGTCAGGCATAATAAAATCGTCGCTGACTACAAAACCTGTTGCCACTTTTTGAAGCAGCTCGGATAATGAAAAGAACTGCAGAATACGTCTATCTCCAGGCGGTCGATAAAACACCGGATCGTATTGTGTTCGCCACTCTGAAGCACGACCTGGCACAGTGCTGAATCGCAGCTTACATCGCTAAAATGTCTCGGAAAGCCAGGGATGGTTTTTTAAACCAGCGTAAATCCACCTCCACTGCGTGGATTTCTTCCTTTATGGTTAGCCTCATTTTCGTGGGGGAACACCTAAGAGTTGGTGACCGATTCGCCAAGCCATGACTCAAAGCTGAAGACTACATCCGTGTTTAGGGAAGATAGCAGGCTTGCTACTTCATCAGTTTTATTTGTAACAATGCGGCAGTTAACAAGCAGAAAATTGAGATTACACAACATCATAAAACAGAATATTATGACACAACATCATACATTACAGAATATCACAGAACACACAGAATGCTCAGTACCAAGACGACTGACCAGGCGTCGTGTATGAGCTATTTCTTTGACTGCATAACAGTTGCGAAGAAGACATGATAAAGATAGAAGCGCCCATCAATGAAAAGCTTGTCAAGCTTGAACTTGTATTTCAAAGACTGCGCTTTTCAAAATTTGAGCAGGCTTTTCCGTGCAACACGTAGTGGGCGTGAGAAATCTTCGGGCACAAGAAATATAGAATGTTTGAGTTTGATGGCTGAAGTCAACACAAGTCTTTATTTTAATCCTAACAAATCGTACAATGGTGGGCCGAATTTTGTCTTCGTTGAACGAGCCAAATCTGTCGTACCGCTCAATGCTAACTGAATCAAGTGCGCCCCCAAGTTTATCGTTGCAGAACGAAACAATGGTTTCTTCGGACTCCTTTAATGTCTCAGATTTGCTATCAGGCGAACCAAAAGACAAAATTATCTAGGTGCTGCCTGTTCTCAGCATCGCCGGTGCAGGCCTTCAGCGCTTCTATTCCTGCTGATGGCACTCTGAAAGCCCTTTTCGCGCCCACAGTAGGTTACTGGAAGGGACCTGCCTTTTCTCCAAAGAATCCACTCTTTCCGTTAGTTTTTTTAACTGTTCATCAGTGATGCGCTGTTTGCTACTGGTATCTGCTAGTTCGGAAGAACCTTTCTCTGACTGGCCTTAAGTCTGGTTATTACTTGTAAGATTGCCGACATTGAGATGTTGCTGTCTGAGCGCACGATTCGCCTGCTTTGGTAGGGCCGGGATTCGACTTTATGTCACCCAACAATAATAAAAACAATTGCGACACAAGAGCACGGTGCAATAAATCATGAGTAGCTCAGTAATCGCATTCAGAGCGTTTTGGCATCAAAGTTGAAAGACACCGCAATTAAAAAACTCTCTGACATTCTCATGGAGGAAGAGTTATCGAAGTAACTAACCTGGACGAGAAGCGCTGAAAAGTAAGTACATGGCCCGAGGAGCGCGTCATGCCCCGATGGCTGCAGAGGCGGTGGGCGTTTATATGCATAATACGATGTTCCTGGTTGCCAGACCAGGTCACCGGGCTGCCAGGCTTGAAAATTCGGTCAGGCCCAAGATCGGAATGGCATCCCAAACTGGAAAATCCGGAGGTTGAAATACCAGTAGTGGCGACGTGTTCGATTCTTGCTGCAAATCAGTTGTCCAAGTTTCAATGACTAGCCCGCACGGGCAGGTTGGCACGATCAAAAGAACAACGAAGATTAGAAGTGCTGGTAAGTACATGGCACGAAGAGCGGCGTCATGCCCTTGTGCTTCACTTCGTCGTCCTGTCGCTTTCGAGTGCACATGTCTCATCAGCTAGCACATAATTAGCGGCTTTGCATAGCTGTTCTGCTATCACCAGTGTCAACTTGTTGATAAGGAGTTTTTTTCCGTATTTTTATCGGATCTAATTCCCAAAACGGGCAGACCCTAAAACATTTATCGAGATTTTGTACCAAAGTTGCAGGAATCCAGGTGCAAATACAGCTATTTTTATTAACAAATTCCAGCTAGGACTCGCAGCAATTTCAATAAATTACACTACTTCCGTCAAATAAGCGCGGTTTCTGAAGAAACGCGCAATCCGATCATTCTGAAATTAACGATTGGATCTCTCTTTACGTCCCGCCATGTTAGATTTATACAAGAAAACAACCAATAAAAATTTGTTTTTGAGAGTGGATATAAAATCTTGACAAATGTGTTGCGTTCCTAATTTAACCTAACAATATACACAAGAAATGTT
>CM023448.1:2988931-3215988 GCA_013339765.2 Haemaphysalis longicornis | reverse complement strand
GGGTTCCCGTAAAAAAAGGAGTCAGAAATCTTAAAAGCCAAGGTGCAACTTCTAGCTTGCATTATTACCCACTGAATTTACAGGGAATAAATGAACTAGTGAGTTTCTACAAATCACATAGATAAGCGTTGCAGTGGGCACGCACCGAGAACTAAATACGGTTTAGATTCATGGTATCTTCAAGAGAAGAATTCATGCAGCTTTTCAAAAACATTTGGAAAGTTGAGATTATTGCAACCATAATCTCGGACGAATGCTACACTGAGAGGGGGAGAAGGTAAATGAAATAGCAAGACGAAGCTAAGACTGGGCATTTATCAGTGTTCATCACGGGCAGTTGCCCCTTTTTAGGTGTTGTGTGGATACCTATACCGGCAATGGTTTGAATACACATGCCTTATGGGAGACAGTGCTTGCATCGACCAGTTTGCTATTTGTTCACACTGTGTTTGCGGTCGAAAAGCGAAATATTGGGATTTGAGAAAACACGTCCCAAAACTGGCCAACCTTTAGAATTTGGGCTAAAACGGCTCAAAGTAGAGCAGATGACCCCCACTGCTCTGCAGTACTTACGTAGTGATTGTTAGAGGCAAACACACCTTCATCGTTTGGGTGTTCACAATGTTCACATGTACAGCTCAACGCTTTCATTGGAGTATGGGGCTCTAAAGTATTTAAGCAGTATAGAAGAAAATAGAAGGGAAAGAAATAGTTAAGAAATCGTCGCGGTTAGACTATACCAGTATTCACAATTCGATGGGATTATTTTTAATGTTTGAGCGCAACAAAAAAAAGAACGTACTTGTCCAAGATTTATTTTTCGCTGCAATAAATCGCATAGTTCCTCAGAGCTTGCGAATGAATCCTGTTCTGTGTGGGCTTTATGCTTTTGAATATTTTTTCGTTATATTCCCGACTGTTTTTATTTTTTTTTCTGAACCACGGCTTATCTGATGTTTTGCTTTCCCCAAAAAGTCCTAAACAGTAGATATAAATGTAATGGCGAATATTTTTTACGTGAACTTCAACCACAAATTTGAGGTGTCTGATGCAGCGGTGCGGGAGTCAAACAAAAGGAAACAGTTTTCATACCTCTGCCACAATTGAATCATATTCGTCCTTATCGTAGAAGTAAACCTCACGTGGCCGCGTGGCAGGTAAAGAAAGGCGATGACATTGGACTTTTGAGGTTATTTTTACGTGATCACTAGCGCCGAGAACTGCAGAGACATATTGATTCAGGAATTCGGAACTGTAAAAAAGGAAATGAAGCATGTTGCAAAATATACTAGAGCACCTAGTAGGGACATCAAAAATTGTAAAAGCGATGGCTCGCGAGAAGATCCCCATTGGCTGTAGTCAATGATACTTTCGACAAAAACACTTAAATGACATTTACACAGCGGATGTCAGGCATATTGAAATCGTCGCTGACTACAAAATCTGTTGCCACTTTTTGAAGCTGCTCGGATAATGAAAGGAACGGCAGAATACGTCTATCTCTAGGCGGTCGATAAAACACCGCATCGTATTGTGTTCGCCACTCTGAAGCACGACCTGGCACCATGCTGAATCGCAGCTTACATCGCTAAAATGTCTCGGAAAGCTGGGGATGGTTTTTTAAACCAGAGTAAATCCACCTCCACCGCGTGGATTTCTTCCTTAATGGTTAGCCTCATTTTCGTGGGGGAACACCTAAGAGTTGGTGACCGATTCGCCAAGCCATGACTCAAAGCTGAAGACTACATCCAGGCCAATGCTACGTTTTCTAGTTTCGGTTCTATTATTGCGCGCCTAGAGGCAGTGGCGCTGGGGAAACACTCCTCCTCTCATTTTTTTTTTGCTTTCCGCTTCTCTCCGGCGCGACTGGGGGCGCGCATGCGCGATAACAGTCACCGCAGTTGCTGCTTGCGCACGGCGAGCAGCGAGGCCGACGCGCGTCTCATGTAGTGGGCGATTTTTCGTATTACTCCCTCGGACATTACGGTGCTGCAAAAGGGACGCCACAAACACCAGGATGAATCGTAACGCGAAGAATCTATTGAGTGCTGTTAGCAAAGGTGAGAACGTCGTTATCGTACGTGAAGCTGAGCTGAAGGATAGGACTGTGTCGTGCGTGTGCTGTGCTTGAGAACAGAAAACCTTGTCTGTGTTGAATTCGCATCGGTGTTTCTCGCCGCACGTTGCGTTCGCGCACCTAAGCGAACAAAGTGTTCAAGTGATATTCTAGCTGGCTGTATCAATACTTTCACGGCTTAAATGACTTCGTGCCGTCGGAGCGAGGCTCTCGTTGGAGGGGGCAACGGGGTGGCGGCGGCGGTTGGCGGGTGGGAATGGGGGGAACAGGGGAAGGGGACGATAACCGGCATGAGAGGGGAGAGCATTACCTCTCCCTCACGACTGCGCGACCTCGCATTGTTGCCACATCAACGCTAAGGCAACATGGCGGTGGCGTTGCTAGGGCAACAACGAATGTTTCCCCAGGCTCACCAGGGGAGAATATGCCGCATGAGTCAATTAGCCCGGAGCTGGGTTGAGGCCAAGAGTGCTCCTGCTACATCCGTGTTTAGGGAAGATAGCAGGCTTGCTACTTCATCAGTTTTATTTGTAACAATGCGGCAGTTAACAAGCAGAAAATGAGATTACCAACATCATAAAACAGAATATCATGCACAACATCATACATTACAGAATCACAGAACACACAGAATGCTATACCAAGAGCTACCAGGCGTCGTTATGAGCTTTTCTTTGACTGCACAACAGTTGCGGAGAAGACATCATAAAGATAGAAGCGCCCATCAATGAACAGCTTGTCAAGCTTGAACTTGTATTTCAAAGACTGCGCTTTTCAAAATTTGAGCAGCTTTTTCCGTGCAACACGTAGTGGGCGTGAGAAATCTTCGGGCACAAGAAATATAGAATGTTTGAGTTTGATGACTGAAGTCAACACAAGTCTTTATTTTAATCCTAACAAATCGTACAATGGTGGGCCGAATTTTGTCTTCGTTGAACGAGCCAAATCTGTCGTACGTTCAATGCTAACTGAATCAAGTGCGCCCCCAAGTTTATCGTTGCAGAACGAAACAATGGTTTCTTCGGACTCCTTTAATGTCTCAGATTTGCTATCAGGCGAACCAAAAAACAAAATTATCTAGGTGCTGCCTGTTCTCGGCATCGCCGTGCAGCCTTCAGCGCTTCTATTCCTGCTGATGGCACTCTGAAAGCCCTTTTGGCGCCCACAGTACGTTACTAGAAGGGACCTGCGTTTTCTCCAAAGAATCCTCTCTTTCTGTTAGTTTTTTTAACTGTTCATCAGTGATGCGCTGTTTGCTACTGGTATCTGCTACTTCAGAACAATCTTTCTTTTGACCGGCCTTAAGTCTGGTGATTACTTGTAAGATTGCCGACATTCAGATGTTGCTGTCTGAGCGCACGATTCGCCTGCTTTGGTAGGGCCAGGATTCGACTTTATGTCACCCAACAATAATAAAAACAATTCCGACACAAGAGCATGGTGCACTAGAATCATGAGTAGCTCAGCAATTGCATTCACAGCGTTTTGGCGTCAAAGTTGAAAGACACCGCAATTAAAAAACTCTCTGACATTCTCATGCAGGAAGAGTTATCGAAGTAACTAACCTGGACGAGAAGCGCTGCAAAGTAAGTACATGGCCCGAGGAGCGCGTCATGCCCCGATGGCTGCAGAGGCGGTGGGCGTATATACGCACAGTACGATGTTTCTGGTTGCCAGACCAGGTCACCGGGCTGCCAGGCTTGAAAATTCGGTCAGGCCCAAGATCGGAATGTCATCCCAAACTGGAAAATCCGGAGGTGGAAGTAGCAGTAGTGGCGACGTGTTCGATTCTTGCTGCAAATCAGATGTCCAAGTTTCAATGACTAGGCCGCACGGGCAGGTTGGCACGATCAAAAGAACAACGAAGATTAGAAGTGCTGGTAAGTACATGGCACGTAGAGCGGCGTCATGCCCTTGTGCTTCACTTCGTCGACCTGTCAGCTTTCGAGTGACACATGTCTCATCAGCTAGCACATAATTAGCGGCTTTGCATAGCTGTTCTGCTATCACCAGTGTCACTTGTTGATAAGGAGTTATTTCCGTATTTAATTCGGATCTAATTCCCAAAACGGGCAGATCCTAAAACATTTATCGAGATTTTGTACCAAAGTTGCAGGACTCCAGGTGCACATACAACTATTTTTACTAACAAATTTGAGCTAGGACTCGCAGCAATTTCAATTAATATAACTACTATCCGTCAAATTAGCGCGGTTTTGCAGAAACGCGCAAGCTGATCATTCTGAAATTAATAGTTGGATCCCTCTTTACGTCCCGCCATGTTAGATTTATTACAAGAAAACAACCAATGAAAATTTGTTTCTGAGAGTGGATATAAAATCTTGACAAATGTGTTGCGTTCCTAATTTAACCTAAGAATGTACACAAGAAATGTTATATTGCTAAATGCTTCATTGAGTCTCAGTGGGAAACCATCCCACATATGTCGCTTAGAAAACATGTTGCGCTTTTCCTAAGTCTTTTTCTCTGCCGGACCCCATGCAAGAAATTACAAAATGAATCAGTAGAAGACTTGTTCAGATAGAAGCTATTGCGTAGTAATGTGTTTCTGCAGAGAAACCTCATTTGTACCCTAAAGTATGCCAATCTTTACAAACGTGTCCCCTTCGAATACTGCCTACCAACAAACGCTCGAAAATATTCAGTGTATTATTCAAAGAATGTGTCTGCTGGTGTTTAAAATTAAGCAATGCCGGCAAATTATTTTAGTAATACGCCGAATAGACTTAATGTGAAGGCACGTTTGCCTTATCAGACAATGTCACTCACCTTTTTATAAGTAAGGAGTGTAAGTTGGATGTTAGCAGCTTTTCGCAGGCCCATACTACTGCACACGTTGAAATAGCCCCACGCATAAACATGGTTGAACATTGTTGTTACTAGGTAGGCTAGTGCTAATGAAATATCTCCCTCATTCTATGGGCTTAATTTATTGGTCGCGAAATAACTGTAGCGAGGAGAAGGAGATGCGTAAACATTTCGGTAAAGGGATACATGTTTGAGTATTTGTTGTGTAGCAAATGATTTTAGCGGATAGTATGCAAAATATGCAACAGGCGTTTTACCATATTGATTACGCTGTTTGCATGTCATAGTCAACTTACTGCATCTGTGGGGCTCTTTAAAATCTCTGCTAAAAACAACTGTCATCTGGCAATATGGGCGTGGCAATGGGCGTAAAGGTGGAATTTGTTCATTCGCGCATTTACCAACGAAGCGCAGTTTTCAAAAAAATTTGTTGTGTTTTTGTTTTAGATATATAGGAACTACGATGGGGCAAGCAGGGAGGGGTGTTGAATGGGCGATATTAACTGGCAGTTCGATTGAATTCAAATCAGAGCAGTCGTCGTAGTCAGATTGAAGTCATCCTAATATTCTGTTGTGTGGGGTTATGAGTTTGAGTCAACTTTCAATCGGACGAATAATTGTTGTATAATGCTAAAATCGGTGTGTATGGTGGATGTATGAGAGCTCAGTTAGAAAAGGGTTCACAACTCAAGCCTATTTCTTTACCGGAACATTAGTGCATGAGTTAGAGCTTTGCTCATATTGAAGAAATGTTATCAGTGGCTTCTTTATTCTTTACAGGGGACCTGCGCACGCTTTGTAAATAGAGAGAAATCGTCATGCATCAAGACGTTACACCACCGCAGTTTAGCAGTACAGTTTGCCAAGTGTGACCTTGGAGGGAAATAGGCGACGTGGACTATAATTTATATTTGTTTAACTACATTCATCGACTTTCTGAGAGAAATAACAGCGATATATTGCTTTGCAGTATTCGATTTGCATTATTCTGCTCTCTGACAACAATGTTGGGCGTGGCAAGCGAATCGAGGACTTTATTCGTATATATGTCACAAAAATGCCTAATTTTTTTGGTCGATAGCAGTCAGTCTGGTGCTTTATTTTTAGAGAGACACTGATAGTGCCTCAAGCGGACAGAGCCCGTTCGAAAGTCTTGAGTTTCTATCAAGTTCAGAGGAGCATACGAACCATCGTCGCGAAATAAACTGCCAGAGCTTGCCGAATGAAGGCTCAACTTGGAAGCATCCCGTGGACAGGCACAAATGGCTCCTACGCCGCTTTGTGTGCCCTACGAACATGGGACGCGTTCCATGGTGTTTTCTGCACTGCATGCAAGTAGTATTGCAGTACGCATACACTTAGCGAACGTCCGCAACTGAGCGCATGCCGAGGTACCTTGGATTTTTGTGGGAGTGGCTCCAGCTGTAGCGGCATCATTTCCGTAATTGATTTTGCTACAGCCTTGGCACGCCAATAGAAACACGGCAGAGCTTTTGCGAACTGCTGCCTGCATATTTCGCTTGCCGAAACCAAGGGATCCCAAACGTTCTCTTGCACCTCTTACCATTGTCGTATTCACACACTGCAAAAGTTAACAGCCTGTTTATTTTAACAAGGTTAAAGAAAATTTCGTTCTTCGTTAAACACGCTCGCTATAATACAAAATACAAGAATTACTTGCCAACATTTCCTTTACTTTTAAAAACTTAGCTATTACAAATAAGTAAACGCGTTATTGGGATACATATACCTCACACACAGAAGTGGGAGACCAGCATAAGCTGTTTGCCCGTCTACTTATTTTGTCCGCCAGAATAGAGTTTGACATAAATAACTCAAACAAAATTGTCGTCTCTCTCCCTGTCTCAAATGCTACTTATTTAGTACATTTTGGCCTAATGTCTTTACAAGTTGGATACACAGTCATATGTGCTGGGCGTGTATGCGAAAGTGAGAGAGGGAAAAATTAGCTTGCTTTGATTGATGCCGGAGGTAGACTTGCTTGACAGTCTTCCGCACTCATCCGCCAGACAGTTTCTTTGGATCCTAGTGCGACTTCAGCCATTCCGGCTGGGGGAAGTCGGATCTCCCTTTCGGTGCTGACAAGAACAGTATGCTGTTGATTTATATACGTAATTTGGTATCTTTTTTCGTAATCACATCAAACTTGCTAAGGTTGTAGGCTGTATATTCTTAGAGCTTAAGGCACAAGCATATCATGTTTTTTTTTAAATCTGTTCCGTCGTTAGGCTCCTGGCAACGATTTTGATGCGCGTGATTGCGCTGGTCGATACGTTAGATTAGGCGCAGTGTACCAAAAATAGTTTTGTATTGATAACTGTTAATCGAACTTTACTAGAGTATTTCTTCCATATCCGAGTACATGGGGCCCGTGTACACGTGTCGAGTGCGATACAGACGGGACACAGCATGTGTAAGGACTGGTTTATCGCATTTCGCCAAAACTGAGAAATCTTAACAGTCTGAAACCAATTATTCTTCTGACGTGAGTATACATAACCACGGTCGCCATCTACTATTGCCCTTTTTACTATTATTAGTTAATGTCTTTGGTGTGCTTTTTGAAATGCTTTTTACCCTCTTTGAACGTTTATTGCCCCCACCTTATAGAAGTATTTTCAAGGATTTTCACCAGCACTAACCGATTCAATTGACAATTGTAATCCGGAGCTTTTAAGTAAAAGTGAAGGGATATGACTAGTACCAGTAATGTACATGATGGACTTGTGATGCGAATGTATTCTGTTTGAGAGTAGAGCTTTCAATTGTATTCACTGGTCTCCCAGGACTGATATGTGGTATTTAAAAAATTATATTTCCCATATACTTTCATTTGCAGATCTAACATATCGTCCCAAGAAGACGATGAAGAGGGCAACGCAGCGTGCTTTGCTGTCTCAGCCTCTGACAACGAAGAAGCTCTGTGGGTGCGCGAGGCTTTTGCGGGATCCGTCTAGACCACCATGTACATAAGCAGTAAATACGATCGTTCAACTGTGTAATCCTTCATGTCGTCTGTGGTGACGCCACGTAATGTGTTTAGCAAGAATGATAGTTATAGTGCGAATGAAAGGCCAGATGTTTTTCTTGATGTTTGTGTGTGCGTTGTTTGTTTAAGCCGGAAAACCAAAAGTAAAAGAAACCCATAAAAAGACGCTTATGAAGAAAAACGATTGCCCAGTGCTAAAAATGGTAGAAAACATCTTATATGCCCACGTACCTCGGCGGAACTAAAATATTACTGCAGTTTGCAGCATTTTATCACCGCGGAGATAATAGATGTATTCGGCTTTTATTCAACATGGAGTGTGAGTGTAAGTACTAATAGAGTCTTAATACAAGTACACATTTCGTAACATAGAAGAAAATCGGCATTTAGACGTGTAACTGGTTGGTATCGTCTGCTGTCACCGACCACTACACATGGTGCGGCGTAGTGCTCGCACAGAGCTCTCAATTCCTCAATGCCCGAATTGAGAGGAACGTATTTGGTAAAGACGAAGGAGAAATCGGCGGTGAGGCATCGATCAACTGAAGATGGAGCAGTAACGGAGCGTGACTCTGCGAAGTCTTCCATCTAGCAGTCGAGCGCCCTTCAAATTTCAACAATTGGCAGCTGCTCAAAGATGCTTTCTTTCTGCCTTGGGTTGCCGATACACCAAAATACAAAACCTATTCCTGATAATATTCGCAGCAATGAGCTTGATTCTGCTTTTTCCACTGCCTACAAGGCAAAAAGATGAAGGGACAAGTAATGTGGCTTCGCATTATTTTTTTTTTTGCGGTGTCTGCAAAGCTCGTTTATTCACGTGTCCAACGTGCCAGGAGGCGATTGATGGATTTCTACCCCCCTCCCCCCATACTCGGAATATAGCCGTGGCTAAGAGGAAGTTAACCTCGTTAGTATGATGCCATGTTGTCTTTAACTAGAAAGCTCCTATGACCGTTTTTTTGTGCCGGGTCTTAATTTGAATACTTTCATTCTCAGCAATTTCGACCTGTTGGTTCAAAAGAATGGCAGCTTCGTATTTTTCGCATTAAAACGTGCGTGGTTTTTGTGTTCTATGATGTCTTGTTCAGTTTCAGGATATGGCGCTTGTTTTACGACAGTGGTAGCTCTCCAATTTATAGAATCTTTTGAAGGCGTAAGTGACATTAGGCGAGTGCGTATGTAAACCCACGACGTTTGTAGACTCATCTAATTTTTTTCGACTTAAAACACGTTGTTGAACTGTGCAGCAAGATCTGGTTACTACGGCTGCGATATTGGGTCCAACTACATTACGTTGCCTTTTACGATATCTTGTTAGAATGCGGATTCTTTCAAAGCTGAAGTTCCCCTCCCACTCTTGAAGCCGCTGCTAACTGCTATTGCGTCGAAAAAGTGTTACTTCAATGCTCTTATCACAGTGTTTTGATGACCGAAGTCTTTAGGTTAACTCCCATGCTTCCAAGCACTGTCGTTATTCTGATGAGATCTTGCAGATTTAGGAAAAATTTCTTGAGGTTTTATTTTCTTTCCATTCGAAGGCGCTTATGGTCAGGACCATTTCTCCGATAAACTCACAACCCCCTACATTTCTGGCAACTTCAGCAGTGATAAAAGCTCACAGACTACATCCCTAGAAGAGAATTGTCATTAGTTCCATGGGAGCCACTAGCCTGCCGGAGGACCATGCAGCTCCCATGAACCAAATATTATTGTATTGGGAAGAATTATTTTGTGTTCTTCATTCACTACTTAACTCTACGTTGCATGAGAAAACATGTCGACCCTTCTTCGCCAAGCTATTTTTTTCTATACTTCAACGAGATCGGTTATCCGGTCAAACAACACAACCGTTTTAAATATCGCACAAACCAGGGAGTGGTAGTGTTGCTGTCAAGTTCAGCAAATGTGTGTATTTCTTAATTAGTTCCAAAACCTTCGCAATTTAAGAAGCACAAAATCATGGGTTTTGTTCTGCGCAGGAAAATAGAAAGCTATCTATGAAGTCGCACAGATTAGAGTTTATAGCATCGAAGTTAGAACGATTACAGCCACTGAAAATTTTTTAGCTGCTTAGGGTTTTGATTCTGGTGAAAGGAAAAAAAAGTAAAGCGAAGCCGAGCGTAATGACTTCTCACCCGGAACGTGCGTACTGGGGCCTGTTACGTCAGGCATTTATGTCAAACATAAATCAAGCGCAAGTTGTAGGGGAAAGAAGTGTTGCCTGGCTGACTACCTGGGATAAACTGCATTCGAATAAGACGTCAGGGAAACACAAATCTTCGCCAGGCGCAGGTTCGGGACAACGACATGACTGTGTCCATTGATACTGCTAAATGCAAATGGTGGACATGGAAAAGTGGCACATCCAAATAACGTACGGAAATCCGGTTCAAGCACCGTGAAGGCTGTCCTTAAAACAACCAGCGTTACAGAAGGCCACATACAAACGCGAAATATAGATTTCTTTAAATTGTAATATATACAACACCAGATAATCTTTCGAGCAGAATGCAGCGGGATAAGAAAAAAATTCCAAATTGTGACTTACCCGAAAGAAAACACCACCATTGAATTTGAAACCCTGATTGCGTCTATAAACGAGGTGCTTTTTGTTCCACTGAACGAGGTCAGTCGATGCTGTGTTGCTTAAAAGCCATGCCCGGTGAGTGCGACACTGGCAGCCTGTGTATCGTTTATTTCTTTTTCTTTTTTCGGTCCTTATAAATGCTTTCATTTTTAGTGCACGCGCTACAAATGTTTGGAATAGGACACACACTTTATTTTGAATAGGGACCACCAACCCCAGTGAACCTATAGGTGCTGTTTGGCTGTGGTTAGGGTCCGGTCACTGCTCAGAGGGCGCGACAAATAAGTACACCCAGCGCAGCCCAGCGGAAGCCTGAGCTAACTTTGGGTCGTTGAGAGCCAGACGGCGGGCGCGCGCTCATATATTCGGCAACTCTCGGTTGTTTGTATTTTCGATTCTGCGGCGACTGTTTTTGAAAGGTGTCTCGTGCTTGAAAACTGTTCTGGCAAATAGGTCCCCCATGTAAGAAGTGCCTCTGTGCGATTTCCGGACAATTACGCGACTGAACTACTACTGTCGGCCTCGCGTGCGCGAGGAGTTAGAGATTGTACGATCCCGCACGCGTGTACGCCGTGAAAGAAATTGATGGGACAGACGTCGTGGCGCAGTCCCATTTTCAGCAAGGGAAGCTTATTTAGAACGCCAGTTCAGGTCAGTAATAATTTTTTCTTGTACCACAGCCTAATAAAGCGACCCAGCGTATACAACGGCGCTCCACGAAAGAAGCGTGTTTGGGTTGTTGTTTCTTCTGTTAGCGCAACAGCACTACAGTTACTTTTTTCAGTTGCCCTTCTTCAGCTCCATTGGTGTTGTCACTAATTAATGAAGTCCAAACGTTATTAGCTGTAAACGCAGTTCCACACAGTTGGAAATCTACTGCGGAGCTGCGGTTGTCTTTACGAAGGTTCCGTTTAGTTTCGGCTTCTATCTTGTCAGCAATGTTAGAGTCCTTTTCACAGATAATTGTGATAAAATTTGTTGAGGCCGTTCAGAATTCCCCAAAAAAGTGATTCCTCCTCCTCGCCACCTTCCGCTTAAGCAATAATAAGCTCAACTTTCAGAGTACGCAAAACGCATTAAAGAAGCCAGCACGTGTGAATGCAACCTTGCCTTTGAGCTTGCCACGCTATGGCTTGGAATACGTGGCCGAACTCTGCACACTTCGGGGAACAAAGTAGGGCAGTAAGTGGGATGCGTATTGACCATCTTGACATTGCTTTTGGCATGACCCGCGAAGTGCTGTGAACATATTCTTGTGCCGCCTTTTGGCATCCATTCGGTGCCGTGAATGTCGCTAAAAAATGGTTACTGCTGATAAAACAATAGTGGCGGAAGCCGTAATACCTTGTGTTATGCAACTACTGCGACGGCATGCAATTCATCGCAGCGCGCGATGTGTATGGAACACAGAAAGAAAACGTTTCAGTTTTACGAGCTATCGTGCTGCGCTGCGCATAAACAGTCATCGTACACATAATTGTACTCCTTTCACTGACAAAAAATGTCTTGGCGTTCTTACTGCTAAAATTAATTTCTTGCGACGCCTATTTTACACGGCTGCCAGAGAACCCTGTACAGAACGATGGCAGGCTGCCTTTCGCGATTGTGGCAGTCCTTCACGCAGTAGTAGCGGCGCTGCCACTAATTCTTTCCTGCAGCGTTTTGATCCTTTCGGACCCTGCAACTTGAAATTATAACTATGTTTCTTCAAAACTTCCGCCACGCAACGTCGAACCGCGCGCACCACGCGTGTTTTTACGTGCGCTGAACGGCCGGTCGCGACATCCACCGACCCAGAGTTGCTAAGCGGCGGCGAGAGGCGGCACTGCAGTCGCACGCAAACTTCAGTGTCCGGTGCCTATACACTCTACGTGATGCTTCAAGAACAGCTCTGAAGCAAAAGATGCGGAAGCAGAGGATTTAGTCTTTTGATGTAAAGGGCACAGTCATCGCTAGCGTTGTACACGTTGTCACCGCCAAGGGATAAAATATGATGGCATAGTTATGAACAGGAGTTAAAGCCTATTCCTCTCGAGCAATATCTCTAATATAAAAGTGAGTGTCGTCCAACAACTATCGCTTGGACTGCACCAGGTTCTTGGTTTTGTACGAGGTGAATTCGATAACAATAGCCCTTTGCTTATCTGCAGCACATAACCTATCCTAGGAGCCATTCACAAAGGCCCACCTGACACCCCACCTGTCGCTTCGGTGGGTAGCCCCCTTCCAATCATCAGCCTTAAAATATTGGTTGACCAAACTGACATACTTTGTATGGAGAAGAACCCTTTGAACTCATTCATAACTAAATGTGGAGCAGACATTTCATCACACCCGGCCGACCTGACTCCACACGATTTTGCCGCGTATTTCGCCGCATATCCCATGTTCCATCTGCAGAAACAGCCGCCTACAAATATCACCTCGTAACTCGCTCGTAGAGGCTTTATTCTACACATACGTGATCACTTGAGTAGAGGAAAATCGTGCTGTCCCCAAGGCAAAGGTTTTTAAGAGCAGGAGAGTTTAAGATTGTTCTCTGTCTGTTAGAATGGCTAATCGGAAATTAGGCTCAGCGATGTGGAGCAGGGAAAAAGTACACGCCAGGAGGTGCGAGGGAAATCGGCGAAAGCAAGGAGACCAGGAACAAGTGCAGCGAGTGCGCCGCTCAGGAGGAAAAAAACGCTTTCCGAGGTATAAACAAAACTAGAGTCTCCCAAACAATAAATCCGGCATCCATCAGATTCCGTAATCACCTTGCCCTAATTAGCCCGAAACAGCTGCTATCGATTTATGGCCGCAGACCTTTTTCGGTGGGTACGTTGTGCGCACGTTCGCAAATGACTTTGGCTGAATTGAAGTGAAGCTTGCCTTCGCAATTCCCCCGATTGGATTTCGAACTTTGTGAGGGTGGATTGTTGACTTTGAGTTAAATCTCTATGCTTGGAGAGATCTCGGTGATTTAACCAAGCTTGTCTATTAAATGTGCATAGGTAACAAATAGCAAGTGAAAGCAAGTGAAGTTCATTAGACTCACTGGGTCCTTGGCGTTTCCATGTGAAAGCTGAAGGAGAAGTGTGCCAAGTTATTTGGCTGAGCGCAGCCACCCAAATTTTTTTTGTTGCCTGCACGCAGACTTAGTGGAACTAAAGGTGAAAAAACCGTTTAATGGCAAATGCAACGTGACGAATGACGATATGACGAAAAGGAGTAGTCGCCATCATTTCTACTGCTTAAAATGTGTAAGAAGAACCTTGCGTTTGAGTTTAAAATATTTTGCTGACATGTATAAATAATTGCAATTGACCTGACAAAACGTTGCCTGTGTTAATTAACTTATTTAGAAATTAGATCTGCATTTGCTACACCTTTTAAATATATTAGTCACATACCAGTTTAGGTTGTTTAATAAATATTACTTTTTTGCTTTGCTTTTAGCCCTTTTTTTAGTACAGTGTGGTATATTTGAATTCTTACATTAGCAGAATGGCCTACCTGTCAGAATTCTTGCTCCCCTTCCCTTTGAAAAAATTGCTTTGTTACGTGTTGAATTCAAGAGTGGCATTGCTTCAATTACAGCTTGGTGCAGTGGTTGAACAGTACTGTCCCGGTAAAGTGTGGCTTCTGAACTATTTAGGGTGTATCTGTCCCTCAAACAAGCCCAAAAAATGGCCGCGTAGCTGCTACTTTCGTTGCAAATGTCAAAAGACGATATCCTTTGTAGACATTTGCCAAGTAAATCTCCCCCTTTGCTTTCCCGCTCACCTCGCTTGCTGTTTCTGTACCGTGGCGCTCATCCCATGGTAAACACACTAAATGTGTGCACCATGCGAGTTGAATTTACCGCATTCCACTGCTACAGGCCGGCTTCCCCGATGCCAGCGCTGCAGTACGGCGGAAATGATCGTGAATCGAGGCGGCCGACTACAATGCTTATAGAACCGCGTGCCGTGCTCCACGTGCGTTCCAAGCGGAACGTGAAAGCAATGCCCAGACATTGCTTTCACCGATTAATATTAACATTCCGTCCGTTAGGCAGATGTCCTGGGAAGCTCTCCTTGTTCTTTTAGCCGCCAATAACATTTTTCCTAACAATGCGAAAATGGTGACTACACGTTTACTAAAAGGTTTGTTGAACGACTACCTGGCTAGCTTAAATTCATACGGGGTTGTAGCGACTGATGCATCCCAACTTGAGGAGAGAGCATGTGTGGGGATTTTCAGTCCACAACTAAACTGGTCGCTTTCGATTCGACTGCCGTACTTCACCCCAATCTTCTTTGCTGTTTATGGCAATAGTAAAGCAATAAAATCTTACCTCCTTAGATAACAAATGCCGTAATTCTGTGTGATTCATTAGCTGTTTGCTCCACTTTGATATCCCCGAAAAATTCAGCTCTTCTTCGCACATTTGGTTTTTTAGTTCCTTCCCACTTAAGAGAAATCCGCCTGATATGGGTACCTGGGCATGTGGGTTTATGGCTGACTGAAGAAGCAGACTCTTTAGCGAGGTCACGTCTGTCACCTCCGGTCGACGTCTGAGGTCACCTCCGATCGACGTCTGTCTATTTCCCTCCATACTGGCGGTAGCACGGATACGTCGGCATCAACCTCTGGCGAGGTGGCAGGAGGGTGTCATCACCTGCTTTGATGATTACGCCTATTTTGCATATTTGTGCAACTACCGATGTTGCGAATCTCGCCAATGTGAGGTCACATTAATTAGTTTACGTTGTAGAGCTCCGCAGCTCAACTTGTATATGCACCGCGCGGGGCCCACCTACTCTCGTCGTTGTTCTCTCTGTGATAAAAATGAAACCACGGAGCCTTTTCTCTTACATTGCTGTGGTTTCTCTTTAATGAGAAGAAAATACCTCGTTGAGCCAAATCACCGCCTTGGAATTACCCTTTCAAAGCCGGTGTTACTGTCGTTTGGTGCCATTTCCCTTGGGTTTACACACAAGAATTCGGGTACAGCCATCTACACCTACGTCGCAGAGTCTAGGCGCCTACCCTGTCCGCCGCTCTTCTTGTACACAGACGAAAAAAGAGCCTGTCTTGTGAATTCCCGCATGGCCTTTTATTGCAAATTCCTGCATAGTGCGCACTTTTCTTCTACATATTCCTGTATTTGTTGTGCGATTATTCTGATCAATATTTCTTTTTTTCCCTCCAAAACTTAGTTGCGTAAATCGGCCACATTAGCCCCAATACAGCTCCCGTTCCTGGCCAATTCCCCCAAGTGGGTATGTGCCACAACAAAAGAAACAACAACAACAGAACGTGGAACCTAGCTAGTGGAACCTTTCTTTGCTGTTACCGCGTGATTTCTTATATGCTTCCAGGAGGTGGCACGGGGATCAGCAGGCGGCGGTTCTCTGCAGTAGATGTAGAATATCATTTGCTATTGAAAAACCAAGCATTCATGAAGTGTTGAATAAATGAAACTGCAAACATGGCGATACATGGGCGCGGCTGCCTTAACTCTGCTTTAACTGCGCTGACACCCTGCGAAAAATTTAGATGATTGTGTATCCTTTTATTGCCACATACATCAGCCGCGGCGTTTGTTTGCGTTTCTTTTAGGAGACCGAGAAGCTGAATGGCAAAATCCGTTAACTACACGTAGCGATCAGGGTACCAATGGTACGAATTAATTCTGCATACTTTGTATTGCAAACAGTTTGAAATGTAGAAGAAAGCCTATAATGAGGAAGCATATGACGCACAACCCTCGAGCTCTTCGCTTTACATTCCTAGGCTCTGTGACAGCAATGTGCGGGTGGTAAGAGGATCGAAGGCATCAATCAAATATATGTTACGAAAGATTGCCTGATTCTCGGGTGGAAGGCAGTTATTCTGGTGCTTCTATTTACGAGACACGCAGATAGAACATAAAGCGTCAGACCCCATCCGAAACCTTGTGTGCCATCCCGTCCGAAAGTCAAAAGCCTTGTGTTTTTCCTCAAGTTCAGAAGTGCGTAGGAAACATTGTCCCGATATATAACGCCAGATCCTCCCAATTGCAGGCTCAACTTGCAAGTCTCCCGCGAAAAGACGCAAATGGCTCCACCCACTCTGGTTGTGTCGTACGAACCTGGACGTGTTCTGCGGGACTTCCACAGAGCACACAAGTTGCACTTTACGCGAGCGTCCGCAACTGTGCCCTGAGCGAGGTATTTTGGCTTTTTATGGCAGTGCTCCAGCTCTAGCGACATCATTTCTGTAATTGATTTTGCTAGAGGATCCGCACCCCAATTGAAACACAGTAGAGGTTTTACGAACTGCGGCCTGTATATTTGGCTTCCCAAGAACAAGGGATCCCAAACGCGCTGTACATTTGTCGTATTCACACACCGCTAAAGTTGATCACCCTGTTTTCAATTACAAGGTTGATTACTTAAAGAAAACTTCATCTTTCCTTAAACACGCTCGGTTTTGATACAAAATACAAAACTCACCTACCAACACTTCCCTTACTTTTCAAGTATTGCTATTACAAATAAGCACACCCGTGTTTTTTACATATAAAGTACACAGGGAAGTGCGAGACCAGTAGAAGCTGCGTGCCCGTCTACTTATTTTGTCAGTGAGAATAACGTTTGACATAAATAAGACTAAGTAAAACATTGGCTGCTCTAGCCGTGGCAGAAGTGACAGTTCCTGTAGTTTATGTTGTATATCATTAGTTATTGCTTCAGACATGACAAAAACATTGTCTCCTGACAATTCTCCTCTTTGTCATCTCACCTGTCGCGTCTTGTCCTCTCTCTTCCTTTCTCAAGTGCTAATTAATATTGTTCTTTTGGTCTCCTGTCGTTACAAGTTGGATACATATTCACATGCATTGCGCGTCTATACAAAAGAGAGAGGGGGCAATAACGAGCTTCGTTTATTGATGCAAGAGGTAGACGGGCAGGACGGTCTTCCGCACTCACCCGTCAGCCATAAATTCTTTGGATCCAAGTGACGGCTTGGCCATTCTAACTGCTAGAGATTTTATCTCCAAGCAAGGGTGACAAGAACAGTCTGCCACTGCTTTATAGGCGTGATTTCGTATATTCTTGGCGTAATCACATCAGGCTTGATGATGTTGTCTGCTGTATATTCCTGGAGCTGATAGCAGAAGCACGTCATTTTCAGTAAATCTGCTCTGTTGTTGCTTTGTTGCAGATGTTTTTGTAGCGTGTTGCTTGCGCTCGCCGATACGGTAGCTAAGGCGCAGTGTACCAAAATACAGTTTTCTATTGATAATTGTTAAGAGAACATTAGTACACAATTGGGTCCGCCTTCCTGTACATAGCGCCCGTGTACACGTATCGAGGGCAATACACACTATACTCAGCGTCTGCAGGCTATGATCTACCGCGTTCCCAGAATGCGGTAGACCATAGCACGGTCGGAATGCACTCCTGCATTTTTTACTATTATTAATATATCATTGGTGTGCAATTTTAAACCATTTTTATTCCTTTGTATGTTTATTGTCCCTACCTTTTAAAAGTATTTTTAAATATTGACCCAGCACTTACCGATTCAATTGAACAGTTGTCACCCGGAGCTGTTTAGTAAAAGTGAAGCGTATGATTAGCATCAGTAATACACATGGTGAACTTGTGATACAAACGTATGTTTTCCGAATGGTGACAGGTCGCCCTTGACAGATATGTGGTATCTCATTATTTCTAGTTCACCTGAATTCCTACTTGCAGATCTAACATATTGCAACGAGAAGACAATGACGAGGGCAACGCAGCAGAGCTCTGGCGTCCCAAACTAGGACGAAGAAAACTTTCGGTGGATGCGAGCTAGCTGTGAGAGCTCTGTCTTTGCCTCCATGTGAATACGCTCTAAATGCGTCGTTGGACTGTTTATCCTTCATTTCGTCTGTCCTGCAGCCGGGTAACAATTATTTTACAAGCATGATATACACAGCCTGAATGAAAAGCCATAGGTTTCTTCAGTCAATTTGTATGTGCGTAGTTTGATTCAGCCAATTTGCCAAAAGTTAACAGGCATGCTGAAAAATGACCGTTCCTACAGGATAAACGATTGCCAGCTCCGAAACGTTGTAGGAAACTTCTTACTTGTCCAATTATTCGGCTAAACTAAAGTATTACTGCGTTTTGCAGCAAACAATTCTTGCAGGTAAGGCAAGTATTGTGGTTTAATTTGACATGAATGCGGGTGTAGTATAAGAAAATCTCTGTACAAAAATATATTGCGGAGAATAGAAGAAAACGGGCGTTCAAGCTTCAAATGGGTTGTATCGTCTATCTGTCATCGACCGCTCCCCAGGGAGCGTCGTAGTGCTCGCAAAGGGCTCTGAATTTCTCGATACCCGATTTGAGAGGAACGTCGTTTGTAAAGACAAAAGAGAAATGGGAGAGTGGCATCGATTCTCTGAAGATAAAAGCGTGATCCTGCGAATCCTAAATCCAGTTGTGTTGCGTCGTCGAAATTTCCCCAGTAGGGAGAGCTCAAAGATGCCTTCTAACTTCCTTGGGCTGTGAATTTACCGAAATACAAACACGTAACTTCTTACAATAGTTGCAGCAATGAGCCTAAAGGGCTTTTTTCACCGTCCCGTGGTATATAAAGGAATCGCCATGTTTTGACGCTTCGCTTTATTGTCGTCTTGGGTGTCTGCTGATCAAAGCTCGCCGATGTACGTGGCGAACAGAGCAAAGAGGAGATTCGTGGCGTTCTACCGCCTCCCCAATGACAGATTGTAGCAGTGGCTAAGATGTGGTTTGCCTCTTTAGGATGAAAGCCGAGAGGTCTCAAGCTACAAAGTCGCTATGATCGATTTTCTGTAACGGGTCTTCAGTGTAATACTTCGAACTCAGCTATCTGAACTTGTTGCTTGAAAAGAAGGGCATCTTGGAATTTTTCGCAATAAAACGTGTCTGTTTGTGTCTGTTTTTTGGAGTGCTCTGGGACGTGATCTTCAGTTTGAGAATGTAGCGTGTCGTTTATGCCAGTGCCCTTCACGTTCAGACATTGCTGAAAGGTGGTAGTCACAATCGACGAGTTCGTATTCAAAACGACGACATTTGTATAGTGGACTCTTTTTCTTCGACTAGAAACAAGTTCTCGAACTGTGTAGCAAAATCGGGTTTCTACGGCTGTTGTACTGGGTCCAACTGCTTTAAGTTTCCTGTTACGACATCTTGTAAGAAGGGGGATTTTTTCAAAACTGAAGTGCCCTTCTGATCCTCGATACCGCAGCTCACTACTATCGTGTCGACAAAGTGTTACATCAAGGCTATTAAAATCGGGTTTTTCATTTCATAAATCTTTATGTTAACTCCCACACTTATGCATTGTCGGTATTCCGATAAGATTTTGCAGATTTGCATAAACCTTTCTTGGGGTTTTATTTATTCTCATCCCATCCGAAGACGCCTACGGTCAGGACAACCTCCCCGATAAACTCACCATCTTGCTTTCTCGCAACTTAAGCAGGCATAAAAGCTCTCTGGCTACCTCTGCAGAAGAAAATTCTGTTTAGTTTAGCGCCACGGCAGCCAGTAGCCTGTGATTGTCAGCGTCTGAAAGAGGACAATGCATACCCCTTCACAGAATGACTTTGCAGTTTTATTCATCTATATTTGCGCAATATTTGTGCCAATTTTAGTTTCTGTGGTCTAGACGCTTCACTATGAACAAAGCCCTGTACTACAGGAAGGTAACGGATTTTGGTGTATTTTGCAAGCCAATTAAAAAAAGGCAATTTTCGATTCTTTTTAAAACTTTCACAAAAAATAAAGCCAAGGTTGCGCTCTATCACCTCTATCAAGAACATGTCGCACTATTTTTGGTTGCTTTGCAGCCACAAAGGCCAAATACGGCCTTGTTAGCAGCATTGCGGTGACATACCCAAGCGGTTTGTTAGAAGCTTATGACCGCAATGTAAATGTAGAATAGGCTGTGCTACACCTTAGTCTAACTTGCAGCGTTATGGTAAGAGTTCTGGCGGAATAAGGAAGTACTGAAGGATGGCGGCTGAACTTCCTGCTTAGTTTCAAAAAGATATGATCTAATGGTTCCCAGCAAAACTAAAAGTATCAAACAAAATAACTAACCATGACCTTAGCCGCCGTGAGTAATAGCTGGATCTAGTGGCTTGAAAAAACAGCCCAACCAAGCAACAGTTTCTACCTGATCATCGCCTGCGGTGATTCACGCACATTCAGGAGTCAAAGAAGGCCAATAGCCCAAGAGTAGTGGGAGCGCGTGTCTGGTGCTAATTATGTCACAGGACATAAGAAAAAAAATTGTCTGAAAAAGGAACTTCCTAACGGCAAATATCTGAGCGTGGAACAAAAGGCCCTGTTCCGCCGACTAACCAGCATGCACATCAATACATGCAGAGCATGTATTGAAGGTCGCTTGACGGCTGCCTCCATGGGACGGTTAGCATTAAAACGCTTTGGCTGCCGCTAACCCAATATTCACCACTTGGATCATTCTCCCTATCCGCCTGCTTCACGCGCAAGTGAACGACATTAAAGACGTATGGTCTCGTCGGTGCTAAGTGTTCTGCAGTAGCATATGGTGCCACCGAGATCGCCGGAAACCAGTTCATGTGTACTTAAATTTTCATTGAACAGACAATTGCACAAGGGTGCTATTCCTGAAGTTTGCCGACACCGCGAGTACCAGGTCAGTGAACACAAATACATATAGTTCTAACATAAGGATAATTTGCACACTTAGTTCACTTCAGACATTTTTGTGTCACTCCATGTCTCAGTCTTTTGGTATACAAAATATGACGACAGTCATTTAATGCCCAGAATTAAAAAAAGCCTAGCTCGACTTTCGAGGTTGAGACCACACCAGTCTATCATTACATACACCACCAACACATGCGCTCCGAAGCCGGATCTTCAAAATGGGATTAATGGTCAATGTCCTTCATACGCGCCCAATTTCAGCAACTAATGCTATCCGCAATGATTTTAATGATTTTGTCTTTCTAACGGCGATTTCTCGCCCTACATTGCGGTCATAAACATCTTACAAACAGCTTGGGTTTCTCACCGCAATACTATTAACAAGGCCATATTTGACGCTTTGTAGCTGCAACACAACAAAAATAGTGCCACATGTTTGTGACGTAGGTGCCCTTAACTTTAATTTTGAAAAGTTTAAAAAAATCAATGATGGGCTTTTTTAATTGGCGTTCTAAATTTGCCAAAATGTTTACCTTGCTGCAGTACACGGCATTTTTCATTGTGAAGCGTCTTTATCACAAACTATAATTGGCACGAAGATTGAACAATGGTTGAACAAAACAAAGCCCGGTTTCACACAAGCGCCCTGTGTTCATACAACTAATCAGAGATTTTGGTCGACCGACTGGCCTAAAGGGTTTTGTGACGCCATCCCGCGACTAAGAAAGCTTTCGCTTAAAACAACAGGATGACGACGGCTGTTCAAGTGTAGTTGAGAACATTATATCACAAATGTCGTGTTTATTGTTACGTCTGCGCAATAATCATCGCCACGGCATCTATAGCCTGTGGGACGATGGGTTTTCTGCTGCTGTCTTCCTAAAGTAAATTATATCTGCAGGCGTGGTGTAAGATTATAAATCACAGTGGGCATTGCTACGTAGACATGTAATGAATTCAGCAGTAGGCATGTAATGTATTCTGAGTTTTTCGTAGTGAAGTTAGGAAGTTCTTTGGACAGTGGGAATGGCGCTTGTGTAACAACAGGGTACTGTTTTTCAGCAACGTTTGTTCTTACCAGTAACAAAATAAGCTCTAATGGCCTTCTCGGTTGCATCTTGGTGGTGACGATCAACTGCAGAATAAAAGACAAATATTATAATATTAGCAGGCTGCTTTAACGTCGGTTATTTCGTGGGAACTTTAAGCGTGGTACCACTGGATACACCGACAGAAAACGTTCACGAGCCCACCAGCTACCTAAAAAACTAAACCTTTAACTACGTAATGCTGTTTTAATTAGGGGGACAGTTATACTGAAATAGCTTTCGACGCTGCAGAGCACGTGCAGTGCTAAAACACTATAACTGACAAATTTTAGTCATTTTTTTGTCACCCTGTGTGGGAGCATCCAACGACCAGCATCTAACATGGTCATATTTACTCTGCATGGAGAGTCGTATTGCAATCGGTAGCACGGCATTCTCCGGTCAGCTACCCCGACAAAGGAAAATGAAATCATTAATTGCTGTGCAGCACAGGTTTCTTTGAGAACCTACTAGACTAGTGTTCAGTTCTGCTGATTCTTGTATAAGAAGAAGAACGCACAATTTCAGAGTTACATTGCCAGGTTACCTATGTGCCCCGTGTTATCTAAATATAAGCGGTTCTATAAACTTACTTGTAATAAAACCAGAAAACTGCCGTACACCGATGCAAAGACACTAAAACATCATGAACCCAGGTGGAATTACGACAGATATTCCCAATGGGCCTGCACTGAATGCCGACCTTTTAGGTCGGCATTCAGTGCAGTCTGCCGCTTTCAGTCCGCCGCTTTCTTGGCTGCTGAGATGTCTACCAGGTGTGATACTGACATTGGCTTTCGTGAACTTTATCTCCATTCAGATCGCCTCGATACGCCGTAGTAGGGAACTAAGGATGTCGTCAATGTTATACCGCGCTATCAAGTCTAGAAATTGGCTAGCACTTACGGTGACCTTTTGCTACATAACGATGGTTATCTTGTACTTCAACTTGTGCCCGTCATGATCATATTCGACAATACCCATTATCCTGTTCCCGGGAACCTTAGCGTGATCGTAATGTGTGCTGGGCTATTAAAACGGCTAAACCACTGAATAAATAATAAACCAACTACTGCACAAGCCCCTCAAAATTATCTCAATATGATAACAATTAGCCGTCATTTCTTTGTCGCTTTCTTTTCTGAATTTTGAAGGGCACACTTTTTTGAAGTAAGTTTGAAGATCACATGCGAAGTATGTAACACCGACTTTAAATGCGTAGCACGTAACAACAAACTAGCTTGCATTTTTAACCTGGTTGCGGATTCCAGGCAACCAGTAAATTAATTGTAGTGCTTAACGCGCCGACGCACCGCAGGCGATGAGGCGCGCCATAGTGGAGGGCTCCGAATTATTTTGACCACCTGGGTATCTTTAACGTACGCCGAAAGCTCGTACACACGGGCGTTTTTGCTTTTCCCCCCCATCAGAAAAGCGGCTGCAGCGGCCGGGAATTGAACCAGCGACCTTGTGCTCAGCATGCACAACGCCTTAGCCACTGAGCCACCGCAGCTGGTACGCAATCAGTAAAAAATGTAAAAAATGTATATATCTCACGGGCCATGTAGGCAAAATACAAGCTAGGTTTATTATGAACGCGATTGCGTCACTAGGCTCTTTTTTCGATTTCTCCGTGGCTTCTAGCCGTGCGCTCAGCCGTGGTCGTCAAGCGTCCACGGATATGCCTCATCGCTGCAACCTGCAGGCTACGACTGAGACAGCGAGATGCGACTGTTCGCCAAAACCTCGAACCTTTCCAAAACATCGGCAAGTCAAGTGTGGAAAGGACGACAGAGATAGCACAGCCGAAACGAACGAAAGGACAGGCATTTTTAGCAGTTGATGCACCTGCGCAGTTAAGTTCGCTCTACGCCCTTTCGGTGGGGGCATGCTCGGCAGACAGGGTCGCCAGCCGTGCCCGCATTTGCACCATCGCACCAAAGGGGCTCATCAGCAGAAGGTAAAAGGTCTATACTTTCGCTAAATAACATGCCGACACCACAGCCTGGCTACGAGGCGGGCAGTAGTGGAGGATTCTAGATTAGTTTCGACAACAAGGGCACCTTTAACAAACGCTGAAGTCTCCACAAACTGGAGTTTTTTCTTATTTTCTGCTTTCAATCAGGAAAACGGCGCCCGCGGCCCGGAATCGATCCCTTCTCCTTCGGCTCAGTAGCGCAATGCCTTACCCACTGAGCCAGTCGGGCGTGTTTTCGAGCGGAATTGATGCCGGCCCAATCAGTATGCACAAAATCAAACTATGGGCAAAGAATTAACAACAGTCTCTCAAAATGCAACTCAGGCATAAATTTCAATCAGATACGAACTAAAATTAAGCATAATATACGTATAGTGCCTAATTGCAAAGTATTCAACAATTTTCAGATATTGCCGCGGTTCTGTTTCCCCGCAAGGTGTGTTTGCCAAACGACGGAAGGTGCCACGCAGCAACGTTAAACATCACTCTAAATATTGGTACGGATATCCTGCTAGACACCAGTCATGTTAGAATGGTTGGTGTAGCCCTAGAGTCAACCGCCAGCGCCCTTATCAGGTTCGCCAAAAAAGAGGAATCTTTAACCACTTTCCCACATTATGAAACGCCTAAAAACGGGAAGAGCCGGAATGTGAGAAGAAACAATTGTTAGTGCTAACTCTGGCATATGAAGCTCAACATAACTACGAAAAATTGTAAAAATGTTGCTCTGAAAACGGATGATAAATGTGTTAACTTATTTAATATATGTCTGGTCTTTCTATCAGTTGCAGTGGCTAGCTCAGCTAACCCTGAGTATGCAAAGCCAAAGCTTAGCTTATTCTGGTTAGGTCTTCATTTCACCTATTTAACCTGTGATTTATCTGTAGTTACAATAATATTCTTACAAAACCTGCCTTTGGGTGTGGTTTTCGTCTCACTACTGGCGTTTTCCGGCCTGAATGGTTCGCTGTTTCTTAGCGTCCAAGGCTAGCCGCTCGCCGTTGGCATTCTTCCAGCGTAACAGCACATCGCCCGGTGACATCCGTGGGGTTTTAAGACGGCCGTTGCCTCTGTCGGCTTAAAGTCTGAGGCTCCCGCGCAATGCTCAGAAAAGGCGCAACGGCCCGGCTTTTTTCTCATTTAAGGCCAAATTTGCACACACGTGGGAACCTATATAAGGATGCGGCGAACCGGCTCCGGAATGCGCTTGTTCCAAGCCGGCACTGACGGCTGCTCCGGGCGCCTAGCGAATGCCGCTGATGGCGGACCTCGACCCGCAAGTCACGTTCGGCGACGCTGCGGTTATATGAAGGCCGAATCCCCCGACGTCGAATCGCCAAGAGATCATTAATAGAGCTTCCAAAAAATACGGTGGTAAGTGCAATATATAGGGTTCTACAGGTCCGGTTGGTAGGCGTTGGTCCGGTACCCCGGGACACTCTTCTGTGCACGTTTGTTGCACAATTATTAAGTCTGGTTTTCTCGGTACTTGTTGTAGGTGCTTCTGTAGTATCTCTACCTTCGCGGCAAAGCCATTGCAGTTCCAGCGCGTGGTTTTGCTTAGAAGGTCATGCTCTACATACGTGATGACCTTCGGGACCAGAGTGCAGCCCCCCGGCCGTGCCTACCGACCGCCGTTTACGAGATCCTCTCGCCTTGATCCGGTACCGCAGGTTTGGTTTTCTCGCTACTTGTTGTAGGATCTACTGTAGCAGCGCTATCTTCACAGCGAAGCCATTGCAGTTCAAGTGTGAGAACAGGAGCCCCCTCCTGGTTACTGCTGGCTGATATTGTTTTTGGTGTCCTTTCCATGGTTGCTCGAGGTTGGCCATTTGAGTCGCTAAATTCTGTACTCTCGTATAGACAGCTGCTGGGATGTTCTCTGAAGTAGTGTTTCACTGTCGTTTATCTACTCGGTGACGTCCTCTTTGGTGACGCATTCTTTGAGTGCGGTGAACCGGTCGTCTGTCGACTTTTTGCACATCGTTCAGCCGTACTTTTCGAAGTTGTCGGCCCGCTCTCCTTCCTGTCCAGCCTGTCTTCGAGGTTGTCTGTCCTCTCGCTGAGTGCACGCTATTTAATGTTCTTCATCGCCTTCTCTTGGGCACCGTGCCCGCTGCCACCTCCCTCAAGTTGGTTTCCGTTTCCAGTTTAGTCTCTACCTATGTCTCCGGTCACGGTGTCTGCTGTTGCTGCTGTGGCGGCATCTGTACCGGCTGCATTACGACCACCGTTTCGAGTTTCTAAGTCGCCTCTCTAGGTGCCTTCAACGATTCGCTTTCTTCATTGTTTTTCCCACCCCTTCGCTTTGGTGGTTCCATTCGCTGCCATTGCTATTGTTATTGGTACTGCTTCTGCGCTCTCTTGGCGGCTCCCGACTTGGTCGTGTTGGTCCAGCTGACTCGGTCTCTTCATTGAGAGCTGCCTCGGCGTGGACGGGTAGCGGTTTCGCTTCGGTTCCTGGTCACGCTACGCATGCGGGACTGATGGAAGCGGATGCCGCCAGATGCGCCGACGAGTGGCGGAAACTCCCTGGCTCCAGATGCTGCTGCACCTGCTGCTCCGCAATCTTGCCCTCCCATTCCCTTTTCGTCACTACCTACAGGGTCTGGTACCTGTTTTCATAGGTGCGACTGCCAGTGGGGGGCTACCTCCGCAGAGTTTGCACTTGTATATGCACACTTTCTCGTGTCTCTCCGGCGGGTTATGGGCCCCACAACCAAACCACACCATCGCGTTGGGCGTCGAGCAAACGTCTCTCCTGTGGCCTACCTTTCCGCGCTGCTTGCACACGTCAAAGTGCTAGCAGTATAGTGTGCCTTTCGCGTACACCGGGACGTAGAATACGCAGTTTGGTGCCTTTTGGCCTTCGAACACCATTATGAGGGTCGCTGAAATGCCGGTTCTCTGCACTGTTCTGGTAAGTTCATTTCTTGGGTTTGCGATGTTCTCGTCTATTTCCGGCCAGGAGTGCTCAACGCGTATGCGTTTGTATGGCGTCTGGTACGCTCCCTCTTTGTGCGACCTGTATTCAGTATGCATAGACTCGATCTTGATCTTCGCGTAATACACGGCTGGCCCCTCCTACGGATTCCTCTTGACCATGTTATTTTGCAGCACGTGGGAGAGTAGGTGTCCACCCTTCCGGCAGCCGTCGAAATTCTCGCCGCCATCACGATTGCCGAGGCGACGATCGACGATTGCTTTCTCGCGAGGTTTAGGCCTCTTCTCGGCTTCACGATCACTTTGATTTCCCCCTTCTGAAGTGTCTTCGGCATCCTCGATGCTTTCGTTGCCACTGCCCTAGCCTTTCTGGACCCGTGTTTTCTTGTTGCAGGTCTGAACTGGCGCGCCGTGACTGGTTCTCCGTCGCCGTATGCCATTGCTTGTATAGTTCGGGCCACGTGTGTCCAACCGTGGCTCTCGTTGAGTTCTTTCGAGGAAACCAGGCTCTGCTTGTATCTCGATGCACATCTGGCCGCTTCTGTGATTGTTGGGGCCCGGGGTTAACTTTTCTGGTGGTGACGTTGACATGTACATCGGTGGCCACGTTGTCCTGATTCATTGTCACGCCAGCGTGAGGCCCAGCTGGCTTGTCCTAGTGACTGTACTCTAATGGCCGCCCGGTTAGGCTAGGCGATGCATCACCACCGCATGAGAGTAAGGTCCTTGTAAATCGTAAAAGGAACATATGGGTCGATGCGTGGTACCTTCATGGACACATTGGTACCATTTATACTTCAGTAATCGTTGATTAGTATTGCAAAAGTTAGCATAAAAGGAGCCTATCAGCTCTCCTCGACGACCACAGGCCCCACACGGGGCACCTTGAGCAATATTGGTGACGGTATTGGCGACACCGTGGACCCCTAGCCCCCATATATAAGTTGTGATCAACCATGACGATGTGTTTTAAGGTGAATGGTAGAAACCTCAAACAGTGGCCGTCGGAGCCCAGGTCAAACTCCGGTGGATGCGCTCCCTGTCTGTTTACCAGGCAGGGAGCTCCGGGATCTTTCTGGCTAAAAGGGTAAAGCTCGAGAAGAAAGTACCCCCGTTCCCTGCTGTATACTATTGCGTATGGTATATAATAACCCCCCCCCAACCAAACGATCCAGCCCTGAAGAGGGCTCGCACAGAAGTAAATGCTTTCCCACCACTTTCTGCTTAATTTTTACAAGACCTGACAACTTCCCTCGTTTTCTGATAATACAGTCATTTGAGAAAGATGCCCCAATCACCAGTAAATCAGTCTGTTTTTGGTAGCTAAGTTCATAGAGAGTGTAGTTGACGCAAACTACAAGTTGAGGAAGCTAACATCAGGCGACATTCTCATTGAAGTGCAAACCAAAGAGCAATCCAATAACTTGTTGAGTGAGGCTGAGATACATGATATCAAACTATCTGTCACTCCACACCGAAGCTTAAACAGCTCTGAAGGATTAGTTTCTGATCCTGACCTCTTGAAAGAGACCCATTCTGACATCCCAGATGGCATGCGTGCCCAAGGGGTTACAGCAGTCAAGCGAATAATGATAAGGCGTGATGGAAATGAAATACCCACGAATCATGTAATTCTAACTTTTGATCGGAGAACTCTTCCCCAGTCAGTCACTGCAGGATTGTTGCATTGCAAAGTTCGTCAATACATCCCCAACCCACGCCGATGCTATGGTATGGTCACGGTATGGTCACGGTAAACCTCCTGCCGCGGACGTCTGACGTACCCCAAGGGTGCAGCGTACGATCACCTGCCCGAAAACTGTACATCTGATGAGCTGAAATGTGCCAACTGTGAACAATCGCGACCAGCCTACTCCCTAAAATGTGAAAAGTTCAAATAAACAAAAGAAATGTTCAATCTCAAAGTAACACAAAACATCTCCTACCAGGAAGCCGGGAGAAAAACATGCCATGTTTTCTGCTAGATATGCCAACGCGGCTCGCCGGGGGGCGGAGCTGCGTCTGGTGTCGGTGGCGACCCAGTACAGGAGTGCTGACTTGGTCCCATACTCGCCCCCCACTGTGCTGCCCTTTGCAGCTCAAAACGTCGTCACACTGCCTGTGGCTGCAGCAGCAGTGGACACAAAGTCTTCTGGAGATGGTGCGGCCACTCCGGTGTCTGATGCACCCACCCTCACTGTTCCTGAGAGGTTGGGGGACATGGACTCGGGGGGGGGGGCGGCTCCATCTTCCACGTTTGCCGTGCCGCGTTCTGCGCCTCCAGCGCGCGCGGCCAACAAAGAGACCAACCCTCTCGGAGTACGCTCGAAAGAGCGGGACCCATCAGCTGCTCATGGGGCGCCCGTTGAGGAAGTGGACTTAACGCCGTCTCCGGTGGCACCGGAGCTGTCGAGGGAGCGGCGCCCCTCAGTTGAGCGTAGGACACAAATAACAAGAGTAACAGGTCCACCACGCAATAAATAAAAAAAACTGAAGTAAACAAACAAGCACAATCTTCCCAGAAAAGAAATCTATGTTGAAAAACATTATTCAGTGAAATTGTATAGGGCCTGTTGAAGAATCTTGACGACATTTACGAAATATTCTCAGAACACAAGCTAGAGGTAACTTACCTCCAGGAAACACATCTGAAAGCAAAACACACACACTTTCTGAGACAGTACACGATTTTCAAAAAGGATAGAGATGGCTGCACTCACTCCTCTGTAGGTGTTGCCTCAGTCGTTCAAATGTCGATTGCTTGTCATCACATAAACCTGCAAACTAACCTTGAAGCAGTTGCCATGAGAGCGATTATTTTTAATAAGCTCATAACTGTTTGTTTTTTGTATATACCCCCAGATTACCATATCCAGGCTAATGAATTTGAAACTTTGGTTGACCAACTCCCGCAGCCTTTCATACTGATGGGTGATTTTAATGCTCATCATCAACTCTGGGGTTCTGCACGGGCCGATACACGAGGAAGACCTGTAGAAAAATTCTTGATCCCTTCTGGCAACTGGTTATTTAACAAAAAATAGCCGTCTTAATACAACACAACCCACGACAATTACTCCGCGATCGATCTCGCAATATGCTCCCCAACTCTGTTTCCATTAGTAGAGTGGAGTGTAACACCAAATCCCTACTGTAGTGACCATTTCCCCGTTGCATTAACCTCAACATAGCCGCAACATAGATAGCCCCACAAGTACAACCCACACAAAATGATTTCGTGACGAGGAAGCCGACTGAAAAAAATTCAGGGTGATGTCCCAACTGTCGTATGCCTCAACAGAAAAGTTAGATATTGATGAAGCGACAGATATAATTACTCCACACATACACACATAATTGAGGCAGCACATTCCCCAGATCCCCTAACCTCTGGTAGAAACAACAACAAAAGGAGGCCTTGGTGGAACGAGACGTGCAAGATTGCTCGCAAACAACAAAATAAAGCCTGGGCAGCCATCAGAACGTATCCAACTACTGAAAATCTCATTGCCTTCTAGCGCTCAAATGCAAGGGGCCGCCGAATTAGACGAGAGGCGAAAACTGACAGCTGGAAAACATTTCTTTCTTTCATCAACTCTTACACTGATACTCACTAAGTTGGGAAAAGAATTAGTGCACTACAAGGATGAAACACAAACACGCTACCACTTGTTATCACAGCTGGAGACACGCTTCCAGATCAAGGTAACGCCCTTGGGCAACACTTTGAGAGTGTCTCCAGCTCTGCTCACCACACTGCACAATTCTTGGAACAGAAATAGTTAATGGAACAGCAGCCTCGGCGGGAAACGAAAGATCGCATGGGCTACAACTGCCCTTTCACCAAACTTGAGTTTGCAGTTGCACTTTCCACCTGTAGAAAAACAGCTCCAGGGGCCGACAAAATAGCTTATGAAATGTTAAAACGTGTTCATCAAGACAATGAAGAAGCAATTCTTTTTTTATTCAATAAAATATGGCAACCTGGACGCCTTCCCAAATCTTGGAAAGAATTCATTGTAGTTCGATATTAAAAAAAGGGAAGGATACCTGTTTACCTGCCAGCTACAGGTAGATTTCATTACAAGCTGTTTATGCAAGCTTTTGGAGAAAATGATAAACAGACGCCCTGTTTATTTTTAGAGAATACCGATATTTTAGACAAGTATCAAGTGGGCTTTCGCTCGGGAGAGTGTACAACGATTGCCGTTGTGGCCTTTGAGGCATACCCGCATGACGCCTTCGGGCATAAAATACTGTATGTCTATTTTCTTTGTCCTATAAAAGGGCTATGATACTACGTGGCGTTACGCCATTCTACTCGATCTTTGTTCATTCGGAATATGTGTCAATATGGTAAATGTCATAGAAGACTATCTGACCCACAGGACATTCCGAGAGAGAACGGGCCTCGTCTTATCACGCGCTTTCTTTCAAGAAAACGGTGTACCTCAGGAAGGTGACTTGAGTTGTTCCCTTTTCATCGTCAAAATGAAATCTTTAAAGAACCGTCTACCGCGCTCTCTCTTTTACTCTGTATATGTGGATGATGTGCAGAGAACATATGTGGATGTTCATATTACCTTTAAATCTTGCAAAATGGCCATTTGTGAAAGACAACTCCAACTTTGAGTGAACAGCCTCTGGCGGTGGGCAAGCGCGAACGCTTTTAAATTTAACTCTGACAAAAGCAGCTGCGTACTTTTTACTAAGCTACGTGGCATGCGGGCAGACACATGTGTGACTCGTGAAGGGAAGCTCATCCCTCTAGCAAAATACAAAAATTTTTGGGAGTGCTGCTGGATGAAAAATTATCCTTTGTGCCTCACATAAAACAATTACGAATAATATGCACGAAAGCACTACATATTCTAAAGATTCTGTCAAGTCAGTCATATGGTACGGACAGAGCATGGTTATTGAAAATTTTCAACAGCCTCGTAAGATCGAGGCTTCAATATGGTAGCCTGTGTATCAGTCAGCCGAAAACGCTGCTCTGAAACTACTGGACCCTGTCTATCATTTAGGCCTGCGGTTGGCGACGGGTGCTTTTCGTACGAGCCCGATGGAAAGTTTGCATAGAATCCGACATGTGGCCATTAGAAAACCAGCGTGCCTACACCTCCTTGTTATATGCTGTAAACGCAACGGCAGTCATAAATAAATGTCCTAAATAAACAACGTCATTCACCCATTCAACATCTTAATTCATGACACATCCACTGTATCTTTGTTCGTTAAGCGGCCGTCACTTCCGCAGCCCCATGAAATAACAGTAAAAACTGTAGCCTCCAACTTAGACATTTCCTTGAAAGACACGTACAAATCCTCTTTAGCTGATAGTATAGCCCCATGGAAGTTATCGCCTGTAGAAGGCGACATGTCTCTTGCAAGCATAAACAAAAACAAAGCACATAGTGCCTGAATTCAACAGCACTTTTTAAGTCTTCAGAATTAATATCAATGTGCAGCGTTCTATACAGACGCGTCCAAAACAAATTCTGCAGAGTGATGTGCCGTACTAGTACCGAACCTCTGCGCTCCAAAAATTCTAAAGAATTGCAGCAGCATTTTCACAGGTGAAGCCCAAGCAATCGCACTGGCTTTGGAACACGGAGTACAGAACAAAATAGTTTGCACGGTCATATACACTGATTCTCTCAGTGTGGTGACAGCCCTGTCGTTAGCAAAGTAGCATAAGAACGCAGTCTTCAATTGGCTCATACGCGCTTTCATGACAGCATACTCGATGGGTCTCAAAATTACTGTCTTCTGTTCATCTGGTCATTCTTGAATAGCAGGAAATAGGGCTGCTGATAGGGAGGCAGCTCTCGCTGCTCTTTGTACATATATGGACATAATGTCAGTGCCTTACTGCAACCTGAAATGGCTCATTAAAAAAAACTCTGGGAACGCTGGCAGAACACTGGAACACGCAAACAGAAAACAAACTCCATACAATTTAACCACAAATAAGTAGACACATAAGCGAAAAACTACACATGTCTGTCTAAGTTGTTCTGTGTCGTTTAAGGACAGGGCACACACATGGCACACATGGATACCCCATAAATGGAACACCACGACCGACATGTGACAAATGTGGAGGAGATCTTTCTGTACTCCATATCCTAATTGAATGCAAGTCACTCTAAACAATCAGACAAATATACTTCGATTGTATATACACACAACACATACCACTACACCCTGCGCACTTTCTCTCGGATGATGGAATAATCTGTTTCAAAAAAAATTTTAGACTACTTGGCCGAGGTTGATTTTTTAATTAAAATTTCTTATCGCACATGCCCCAGCTTGTCCGTCAGTAATGAGGGCACTACTGAGGTACTTTTGCGTGACACTCAGGTGCCCCATCCTTTGAGTCCTCGGCAAAAACTTCCCGAGGAACCTTGATTTTTAGCCCAAATCTTTTTATACACTCACAACTAGTTTTATTCACTTTTTACTGACAATCATTGGCCTTATGCGCCATTTTACATAACCAACTTTTAACCAAAGCATGCAGCATATAACTCAGCTGCGACATTAGCACACCCTTGTTCTGGTGCTCTTTGGCCTAGACGCCCTTGCGCCATTAAGCACAATCATCAATCCATCGACGACCTCAGCACCCTGCCGGTCACTTGACCGAAACATTTGTACATGTCTTGTCGTTAGCCAACGTTTCTTTGTCATTTGCCGCCTAATGTTTTAACGCAATTGCAACGTACATCAGTTACATTGTTTACAGTGTACAACAACACTGTATGAGCTGAGCTTAGAACATTACAGCGAAACGCAGAGAGATAACCTAAATAGTTGAGGAACCGAACTTGACCGCGACAGCACTATCCCACCACGCTAACCACTGCAATTGGCAATAATTCTAACATCAAATTACCATTTCGCTACGTGAAACACACACAAACATCGATGTAGAAACACTGTAGAAATAATGGATGCACCATTCGTTTTCACAGTATGTCATTTCAGCATTTAAGGTCTAATACAGCCTATAATAACAGAAAAGACTAAAAGAAAGAAAACTAAAAAAGCAAGTTTTTGAGGTACATGTTTTTAATTTTAGGTGTTGAAAGTGACTCTACATGTTATTTTAAATGCACCTTTTTAAAACTGGTACATTTCTATTTAGGCTCTACTTATGTGTACCTGTGAGATAATTTCCTGATACCTATAATGCAACACTCTTAAAAAGCATTTTGGAAACAGCAAGCCATAGAGATTACACATATTGGTCATGTTGTCCTTGCGATTGTTAAATAGTTTTTTTTAACAGGGGCTGCGCCAAGCACCAATGAGGGTAACGGCGGTTGTGCTCAACAAAATATTTTGGCCAACTTCTGCTTCACTTCTAACATGCAAGAACTAAGGACACAGCCAATCTGGTGATGTTTGCAAGCTTTCACTTGATTTCTATTACCTATGCCCCTTTATTGATAGAAACTTGGTTTAAAACACAGAGCTCTGTCTTCGCTTACAGATTTAAATCAAAGTCAACATTCCACCCTCATAACTTCCGAAATCCAAACTGCGACATTCTGAAAGGAAAGTTCACTTCAATTCAGGCAAAGTCCTAAGCGAACGTCCGCGCAACGTACCCACTCAAAAAGCTATGCAGCGAGAACCGATAGTAGCTATTTTCAGGATACTTAAGGACAATATAGGCACCGGACACTGAAGCTTGCGCGTGACTGCGGCGCCGCCTCTCGCCACCGCTTAGCAACTCTGGGTCGGTAGATGTCGCGAACGGCCGTTCAGCGCACGTAAAAACACGCACGCTGCGTGCGGTTCGACGTTGTGTTGGGGATGTTTTTTAAGAAACATAGTTATAATTGCAAGTTGCAGGGTCCGAAAGGATCAAATGCTGCAGGAAAGAATTAGTGGCAGCGCCGTTCTGTTGCGTGAAGGATGCCACAATCGCGAAAGGCAGCCGTCGTTCTGTACAGGTTTCTCGGGCAGCCGTGGGAGAATAAGCGTCGTAAGAAATGGATTTTAGCAGTAAGAAAAGTGATGTGAGTAAGAAAGCCATGACGTTTTTTGTCAGGGGAAGGAGTAAAATTATCAGTACGATGACCGTTTATGCACAGCGCAGACACGAAGCGCCATAAAACTAACACGTTTGCTTTCAGTGTTCCATACACATCGAGCGCTACGATCAATCGCATGCCGTAGCAGTATTTGCATAACACAAGGTATTACGGCTTCTGCTACTATTGTTTTATCAGCAGTAACCTTTTTCTTTTTTAGCGACATTCAGAGCACCGAATGGATGTCAAAAGACGGCTCACAAGAATATGTTCACAGCACCTCGCGGGTGATGCCAAAAGCAATTTCAAGACGATCAATACGCATCCCGCTTACTGCCCTACTTTTGTTCCCCGAAGTGTACAGAGTTCCACCACGCATTCCAAGCGAGAGCATAGCAAGCTATCAAAGACAAGCTGAATTCACTCGCGCTGACTTCTTGAATGCGTTTGCGCAGTTTGAAAGTTGAGGTTATTATTGTTTAAACAGAGGATGAGGCGAAGGAGGACATTTTTTTAGAATTCTAAACGTCCCGAACAAACTGCATCACAAGTAGCTGCTAAGACGACTCTAACATTACTCACAAGAAGCCGAAACTAAACGGAATGTTTGTAAAGACAACCGCAGCTCCGCAGCAGATTGCCAACTGTGTGGAACTGCGCTTACTTTGTCATCAGCTAATACACACAAAACACAAGTTAGCCTGAATGGGAGTTTCTTGGCTGGAATACGTCTTTTAAACTCCTCACGACAGGCGGCCTGCTCCCACGTGTGGTAGCATGATGGTGGAAAAACTGCCAGTTTACACCGGGGGCCACAAGCCGTCGTAAATAAGCGCCTTTACCACGGTTGTACCTCTTCACAAAACGCAGTATCTGGCTGTGATTACTGCGTTTGTCCTAATGGGATTATTAAAAACTCCCATGCCTCCTCCATTTCCTTCTCCTCCTCCTTCACCCCTTCCTCCTCTACGCGTCCTTACAAAATGGCCGCCAGTTGGTGTCGTGTGTCGTGTGAGCTCCAGCGTCCCCGAAAATTTATTGCGAGTGTGAACTTGCGGCCGCACGAACGGATGTGAAGTGCTTCCCAACAACCGAAGCTCGTTGCGAACATTGTGGGACCAGCCTGGACTGACGTGCGACAGACTGCAACGTCGCCTCCGTGTCACCGACCTTCGAGCCGACGGAATACGCCAGCGAGCCGACGCGAGGCCTAAATGCAGTGATCGCTGAGAGTGGCTCGTTAAACAACGCGGTTGTGCCTCTGCGAGGTGGTCGAAGGTAAAATTTTCACGTTTTTTATTCTACGCAACATTTTGGGAGACTTGTGCCCCTTCTAGCGTCAAATAAACTCAACGTGTTTCCCGCGCAACTGCACGGGCGATTCTCCGCCACTGGAGGTGAGCGTTGTGCGTGAAAGACGGCACCATGCCGCAGATTTCTAATGAATGTGCTGCTGTGGCTTCCAGGGGAACGTGCCAGGGGGTGCGGCAACATCAGCGTTTGGGAGGCAGGTGCAAGCAAACAGCGCACCGACGACATGCTGACCTCATTGTTTGAAAATGGCTTAAAATTTTTTCGTTGAGGAGTGTTGTAGTAGATAAAGTTCTTACCAAGATTTCTTGTGTTCTCGATGTAGGTGTTTTATTGATTCAGTGTTTTTATTGTCTTATTAACGTGTTCACACGTATATCGTATTCATGTAATTTTTATGCAATAAATTAACTGTTCAGAAAACAAACTTTTCACGTTTCGCCATTCAACGTTTGAAGCGGAAAAAGACTAGAAATTACGTGATCCCCAACGAAAAATAAAAATGCGGCCTGTGCCCTTATTAAGAACTCCCAAATGCAGTAATAAATTCCACTGCAGCGCATATATATGAAGCGCACAAAAACACACACAAAAAAAACCTCGAATGCAGGTCAACACTGCTCCCAATGCGCCCCCTGAAAACTCCCAGTTGGAGGAAACAATACACTCCCAATGGTACCCCTGGAAACTCCCATTGTAGTGGCAGTAAAATGAAACTCCCATATGCTATTGAAAAAACTGCCGAAATAGTGGGAGTAAGGCGAAACTCCCATTGGAAGGAGTTTTGAAAACTCCGAATTGGTACTGAGTTATGACACAAGCCATTTACTCCCATTCCGGCTTATTTGTGTTCTGTGTGTAACGTTTGGAATCCATTGTTAATTAGTGACAACGCCAACCGAGCTGAAGAAGGGCAACCGAAAAAGTAAATGTAGTGTGGTTGCGCTACACTACAACACAAGAGGAAACAACACAAACACGCTTTGTCCTCAGCGCCGTTGTATACGCTGGGGTCACTTTATTAGGCTGTGATACAAGAAAAAACCAATACTGACCTGAACTGGCACTGTAAATAGGCTTCGTTTGCTGAGAATGGGACTTCGCAACGATATCTGTCGCATCAATTTCTTTCACGGCGTACACGCGCGGGAACGCACAATCTCTGTAACTTCTCGCGCACGCGAGACCGACAGTAGTAGTTCAGTCGGGTAATTGTCCGGAAATCGCACCGAAGCACTCGACACATGGGGAAACTATTCACCAGAACTGTTTTCAAGCACAATACACCTTTCAAAAACAATGGCAGAATCGCAAAAACAGACAACCGAGAGGTGCCGAATATATGAACGCGCGCCCGCCCGTCTGGCTCTCACCGACCCAAAGTTAGCTCAAGCTTCCGAGGGGCGGCGCTGGGTGTACTTATTTGTCGCTCCCTCTGACCAGTGACCGGTCCCTATACCGCTATATTTTTAATGCCGGATTCGTAACGTGATTGTCTCCGGTGCGGTTCGAACACCGTAGAGGGGTTTCTTCTTGGTCCGCACACTCTCCACAACTGTAAATGGCTCCTTGCTTTCGCCACTTTCCCTCCGCGTTCATGACCTAGCCCTTTTCCATGCTCCACATCGCCGAGGTTAAATGCCTCTTATTAATCCCCACGAACGGGGAAAAAGATCGAACAGCCATCTGTTAAAAAATCTTTGTCGAGAGCACAACACGATTTTCCCTTCTCATGTGATCGCGCATGTGCAGAATTAAGGCTCTACGAGCGCGTTTGGGGTGACCTCTCCAGGCGGTGGTTTCTGCGGATGGACCATTGCATAATGCGACAAAATCGTGAAGGGACAGCTTTGGCGGCTGTGATCATATGCCTCCACCAAAATTAGTTTTAAAGGATTATTAAGGGTTCCGATTCACAAAAAGTTAGACAGTTTGGTCAGCCAACACTCTCAGCCTTATTACTGGAAGAGGACAACCTGCATAATCAAAACATTGGGATTCTAAGAATGGCTGCAAGCAAAGTATTGCGCGCGCCCATGTGCTCGGGATAAGCAGAGACCTACTGTTTTTTGCTTCAGTTCCTACAATTCCAAATACCTGGCGGAGTCCAAGCGATAGTTGCAAGGCGATACTGACTTTTATATTACAGAAATAGCTCAAGAGAGGGAAATGTCTTCAGACCTCTTAAAAACTATACCATCATAAATATCTCGCTTGGTGGTGCGAATAACGTGTACTATACTAGAGATTACTCTGGGCATGAACTTAAAAGTATAAATACTCTACCTTCGCGTCAGTTGTTTCAACCCCGTGGTTGACGCTTTGCCAACGAGTGTATCGACAGCGAAACATCTCTTATAAGTGCAACGGAGTTTGTGGTCCCCAAATTATTGTCAAGTGACCGTCGTATAAACAAACACCGGTAGCATGTACACTAAAATAGAAAGCACTTTTATGGAAACAAAAAAAACAAGAAATAAATGTTTCTGACTCTTGTTACAATCACGGAGGCATGGATATTGAGCAAGACAACATACAGCTACTTCAGTGAAAAAAAAACAGCGCCGTGTATGGACGCGGTCAGGGTTGATTCGGCGGTGGTGTTTTGACAACATTCGGGCACAGTTTGAAGTCTTTTTTTAATCCAGCTTGGGACAATTTGACAATTTGAAGAAATGTATATTTACCGTTTGTATCGGTCCCCCTCTGATGCTGGTGGTTTTAGGGACACCCTTCACAATTGCTTGATCTTGGATTTTCGTACGTTATCCGGACATTCCACTTCTTTTTCTCTGCGATTTGTATTTATCAGTATCAAATGGTCCAAGGGATGTCGTTCTCCCGAACCTGCGTTTGCTGAGGCTTTAGTGAGTCTCTAACGTGTCTTCCGAATGTCGTTTATACCAGCTAGTCAACCAACCAACACGTGTTTCACGTGTACCTTCGTGCTGGATTTATTTCTGACGTATATACGTTGCGTAACCGCTTTATTATGGACGTTTCTGGTTTAAGTGATCATGTCCTACTTTGCATTGCTTTTTCCTTTAACCCTTATGAAAACCCTAACCCGCTTAAACCTATTGAGAAACTGTACGAGATCTATTTTCGACACTATAAACTGTAACGTTACGCATTCCTGGGTGGTTTTCTTTTTTTCTATCTAGAACAAAACACTTGACTTATGCTTCTCCCAGTTCAAAGGTTTTTGAAACAAATAATAAATGCACACCTTTGAGGAATATGCATAGCAACGCTGACGCTCCCGGGTACACGCGATATTTAAAAAAAACATTATGTAGTTTTATCCGATCTCATGGTAGTATAAAAATCAACCCATCTCCTGGAAGTATAAAAAATGTGCTAGGCGAGGAAAGGTCGACATCTTTTCTCGTGCAACATTGAGCTAAGTAGTGAATGAAGAATACGAAACACTTCTGCCACTACAACAGTCATCCTGTCAAGCAGGCTGCATGGTCCTCTGGCAGACGCTGACAATCTCAGGTTACTGGCTGCTGTTGCACTAAAAAAGGGAATTCTCTTCTACGGAGGTAGCCAGCCAGATTTTATTCATGCTGAAGCAGCCAGAAAGCAAGGAAGGGGTGAGTTTATCGGAGAGGTGGTCCTTGCCATAGGCGTCTACGAATGGGAAGAGAAGAAATAAAACTCCAAGAATGCTTCGCGTAAATCAGCAAGATCTTATCGGAATAACGACAGTGCTTAAAAGCATTGGAGTTAACCAAAATAATTATGTAATAAAAAACACGTTCTTAGGAGCCTTGAAGAAACACTCTGTCCAGATGGCAGCAAGAAGCTAGGGCTTCGAGGATGAGAGGGGCACTTCAGTTTTGAAACAATCCGGCTTCATACAAGATGGCGTAACAGGGAACGTAAAGCAGTCGGACCCAGTATGACAGCCACAGAAACCCGATCTTGCTGCACAGTTCAAGAACATGTTTCAAGTCGTAGAGTCCACTCTACAAACGTCGTGGTTTTACATACGAACTCGCCTAATGTCACTACCCCCTTCTGAATTTCGGAAAGTGGAGGTCACTGTCATAAAAGAGACCCTAAATCCTGAAACTGAAGATTGCGCCCTAGAACACCCAAAAAAACAGACACGTGGTACGGGGGAAAATGCCAAGATGCCCTTCTTTTGAACCAGAATGTCTGGATAGCTGAGAATTTCGACGTATTAGAGTGAAGACCCAGTGCAAAACCCGATCATAGCCACTTTGTAGTTAGAGAGAACTCGGCTCCCGTCGTAAAAAGGCAAACTACATCTTAGCCACCGCTACATTCCGCAATTTCATGGGGGGGAGGGTAAGACGCCATGAATCTCCTCTTTGCACCGTTGGCTGCGTGAATTGACGAGCTTCCCGGGCAGCCACCGCAGAGGAAAATGACGCAAAGCCACAAAACTTGACGTTTCCTTTATCAACCTGAGAGCCAGAGAAAAGAGCCCAATTAAACTCATTGCTGCGACAATTCTAAGGAATCACTGTGTTTGTATTTCAGTATATCGACAACCCTAGGCAGTTGGCAAGCATCTTTGAGCTCTTCTTATTGGTAAAATAGAGAAAACGGAAAAGAACTGGATTTAAGACTTTGCAGGATCAGATTTCTTAATACTCCATCTTCAGGGAATTGATGTCACACCGCCAATTTCTCCATTGTCTTTACAAAAGGCGTTCCTCTCAAATCAGTTATCAAGAAATTGAGAGCTCTCTGTGAGCAGTACGCCGCTGCGTGGGGAGCTGTCGGTGACAGCAGCCGATACAAACGAATTGAAGCTTGAATGCCGGTTTTTTGTGTGTTTTACGCAATATATATTTTTAAAATTGTTATTAAGACTTACACACGCATTCATTTTAAATTAAACCAGAATACTTGCACTATCTGTGTATTGATGGTTTGCTGGAAACAGTAGTATTGTTTTAGTTTCGCTGAAGAACGTGGACAAGTAAGAAGTTTTCTACAATTTTTACCAGTTGGCAATCATTTTCGTGCATGAACGGTAATTTTTAGCATTGCTGTTAACTTTTGGGTAGCCGGCTGTATCAAACAACGCACAAAGAAACATACGGGAAAACACTTGGCTTTTTATTAGTGCTATATATATCATGCCTGTTAAAAATATTGTTCCCCGGCGGCAGGACAGGCGACATGAACGATTAAACAGTCCAACGATGTATTTACAGCTTATTTCCATGGTGGCAAAGACAAAGCCCTCACAGGCAGCTCGCACCCACAGAGCTTTTTCGGCGTGAGAGGTTGGGACGACGAAACTACGTTGCGTTGCCGACTTCATCGTCTTCTCGTGGCAATATTTTAGATGTGCAAGTAGAAATATGTGAAATAACATTAGATACCACACATCAGGCCTGGGCGACCACGCTCCATGCGCAGAAATATACGTTTGCATCACAAGTTCACCCTATACATTACTGATTCTAATCCTACGCTTCACTTTACTAAAGAGCTCAGGATTTGAATTGTGGAAATGAAGTACTCGGGCAATAAATAAAGCATTTTAAAAGGTTGGAGCAATAAACATACAAAAGAGTAAAAATGATTTAAAATGGCACACCACCCACATCAACTAATAATATTCAAAAAGGCAGGAGTGCATTGCGACCGTGGAAATACGTAGTGGTGTAAGAGGTCAACATTTGTTTTTGGCTGTTAAGATTTCCCAGTTGTGGGGAAATACTGTAGACCATTCCCCGCCCACACTGCGTACCATGTGCTGCATGTGCAGTGCCTTCGACACATGTACCGGGGCGCCATGTACTGGGAAGCGCACCCAATTCTCTAGTAATAACCGCTTAACAATTATCAATGCAAAACTATCGAACAGCGCAAACAACATGAACAAAAACGTCGGAAAGAGAGCAAAAGAAGAGCAGCGTTACTGAACATTACATGGTTCCACCCACTGCTCCGGGAATTACATCCGACAACATTAGCAAGCCCGATGGGATTTAGCAAAGGTAAAAAATTAGGCCTATTAAGCAATGACACTTTGTTCTTGTCCGCTTCAAACAGGATATACAACTCCCAGCAGTTAGAATGGCCGAACCGCCACTGGATCCAAGGAAATACTGGCTCGCGAATGAGTGCGCAAGACCGTCCAGCACGTCAACCTCCGGCATCAATAAAACAAATGCCTGTTCTTACCCTCTCCCTCCCAATTTTTTTCGTATATACATTGAGCATGTCCATTGTGCGTGTAATATACATTGAGCATGTGAATATGTATCCAACGTTTTAAGACAGGAGGCCTAATGTACACATTTAAGTAGTGCTTGAGACAGGAAGAGAGACGACAAGGCGCGACAGGTGAGGAGACAGTTGCTATCATGGCTCAAGCACTAATGATATACAGCATCAACTTCCTTAAATGTCGATTCTGCCACTGCTAGAGGAGCCAATTTTTCATTGAGTGTTATTTATTTCAAATGTTATTTTCACAGACAAAATAAGTATTCGGGCAAGCAGCTTCTGCTGGTCTTGCACTTCTGTGTGCGCTGTATATGTATCAAAACACGCGTTTGCCTATTTGTGATAGCTAATATTTTAAAGTAAAGGAGGTGCTGGTAAGTGATTTTTGTATTAAAAGCGAGCGTTTTTAAGGACAGATGAATTTTTTAAGTTATCAACCTTGTAGTTCAAAACAGGGTGGTTAACTTTTGCGGTATGTGAATAAGACAATTGTAAGATCTCTAAGATCAAGTTTGCGATCCCTTGGTTTTGGCAGGCGAAATATACAGGCAGCAATTCGTAAAACCACTACTGTGTTTCTATTGGGGCGCCAAGCCTGTAGCAAAATCAGATCCAGAAAAGATGCTGCTAGAGTTGAAACACTGTCACAAAGAGCTAAAATACCTTACCGCGCCCACAGTTGTGGACGTTCACACCGACTACACGTAAAATACAACTTGTATGCCCTGCAGAAATCCCACAACATGTCCTGGTTCGGACTGCACACACAGAGCCGTAGCAGCCACTTGCGTCGTTCCTCGGTATACTTCAAGTTCAGCCTCTGATTGGCCGGCTGTTGCCCATTATTTAGCGACGATGCTTCCTATACTCCTCTGAACTTGGGAAAACACACAAAGCTTTGGGCTTTCGGACGGGGTTGCAAACGGGGTTTCGGACGGGGTTTTGGACGGGGTTGCAAACAAGGCTTTCGGAAGGGCTCTGAGGCATTCAGTACTATCACCGTGGCTCCTAAAATAGAAGCACCAGACCTACTGCATTCCACCCGAGATTCAGGCAATCTTTCCTAACATATATTCGAATGAAGTTTTCGATTCTCGTGCCACCCACACACTGTTGTCACAGAGCCGTAGAATGCAAATCGAACAGTACCATGGTTATGTGGCATATCCTTCTTCATTATCGATATTCTTATACATTTAAAATTTCTCGCAATACCCAGTATACAGAATTCATCGTACTATTGGTGCCGTGATCGCAGCTTGTTCTAAACGGCTCTTCCTATTCAGCTTCCCGCTGTCCTAAAAGAAACACAAAAAAACACAGTGCTGAAGTATGGGGCAATCAAAGGCGGAGTTGTTGCACAGAATACGCAAAAATCTACATTTTCCTCATGGTGTTAGCGCCTTAATTGCCGACTTCAGGCTGGCGAGGCTATATCTCCTCGTGTTTGCAGTTTATCTCACATATATCGATTTTACAGTTACCCAATAGTGTTTTTAAAAAAGGTGATATCAGCATTTCGGTCGACATAAATGGTTGCCATTGCGTTTGTCAAGCAAGCTAGGTCCCATGTGACGTACGCCTATCCAAAGGTTCACTCATTGGCTCGGAGTGGATGATCAGCAAATGCGGAAATATGGTTACGCAAAATGAAGGCCGCCATTTACCCAATTGCCACTACTATTCATCCTAAGTTACCACTCACGTTGGCCTCATTAAAACGTCTGTTGATAAAGGGTGTCAACTTCGACTAACTCGAAGAAAACCCAGTGGGTAATGTTTGTCATTAAAGTGCACTAGTGCCCAATTATTTGTGTGGCTTTGATATTTTATAAATTATTTGTAACTAGTGATGTCACGCGAGAAGCATTGTTCTAACCATGATAGTGTCCAAGAGGCACTTGCAGATACCGACGAGAAGAATCTTACTGCGGCATTTTCAACGGCGAAGTTATTGCACGCTCATTTATTCTGTTGAAAAAAAGAACTCCGCTGAATATGTAAAATAGACGTGAGTGTGCTTCGGCTCGCATCATAAACCAGCGGTCTCAAACACGCTAATGGAAAGACACTGATTTGCCTGTAACACTCCCGAATAGACAGCACATCGCCTTGACAATGCCATTCAATGAAGCACCACCAACAGAATGTTTCGTACGATGTGTGCATCACAAGGGTACAAACTCGACTAAAATTTATTCTGTTTATTTCTGACTGCATAATTGCTAACTTGGAGGCCAGACGCAGCCTGTTCGAGGGCACTGCTTTATGAGAATGTTTCGTAGGATGTGTGCATCAGAAAGGTACAAACTCGAGTGAAATCACTTCTGATTATTTCTAATTTTATTCGTGCTAACTTGAAGGCCAGACGCTGCCTGTTCGAGGGCAGTGCTTTATTATGTGGGAAGGAGCGCCATCGTGTGCTATTTTTTTGTTTTTCCCGGTGTTCTATTACGATGAGTGAGAATAAATGAGCATGCATTTATTTCGTCCCTGGTAACTGCCATAGTTAGATGCCTCTCATGGGAACCACGAGTGCCTCATTGACAATTTTACCACTAGGATACAGTCACCTTAGTCACAAAATAATTAAAGCTTATTCACTTATTTCGAAAAGCAAAATAAAATTACATTAGTGCTACTTACCATCGGATCCCCCCTTTAGACACTGTAACAGCCATCGTCAACAGAACAGTTGCGTTTACTGCAGTTCGCTCACCACTAAAAAATGCTTTTGCTTCTTATTATAAATATTGAATTCTGCAATCGTATTCGTGAATGTCAAACCCCTAATAACTTGTTTTCTTTATTATTGTATTGATAACCGATCTTAATTTTTTTTAAGTTATTTCAGTATATTTCAGTTATTTCAGGTCCCTTCCCTTTTACAAGTACAAATAAACACGCATATAAGGAACCCCTACCCTAATCATACAAAGCTCTTTTTTCTCTGCAGAACGTCGAAGCATTTAGTTGAAGCATACATTACAGTCACGCGTAAATTGTCTTCCAAGGTTCCACAAGGCAAACTGTACTGCTAATCCTCGGCTGTGCGAACTACTTGCTGCATTAAGATTTCTTTCTACTTACAAAGCACGTAACCTGTAAAGAATAAAGGAGCTACTGTTAAATTTCTTCAATATGGGCAAAGCTGAAACTCATGCACCAATGTTCTAACAAAGAAATAGATTTAAGAAAAGAAACCTTTTCAAACTAAGCTCTCACACATCCGCCATGCTCACCGATTTCAGCATCATGAAACAATTCTTCGTCCTATTTAAAATGTCTCTAAAACTCATATCCCCACACACCAGAACATTTGGATGACTTCAATCTGACTACGACTGTTGCTATAATCTGAACTTGGTTGAACTTCAAGTGAATCTCTCCTCAATTCGGCAACCTTGCCTGCTTGTCCCTTTGTGGTCCCTGCACATCCTAAAAGAACAAATATCAAAAATTGTTTAAAAACTTGGCTTTTGTGTGAATTATGAGAATGAAACTAATGACCCCCCCCCCCACTAGCCCATTCGCACGCCTATTTGGCCAGATGGCAGTTGTTGTTAGCGGAGATTATAAAGAGCCCCACCGTCTCAGTAAGTCGAGTGTCACCTGAAACAGCGGAATTTGTACCGTAAAACGCCATTTGCTTATTTTACATACTTTCGCTACAAGCATTTGCTATCACGAGAAATACTCAAGAAAGCATCGCTTGAGCGAAAAGGTTCCACACCTCCTCCTCATCTGATAGAAAATTTCTCGCGCCAAAAAAACGCAGCCAATAAAGTCAGGGCATTATTTCATTAACACCAACCTACCTAGTAACAGCAATGTTGAACCCCATGTTTATATATAGGTGCTATTTCAACATATGCACTAGTAAGGGTTTGCGAAAAACTGCAAACATCGAACTTACACTTTAGTACATATGGAAGGATGAGTGACATAGCCAAAAAGGCAAAGTGCATTAAAATTAGGTCTATTCAGCGCATTACTAAAATAATTTCTCGGTATTACCAGACTTTAAACCATAGCAGAACGCATTCTTTAAATCACACACTCAATAATTGCGAGTGTGTGTTTGTAGGCAGTATTCGAAGGAGTCACTTTTGTTATTGTCGGCATACTTTAAAGTAATAATGTAGTGCTCTGCAGAATCAACCGTACTACGCAATAGCTCCTAGTTGAACAAGCCGTCTGCAGATTCATTTTGTAATTTATTTGCATTGTGTCTGTTAGAGAAAAGGACACCGGAAAAGCAAAATAGTTTTCCTAACCTGCATATTATATGATGGTTCCCACTGAAACTCAATGAAGCGGTTAGGAATATAACCTTTCTTGAGTACATTGTTAGGTTAATTGGGAACACAAACCATTGGTCAAGAGGTTATATGCACTCTTATCCACAAAGTTTTATTGCGTGTTTCCTTGCAATAAATCTATTTGGCGTGACATAAAGATGGATCCGACCTTTAATGGCAGAATGATCAGCTTGCGCGCTTCTTGAAAAACCGCGCAAGTTCGAGAGAAGTAGGAATATTTTTTGAACTTCCTTGGAATCCTAGCTGAATGTTTGTATTAAAAACTTTGTATTTGCCTGCAGTCCTGACACAGTGGTAGGAAAACTCGATACATGTTTCAGGATCTGCCCGTTTTCTAAATTAAATGAGATAAAATTACGGAAAAGGCTTGTTATACACAAAATGACACTGGTGATAGCAGAACAGCTTTGCAAAGCCGCTAATTCTGTGCTACCTCAAGTTGCATGTGCCCTCGAAAGCGACAGGTCGACGAAGTAAACCACGAGGCCATTACGACACTCGACGTATCATGTACATACCAGCGCATCTCGTCTTGGTTTTTTTTTCGATCCTGCCAACCCGCTCGTCCGGCCTCGTCATAAAAACTTGGACTACTGATTTCTAGCAAGAATCGGACGTGTAGCCACTTCTGATATTTCAACCTCCGGATTTTCCAGTCTGGGATGCCATTCCAAACTTGGGCCTGACCGACTTTCAAGCCTGGCATCCCGGTTAACTGGTCTGGCAACCAGAAAAATCATACTGTGCATAGATACGCCCACCGCTGCTTAGCCATCGGGGCATGGCGCCACTCGACGTACCATGCACTTAGCAGTGCTTCTCGTCCAGGTTTTTGTTTTGATCCTGCCAACCTGCTCGTGCGGCCCTCGTCCATCAAAACTTGGACTAACTGATTTCCAGCAAGAATCAGACACGTCGACACTTATGCTACTTCACCTCCGGATTTCCCACTTTGGGATGAAATTACAAACTTGCGCCTCACGGACTTTCAAGCCTGGAAACACAGTGACCTGGTGTGGAAACAGGAATATCTCACTGTGCATATATACGCCCACCGCCTATGCAGCCATCTGGGCATGATGCCGTCCGACTTACCATATACTTACCACTGCTTCTCGTCTTATTTTTTCTTTCCAGCCTGCCAACCCTCTCGTCCAGCCTCGTCATCAAAGCTTGGACTATTGATTTCCAGCAAGAATCAGGCCCGTCGCAACTTCTAGTATTTCAACCTCCGGATTTTCCACGTTGGGATGCTATTAGAAACATCGGCCTAACCGACTTGCAAGCCTGGCAATCCGGGCGACTGGTCTGGCAACCAGGAACATCTCTCTGTGCATGTATACGTCCACCACCGCTGCAGCCATTCTGGCATAACGCCGCTCCACGTGCCGTGTACTTACGAGTGCTTCTCGTCCAGTTTTACTTCATATCCTGCCAACCTGCTCGCGTGGCCTTCTCATCGAAATTGGGACTAGTGCTTTCCAGCAAGAATCGGACCCGTCCCCACTTCTGGTATTTCAACCTCCGGATTTTAGGTTCAGTAAAACTTGATTTTCCAGTTAGGGATGCCATTGCAAACTTGTGCCTGACCGACTTTCAAGCCTAGCAACCCGCTGACCTTGTCTGTCAAACAGGAACATTCTCACTGTGCCCACCGCCTCTCTCCTTTCGTGGCATGACGCCGCCTGACTTGTCATGTCACTTACCGGCATTTCTCGTCCAGGTTACTTACTTCGATAACTGTTCCTGCCATGAGAACGACACACCGTTTTTTAACTGCAGTATCTTTCCTCTTTGGCATCAAAAACGCCCTGCCTGCAGTTTCTCAACATGTCGTGTTTTCAATGTGTCGTGCAATTGTGTCGCAATTACTTTTATTATTGTCGGGTGGCCTGGAGTCGTATCCTGGCCCTACCGAAGTACGCGAACGTGCACCCGACAGAAACATCTGAACTGTCGGCAATCTTAGATGTAATCACCATACTTATGTCCGGTCAGGAAAACATTCTTTCCGAAGTAGCAGATATCCGTAGCAATCAGCGTACCACTGAAGAACAGTAAAACAACTCACCGAATGTGTCGATTCTTTTGGCAGACCAGTTCTAATAACTTACTGTGGGTGCAGAAAGTGCTTTCAATGTGCAATCAGCAGAAATAGCCGCCCTGAAGGCATGCACAGGTGGTGCCGACAACAGGCAGCGTCGAAATATTCTCGTTTTTTGGTTCGCCTGATAGTAAATCGGAGAGATGGAAGGAGTCCGCGGAAACGATTGTTTCGTTATGCAACGATAAACTTGGGGAACGCACTTGATCCAGTTAACATTGACCATGCCCACAGACCTCGTTCGTTCGATGAAGACAAAATTCGGATCATCATTGAACAATTTGTAAGGTTCAAAATAAGAGTCTGTGTTGACTTCAGGCATAAAACTCGAAGATGCTGAATATTCTGTGCACGAAGATTTCTCACGTTCACTACTTGTTGCGTGGAAAAGCTGCGCGAATTGGGGAAACCGCAGTCTTTGAAATACAAGCTCAGGCTTGAGAAGCTGTTCATTGATGTGCACTGCTATCTTTATGGTGTCATCTCCGAAACTGTTGTGCAGTCAATGTAGTTCGCACACTAAGCCTGGGAAGCCAGCTTGCTACTGAGCATTCTGTGTCTTCTGTGATATTCTGTAATCTATGATGTTGTGTAAATATATTGTGTTTTATGATATTGGATAATATTGATATTCTGCTTGTTATCTGCCTAATTGTTAAAACTAAAACTGGTGACCTAGCCAGCCGTGCTATGCTCGCCAAACACGGATATAGTGTTCGGCTGTCAGTCATGGCTTGACGAATCGATCACCAACTCTGAGGTGTTTCCCTACTAATATGGAGCATACCGTAAAGACAGAACTTCACGTGGTGAGGTGTATTTTTTTCTGCTTAAAAAACAATCCCCAGCTTCCCGAGGCGTGTTATCAATGAAAGCTTCCAAACAATATGGTGCAAGGACGTGTTTCAGAATGGCGAACACATTACGATAGCGGCGTTTTAGCGCCCGCCAAGCAGCATTCTGCCGTTCCTTTCATTATCTGATCAGCTGCAAAAAGTGACAACAGATTTTGTAACCGGGAGAGATTTTAATATCCCTGAGCCCGCTGGGTAAATAAGATGCCTGGATTTTTCTCCCAGATCATTGACTACAGCATTTCGAGACCTTATCCGCCAGCCGTTGCCTTTACAATTTGTCGGTGTCCCTACTCGGTGCTCTAAGATTATTGCCAATACGCTTGATTTACTTTTTCCAGTTCTGAATCCCTGACTCAATCTGTCTCGGCATATGCTCGGATGTTAGTGTTCGTGTAGGAATAACCGGAAAGGGTCTTATGTGATCGCAGTCCTTTAACCTGCCACCCGGCCTCGTAAGGTTTACTTCTGCGATAAGGGCGATTATGGTTCAATTGTGTCAGAGTTAGGAAATTATGTTCCTTTGTTTGAGCCTCCAGTGCTGCATCAGACATCACATTTGTGGTTGAAGTTCAAGCAAAAGAATATTCGGCCTTACATTTATATATACCATTTAGGATACCTATGGCAAAGCAAACATCAGACCTGCCGTGGTTCCCAAAAAATAAAAACACTAGTGAATGAAACGAAAACGAATGTTCAGAAAAGCATGGAGCCCAAGCAGAAATCGGATTCATTCGCAAGGGATTTAGGAACCAGGCGATTTTATACAACGCAAAATTAAATCTCAGACAAGTACGTCCTTTCTTTCGGTGGGCTCAAAAACTAAAAACAATCCCATGAATTCTCCAGACTAGTGAAGTCCAAGTGCAAATAGTTCTGAAATATTTCTGTTCTGTTTGTTTTCTTAAATACTTTTAAATACGTTAGAGCTTCCAAGACCCCAATCAAACCTGTCAGCTGTACATGTGCACATTCAGAACGCCCAAACGATGAAGGTAGGTTTGCATCCACCAATAATTACACAATTACTGGAGGGGAGTGTGGTTCATCAACACTACCTCTTGCCATTTTTTCATATTAAAGGGGTAGGTCAGTTTGGGAACGTGTTTTCACAACTGCCAACATTTTGCTCTTTGACAGCGAACACAGGGGGCACAATAACCAACTGGTCAATGCAAGCACTGTCTGTCCAAAATACATATGTATTCAAACTGTTGCCGTTATAGGTATCCAAATAACATGTAAAAGTGATGACATTGATGACTGCCCTGTTTTGTCTCCTTGCTATTTTCCGCTATCTTCTCCCCCTCCCTGTATTGCATTCTTCCCAGAGTGCTATTGCAATAATCTCAGCTTTCTAAATCCTCTTTGAAAAGCGGTATGAATACTCCTCTTGAGGTGGAGATGAATCTAAATAGTATTTAGTTTTCCGTTACGTGGCCACTGCGACGTTATTTTCTATGTGATTTGTATAAAGTCGCTTAGTTTATTTATTCTCCTGTAAATTCTTTACACTCTAACTTTTTTTCCTCCCATATACTCCTAGAGGTTCTTTTTCGCCTGTCCTCTAGTGGTCCTCCTCGTAGGAGTTTTTTTACTACATGGAACAGGGAGGTTTGTTTACCTCCTCAAAACAGGGCGTTTTTAGGTTATAGAAAGGAGGTATTTAGGGAGTGTTAAGAAATGTTCGGGAGAATTTAAGGAGGTCAAAATGGAGTATTCTTTACTTCCTGAAGGGCATTTCTAAGTGATGTTTATGGAATTTTTATTGATTGATTGTAGGGTTTTAACGCGCCGACGCAACGCAGGCGATGAGGCGCGCCGTAGTGGAGGGCTCCGGATTAATTTTGACCACCTGGGGATCTTTAACGTGCGCCGAAATCTCGTACACACGGGCGTTTTTGCTTTTCGCCTCCATCAGAAAAGCGGCCGCCGCGGCCGGGAATCGAACCCGCGACCTCGTGCTCAGCAGCGCAACGCCTTAGCCACTGAGCCACCGCGGCGGGTTTATTGAATTTTTAGGCGGTTGAATAGGAGCCTATTATGGCTCCCTGTGGAAGTACTTATGTTAGTTTAGGGGCGTTTTTAGGAGGTTCAAGGGAAGCATTTACTTCTTTTGCATGGAGTTTTACGAAAGCTTGGGAGTTTTGTAGGCCTTCTGAAACGAGGTTTTCAAGGCGACAAGGGAGAATTTCTAGTTCCCTGAGGGAGTACTGATTTCACACGGTTTTTCTCAATTTCAGGTGTATTTCAAACGAACTTTCGCAGACAAGTTTACATGGTACATGGTGTACACAAGGAGGTTCCGAAATAAATACTTATGGCGACCTCATATTGGAAATCACAAATGGTACATTCCTAAATAACACGCCAGTTAGGAATTGAAGACAGCAGTACGATGCTAGTTGAACAACCAGTAGAAACAATATTACTACAGGAACTGAAAATACGCGAAAAACAAAGATAGGCACAAACACAACCGCATGGTAAGTGAAATCATTATATAATACTAGCGGATCGAGAACGCGTCAGTACTTATCAGAACTTATCAGTACGCATCAGCGCTCAGTACACAAATTGAAAAAAATGGTTGCAGTGGTTTACAACAACCAAAAAAAATCAGTAGGTGGTGAAATGAGCGAGAGCTGTGTGCTAGGTGAAGAAATTGTAGAAACAATAATAATACAAGAACTGGAAATACTTGAAAAACAGATAGGCACAAACACAACCGCATGGTAAGTGAAATCATTATATAATACTAGAGGGATCGAGAACGCGTCAGTACTTATCAGAACTTATCAGTACGCATCAGTACTAAGTACACAAAGTGAATAAAAAATGGTTGCAGTGGTTTACAACAACAAAACAATTTTTCAATTTGTGGTGAAATGAGCAAGAGCTGTGCAACGATTTGATATTGAAAGGTAACAAGCACTTTGTAGGTGGTAAAGGCACAAGAGATAAATGATGTAGGAGACAGACTGCAGTGAGATGGCTATGGATAAATGAGTAGTATAAAGAACGAAAAATATGCTGCGGAAAATACCAATGCATTTTGATAAAGACACAAATGCGCCAAGAAAAGCGACCGAGTCTGACGGGTTAATTGCAATGATATAGAACAGAATGGGTGGCATCGCGACAGCTTCTTTAGAGTGAGAACAAAGAGCCATGAAATTCGTGTTTTTCGGATAATTTTTAGTTGATTCATCTCGCACCAGTTGCCTAATATTATTTAGATAATTGTTTCAAGTTAAATTAGTCTGTTAATATTATTGCCTTCATCTGAAAGATAGCTGTATTATCAGCATACAGAACGGCCATCAAATATCCCCTTTTCAGTAAAAAAAGAAAAAAGAAAAAGTCAGAAGAAATATAATACGGAATTCTTTTTGGACTACTATCCAATGATTACAGGATTGAAAACAAATATTAGTGAGCGATATTAATGCGATAAAAGTTAATTCTAAATCCTTCACACGTGCTTGGTAGTGGCAAGGTCCTAAAAAGGCATGTTCCACAAACGTTAGAGCTCTGTGTGCCTTCTTGGGATATTGAATGTTGAAAACCCAGAACGATGCAAACATGACTACACATTCCTCCCAGTAAAGATGATGCAGTCAAGACACGCTGGCCATCGATGTGGAGGCTAACTTCCCCGTTCACGGAATGCAGGCAAGGAGTCAGAGGAACATCTGCCTGAAAAATCAAAAAGAAAAAAATGCCCCACTCGTAAAATTCAAAACAGACACTATGGGTAAATGAACTTAATAATTCGGTACAGTAATAAAATTGTAAGGCAGGTTCCCTGCGAATTCCAGTACCTGAATTAGGAATGCAAAGGCTTCATAAAACCAAGTGACAGTACATTAACCGTCATGGCTTTTGCAGCAATAAAAAAGATATTACTTCCGCACAAATATACTCGAGCACAACTTTAAATGACAGTGAATATAAAATGCAAGTCTTTGTAGGTTGATAGATTAGTTTTTGTTTTTGACTGAAAAACACTTTGGTATTGCATGATTTTGTTAACTGCTGTTTCTTGCTTTAAGATGCCAGCTTGCATCTATTCAAGTAAGTGGGCACTTAGTTAAAGATGCAAACCCTTACACTGCCTCTCCCCTACCATGGTGGCTCGACTTCCATAAAAAAGTGCAGGTTTTGCGAGCTGGACGGCTGTTGCAAGCCGTGGCAATACTCACTTCTGCTGGAGGGGCCAACTTGGTTTCCGAATGCAGCCTTGCCTTGTATAGCACAGCCTATCCTGTCTTAAGATCTATGAAGTCATTCAACTCGATCATGTATCAGGAATCTGCAGAAGAAAATCGTGTCAGCAAATAATGAATTCATGCCGGACAGGCACCCACTGTTTCAGTTATACTTCAGATACCTCCACCTATTTCCCTCCTGGTGTTACATCCAAAGCTAATTTGTTACGGCTTGTCTCATCAAGTATGGTCATCTGTCATAACACAGCTAGTCATACAGGAAAGTCCTTCGCTGGGTCAGAAAACACTTTCTTTTTTTACAGTAGTGATAAACTAGGCGACTCAGTCATCCGTATTCTGACACCAGTATAGTTCTGTGTCACCGAGCTGACAAGCATGATTGGTGCATAGTTCATTTGTAGCCGCAACCGTTACTACAGCCTTGTTAGCTAACGTAAACCTCGTTCATGGCACCAAATTGCTTGTGATTGCATGGCAACAAAAAAAAACAGCTGAAATGGAAAGGCTATTCTCGCAAACTTACCAACGCTGCATGCCACACACACTTGCCTTAGTTTAATTTACCGTGATTGTAGAAGTTTCTGTCACGCAAAACCACAGTGCACTTTTTGGAGCTGCAAGCTCCGTGTTAAAATGGAGTGTCAGATGAATCGAGTAATTTTTGTGTATGGTCTTTCTATTGATTATGAGAAAGTTATTACCAACCAAAGTGGGTGCATTGTTCTTCCTAAAAAATGATATCCTTTCGTATGCCCGGCAGACTAGTGGTCATGCTACGGCAAACTCTAGGATCTCTTCATAAGGGCATGAATTTGTGTTTTTAATTACGTGGCCTTAGCTGGCGACTGACGGGCCCCGACTGTATACAGACCCCTCATTATCATCACGAAGGGAATAAAACTTTCGTTTCGAACCACCGTCACCGTCGTGGTCCACACTATATGCATTTAATCGTTCGATAGGCTCATAGCATCTTTTACGCATGTCACCATTTCCTTAATAGGGTGCGCTGTTAGATGTGAAGAGTCGACTCAAGCGAGCAAACAACCCCACCGAATCTACATGGCACAGTTTTCGAAGGGGGTGGCCGTCTGATCTGCGGCTTTCGCCGACCAGAGCTCTAAGAATGAGTCAGAGCCTTGAACGAAAACAACACAAAGACTTATATTTGGACAGCCAGCCATCAGGAGCGTTAACAAATAGATATTACAAGAGTAGAGCTGTTAACTAAAAAGAACCGAGCAGTTCGATGCATATGAGAGACAGAGTCCCACAATATTCACCGACCGGGCCCGACGATTGCACCGCTGTCGGAGGCGATTCGGCTACCTGAGTAAACGTCACGTTGCTTTGAAACGAACGCCGCGCGCGACAAACGATTTTATCTCGAATGCCCTGTTACAAAACCGGCCTACAAAAGAATGCGAATGCATACCCCAAAAGCCACAAACAAGTACAATAAAACGAGTGTGCGCTTTTTTCTTTGCCCGTGCGTGTAACGTGCTGTGTGCGGCACGGGTACTTCGCAGTTAACCCTATCCAAACGTTTGACATAACGCATCGACTGATGACAGACCACTTACCAGCGAGCTGTCCACAGCTGTCGCCGTATCCAAATGCTGTTAGCGGCCGTTCCGTCGTGTGACAGGGGCACATAAAAATCTTTCCACCAAATGGCACTACTAGTCCTTCTCAAAATAAGAAAAAACGATGGCCCACGGCTGAGGCTGAAGCTCGGCTGGCCGCACCGAGTCACCGGCCGCGCTGCGTTGATAGCACGGAGGTTGTTTACATCCGGGCAGCAAGTCGTGCCGCCAGGGAAAGTTGAGTCGCTGCAGTCGGGTGCGTTGGCGCGCTGGCACGAGAATTTCAATCGTCTATATATGCGCAAGCAAGCGAAGCAGATGAACATTGCAATTGTTTGCAACGGCGAGAACTGTCTCTTTGTTAGCAGCAGAGTTTGACAACACCTACCGCCAAAATAGACAGATTGAAACAACACGGCCGCGCTGTCTGCTTGTGATCGCGCTGGCTGAAGCATCTATAGCGGGTATACGTACGGTATCGGTTTTGTAGCTACATGCAACCAGTCGCGTCCTGCTTTCTCGTTCTAATTAGCATTAGTCCACGGTTGAAGTGCTGACACACGGAAACAACACAAGACTAACATGGCGACCGCCCGCTTGAGATGATACCCCAGATGGGGAGTTTCATTGTGGACGTGGTTGTATACAAGGAACCGAACGCCATCTCACAAATTGGTGTTAAGTCGTTCTAAATCCTCCCTTTTGCTACACGGATGGGCAACGGTACTACCATGGAGGTTCGTCCACTTTTTTAGACCATGCCTAGGGAGTACATTTTTTGCTATAAGTACTTTTCAGGGCACATTACTTGATTAATAACTCCATTTCCGGCTAGTTTGCGTTTACAGTGTATGGCCAATGATGGAAGCTAGAAGTTGCTCCTTGTATTTTATGATGTCTGTCTCCGTTTTCTGTGGAAACACTCCCTCATGTTCTTAAGCATAACCAGCAAACGTTACAGGGATATTTCCCTATAAACCTCTTCGTGTGCGGTTAATGTGTGTCTCGTCTCAGGTACAGCGTGTTCAGCGTCCATTCAATACCATGATGAGTTAACATCACGAGCAGCTGCTTGTGTGACCACCAGCAGTAGTACTTGCGGATCCAGCCTGAAAAAAGGTATAACGTTTGCAAGGGCTTTATGAATTTTATATGATTTTTATTAGCTTGCTCTTACAGAAACAACTGCAGCACAATCCAGCGACTGTAAACCTTCCTATTGTCTTATACACCAATCTGGCTGTAGAAAACTCTAACTCGAGAGTGGGAAAAGGGCACTGAAATGGAGGACGCCTGAGGGACACATAGAGTATTTAAAACAATAAGAATACTTTAAGGACGCAGAATGTCGCTTGCCACATTTTAATCCAGATTGAAAACATCAGATGAAAACTTCTCTCGGGAGATGCAGGAGCCCTGCAAAGACTGTATACTGTCTTGCTCTAACAGCTGGACTGGACGAATAGAGTGCGGAAACACAAAGTATGGCGGGGATAGCAGAATGTGGATCGCCCAATTTAATACAGCGGACACACACAGCAGCAGAATTTTGTTATAACAGCCTTAGGGAAATGACGCCGAAATTATTTGACTCGACCGGGCAGTATTGGCTAAGCTTTCGAATGACTGCAACTCGCAATAAAATGAATTTGTTATGCTTACACACCGCGTGGCATGCCAGGACAGTCACATAATTCACGAGACTTTGCGGAAATCTGGCAATACTCAACAGTATGCTTCTTCATATTTATTAAGATGTGAGGGAATGCGAAGCTTAAAAAAACAAAATAAAACGCCGTCACGTGGTGGTAGAATACACCATGCACAGTTAATGTAGAAATATTTTGATCTTTTTGATGGCTTCAGCCTCGGAATAAGGACAGACCAAATACATGTCATTTAGCCAAATTTCTCACCACTGCGTGTAATGCTTGGCTGAGTGGAAAAGTGGTCCTGGCAATCGCTCCTGTGACAATTACGTCAGAAGTCCATTACAAACCGCTCTGTATGTCCCCGCAATACAACTGCAACGTCATATTTCTTCCTTTGTAGCTGCAAAGCAACACAAATATTGATAGCTATTTCTGAGGCAAGTGAATAAATACAGCCTTAGCATTCACTTGTAAACGTTGAAAAAAAATTGTGAAAACAGTTTTTATATTGGTTCTGAAATTTTAGAAAAATGGACGGCTCGTCTGAAAGAGTGTGGTTTACAAGTTTATCATTTTTCTTTCTTGTCACAATGAATATAAAATGAAAACGCATACAAGAAAAAATCAACCTCCCTAAAATGCTTAAATACACAAAAACGATATTCTTGAAGATGTGTCGTGTTTGTGTTATTTCCTTAAAAAGATACCTTTCAGAAAACCCAAAACAAAAGCTTGAAATTGTTTAAAAATACCGCCTGTCTAAAAATGGTTCTGCTTACCACAGCTATCTCTGGATATGCAAAGCCATAGCCTGGCTTATTCTGTTTAAGTCTTCATTCTACTTGTTAAACCGTCGATATTAATTTGTAAACATGATAATCTTCTTCGAAAGCCTCCCTTTGGGTGTGGTTGTCCTTCCGCAACTGGTATTTTTCCAGCCCAACGTGTCGCTATTTCCCAGCCTCAAACTTCAGCTGCGCGCGATTGGCATTCTTCCAGTGCAGCATCTTGCCTGGCTACATCCGAAGGGTGGTCAGACAGCGTTTACCGACGTCGGCTTAAAGCCTGAATTTCCGCGCAGTGCTTAGAAGGAAAAAAACGGCCTGATAATACTCTCATCCATGCCAAATTCGCATGCAGGCGGTGATTGAAGTGGCGGTGCGGCGAACCAGCTTCAAAGAACACATGCACCAATCCTCCACTGGCGGCTTCACCTAGGTGCCGGGGAACGCAGGCTGACGGCGGACATCATCCCGGCGAGTCACGTTCCTCGCGGCGGTGGTTATTGAAGCCCAAATCTCCCGCGAATGCAAAACCGCTGGAGCCGTCAAGTAAAGCTTTGATTTGAAAACTACGACGAAAACTGCACACGCGTGTATTCTACAGAGCGAATTTGTTTGAATTCAGCGCGATATTCCGTCTGTATTACCAGTCGGTTTGGGTCGGTTACGCGTCTGTCTTACCAGTCGGTTTGGGTTGGTTTTATAAGGGAAGGTTTTTAGTGCCGTCAAAAATCATATATATCTCACCGTGCCCAAGCATCTATGTATCCCTATTTATCTCAACTGACGAAACTTTCAACTTTCGAGAAAGCACCTCAACTGTAGCCAATTGGGCGAAATAACGGCTGGGAGAGAAAGTTGTCAGTGAATCATTGCCACTTCGTCGATTTCCAAAATTGTGTGGGCAAATGGTATTTCCTCAACGTTGTCTAGAAAAGGGCATGGCTGCTATTCGTAATTATTGTTCATTAATTCACGTGGGCTCACGGCGGAGCTCATCCTGGTGGTTCACGTTCAGCGCAGCCGCGGTTATTGAAGCCCAAATCCCCGCGAATGCAAAACCACCTGAGACGACTAGTAATGCTTTGATTTTGAAAAACTTCAGCGACAAATGCAATAGCGTGTGTTCTACAGAGTTAAATTTTTCGAATTCGGCACGATATTCCAAGACGTCCGTATTACGAATCGGTTTGGGATCTTTTTTAGAAGGGAATGGAAGAGAAGAAAAAGTAAGTAGAATTATAAAAATGAAAAGTGTTACGTGTTTTTAATAGCTAAATAGCTTCATCTCAGCGGGATGTCCAATATATTGGACGCTGAGATGCCAGGTCTTTTTTCCCGGCGCGCATGTACTGATGTACAGGAGGTACTGCACTGAAACTCGTGAGCAAAGATGTTTTAACTCAAAATGGAGCAGTATTTGATAAATACTTCTCTGTTGTGTTCGCTTCCTGGGGCCATTTTTAACCACCTTGGGCCCTTGTGATGGGAGAGGAAAAAGTCGACATTCGGTGCGAAATAACTTTGTTCTTGTAACAACCCTGTAGTGTGGAACGGCTTGCGTTGGCAGTGCCTGCCGGCCTTGTGACGTGGCTCGTGCTCTTTTATATGTGATTTAGAGGAGATAGTAGAGCCATGCTTTCATCGTAGATAGCACGCGGCTTCGTCATCATTCTGTTTCGTCCGGCTTCCTCCCTACATTTGCGAGGGTCGACAGCAATAGTTCGGCGAAACTTCGCAAAATTCCTTCCGTCATCTCATCAGACACGTGCTGCCGGTCTCCAAAACAAAAAAGGCACGCGATTTCGCCCGCAAGCCGCTAAATACCAACAGCACTCATTTCGCTGTTCATAACAAGGCCACCGCAAAAGCTCGGTAAAAAATCTCCCTGTTAAGTCCTGGCGTACAGCGTATTGGACACGTAAAATTAAAAGAAGCGCAGAAGAAAAGTAGGCACCGGAACAGTTTATATATTGTATTGTGCGCGTTCGCTGTTGCATTAAGTTTATTATAGAATAAAAAAAGTGCCTTGAAAGCAGGTAGAAATACAAGAAACAGTATTGACGTCTTCGGCCGGCGCTGAAGGACGCCGTGTGGCTGAACGCCACCTTTCTGGCACAATTTTGGCGGGAATATAAACGATTTATTTTCACCAATGCTTCCTACATGGCGCCAGTAGGTGTCCAATTTATTGGACATTGGGGTTTTACAGGGATACATGCCTTGTCATTCGAGTATTACCTCATTACCTATTGTCCAATATATTGGACAAATCCTCATAGCCGGGTCTCAGGAGGGGGACCGGGCAGCTTGATGGGGGAGCCATCACTCGGCTCTCCCTTCGTTAGTGGAATGACCCGGGCATTGGTGCACGCAGCATTCTGTTGTTTTTGCTGTGTTTACTTCAGTGTTGCGAATATTTAGCGGGCGTTGTGAGCGGATATGTAGCAGTCAAGCGCAGTCTATATAGATGTGTTGGGTTCTTATACGCACTGAGGGTTACATAAACTCCTCGGGTTCTCCTAGGGTTGGGTATAGGATACATTTACATGAGCGCTTTTTGTAACGCTCAAAACTTGCCTCCATTCAATCTGAGTAGCAATGAAACTACCAGTAGTTTATTTCTTCCTAAATGCACTAACGGCTCCATAAACTTGTTGGATGCGTTTTAGGTTTGGGTTCGGGCTACATTGAAGTGGGTGCTTTTTGCAACGCGCTGCCCATGGCTCCACTCGGTCTGAGTACGAATAAACTATTATTAGTAGTATTCGTTTCTACCAGTGTAAAGTTTCTTTTATAACAAGTTTATGCCCGAGCTTATCTACGATGCTAGCCACCGTTGTACAAACTGCTGGAAAAGGGCGCTAAGTGGACGTGGAGCACCAAAGAAAGAAAGCCTTTGTACAGGTGAAGAATGCGTTGTGCACGGCACCCGTATTGACTCATTTTGACCCGAACCGTGAGCTCTTCTTGGACTGTGATGCGTCTCCATGCGGAGTTGGTGCTGCACTTTTTCATCACACCGAAGGCGAGAAGCGCCCCGTAGGGTTTTGATCGAGAACGCTGACAACTGCCGAAAGAAAGTACTCTCAGATCGAATGCGACGCGTTGCCCTCGATATTTGGTGTTAACTAGGTTTCGGGACTACCTGTTGGGGCGAGAGTTCACTCTGATTACGGATCATAAGCCGTTGCTGGGCCTATTAAGGCACGACCGTCAGACCCCCGTCATGGCGGCAGCCAGAATCCAAAGATGGGCGGTACTACTTGGTGCATACAAGTATAAACAGCAGTACAAGCCCGGAAAATTTATGCTCAACGCAGGTGCATTAAGCCGGTTACCCCAATCTCTTGAACAGGAGCTGCAGAACGCCGAGGATACGGCCGAGTACGTCCACGTCATGGACCAGTGGGACGAGCCTGCGGTGCCAGTGGAAGAGCTTCACGCCCTCACGCAGTCAGACGGCGTACTGTCAAGTGTGTGCAGGTACGTCATCCAAGGTTGGCCGCAACGCACTGCTGAGGAAGACACAGAAATGCGGGAGTACCACAAAACGCGGCACGAGCTGTCCATGCACTATCACTTGCTGCACTGGGGGCCATCGTTTGTGGTTCCGGCGGAAGCCAGGAAGAATCTACTAAAGTTATTACATGGACCTCATCAAGGAGTTTCGGCAATGAAGGCAGTTGCACGGTTGAAATTTTGGTGGCCTGTCTTGGACCGCGATATTGAGCGCTTACCCGCTGTGCGTCAGAATTGCGTACAGGCGTTCCCTTATACCACCCGCGCAAACACACATCCGCTGGCCAGAGACACAGGAAACATGGTCGCGACTGCATGTCGACTTCGCGGGGGCCGATCGAAAACAAGATGCTGCTTGTCATCGTGGACTCTCACAGTAAATGGATTGAGGCCATTCCCGCTGGCTCACGCGACTTGGCGCAGCACAGCTGATGCCCTGCGAACGCTGTTCATTTGATTCGGTCGGCCACACACCAATAGTGTCTGATAATGGCCCGCCATTCCCCGAGTGGGAGTTCAAAGAGTTCTTGCAACAGAACGGGGTAGTTCACGTGAAGGCGCCCCCCTACCATCCACAGACTAATGGAGCTGGCCGAACGTCCGATGCGAACCATCAAAGACGGATTAAATAAGTGTGGGGACGCATACTTGTCAAAGACGCTGGCTAGAACCCTCTACCGCTATAGAAAACACGCCGCTCCCGTCAGGGCGCTCACCATCAGAGATGTTGTTGGGTTACAGGCTCCGCACCCTAATAGACATGTGTTATCCACCCAGGAGCCGATCAACAGGGGATGTCCACTCTGCTCGCAGCGCTTGGTGAACATTGCACCGAGAGATCCTGTGTACCTTCGCAATTACGGCCGCGGTGAGAAATGGACACCTGGGAAGGTTCGGTCAACCTCCGGTGCAGGCATCGTGTCTGTCGACACGGAGAACGGGCTTATTCACAGGCACATAGACCAGCTCAGGTGGAGAAGCATCGAAGAACCTTCAACTTCATAGGATGTCGCCAGCCCCGAGATAAGCCCATACCCTCCAGTACAAGACCGCGAAGCTCCGACGGCTACTGCCCCCCGGTCTTCCGGACCACCCGCCCCCACGCCTACGACGTCCCACGCGTATCAAGAATCCAGTGGAGCATTATGGATTCTAAGAAAGGAGGAATGCCACGAACTGTTGGCCACCGCTAAACAAGCACTGCCGGTCTACGCATGCAGCACTTGCGTAGACTAGCCAGCGCTTCAGTAGACTGGCCAGCGCTGCCCCCTTCCCTCACCTTTCGTTTTTATAAAAACCCAAGCCAAACAATAAACGGTCTCTTCTGCCCTGGCCACTTTGTTCGTGCATTTCCGGGCGCGGTCCAGCCGCGGGGCAGGTTGTAACAGTTTCAATCACTAGTTTCCACGCCAGCGTTTATGGTATGATACCTCGATACCTGCGCTTTGACGAGAAAGACACTTGGGTGCGAGTTTGCTTCACGTGTTGTCGTTGAAACGTCGCGACAGTTAACACTTTCTGTAACCGTGCATTTGGTGCTTTCTGTTTTCGATGAGTCACAACATGGGAGCCCGATAGCTGAAGTGAACTCCGGCGTTCGTAGTGGTCATTTTATCGAGAGCCAGAGTAATCTAGCCAACAAACTGACCAAGGTACAAACGGTCCCCGCCCCCACTCCCCACTTTGCCACCTGCATGGAATAAAGGCTGGCGCCGATAGATAAAAATGTTTCAGTGTTAACGTCAGCCTGTGTTTTTAATGCTTAAGCATCCTTTGCGGAGTACGTAAAAAATGTGTAATGCTTTGTGAACAAGCCACAAACGCGTGACTAGTTTTCTCAACTGGAAGTGCATCAGCGGTGTTGTTCCACAGCAGTGTTGTTCCGTCTGGGGAATATTCCTTTTCGGGAAATTTCCAGCTCTAATTTTTGAGAAGAATGGCAAAAGGAAAAAAATAGAATCTTTAATAGATTGAGCGAATTTAAGAGTCTTGTAATAAAAAAAAATATTTTAGTAAACTCGACCTCGTAACCTTTCTTACTCGGTTTCTGTTTACCAAGTTCCTTTACGCTTGGTCGGATTTATGTTCCATATCCAGAAAAGTGGCTGCGTAAGCCACAAGCATTCGAGATAGTTTCCAATCCAGTTCAGAAACCGTAGCGAACATAGAAGGAAGAATACTCGATGAGAAGAGTTATAGTACAGGGTAAAGCGGCGCCAGGCTTCAGGGCTGAAGACTGTTCTCTTGTATTCCTGAGCAACATAGTAAAAAGCATTTCGGGTGCGCATTACTAGGCCTGCCGTCAACAAGAGATGGCGTCCGCAATTTCCTTGCTGAGCTATAATTACCTGAATTATACAGCAAAGTATTGTTCTTTTTCATACGGGTAGTTTGAACTTGGAGCTCTAGCACTGCAAACTAAGCATGCTGCTTGGTACAAAACGTGAAAGACATAGTCAATTTCTGCTGAGACGCAGATGCAGTGGTATTTGGTTCGCGCTGAAACTCTAATTTTCTGAACGGTATCTGCGTGAGGAAGGCTACGTAAAATAGACATAGGTGGGGCTGGCTAACACCCCCAAACTGTATAGGACTCTGGTAAAAATCTCTCATATACAAAATAGAATTTAGGGAAATTGCAGGGAATTCTTCAGACACTTGCAGAGGAAAATGCTACGAAATACGGAATTTTTGAATATAGAAATGGGAATTTTCTTCCAACTGCGGGACATTACTGCAGCATTAGACGCATTTCCTGCACGCTAGAACCAGTTTGGATTTGGCGAGGGGTGCATGGACATAAAAAAATTAAACAGACAAATCATCCAGCCTGCCGTCTAACGACGACGACGGTTCAACACCACACTTTCTTCGTGCGAAATAAAATTGGGAATGGTCAAAGTAAAAGACGCTGCAGCCAACAGACCACACTCATGCTGGTCAAATTCAAAGCTCAAACTAGCCAAAGTTTCAATCCGGAAGGCAACTCAGGAAACCCCCACGAGAAAGCTTTGCGATAAACCATCGTCGTGGTCAGACGGAGGAGTGCACGATTTTTCATCTATGGGTGCCAGCATTTATTGTGAAAGTGAGGGCACGTATTCGGCGCACTCCTATTCTCCATCCTCAGGCCTTGCAGTAATTGTTTTCTAAAAAATCGTAACCAACTATTCAGCAAACCATTAAAAGTCTTATACATGCATGACAACCCATCACGTTCTACACAGGCAGCACAGGACTGTTCGGCCAAACTCAAGCCGGTCTACTTTGGCCGGTGATTTTCTGCCCGGCCTTTCTCCGGCAACCATGTTCGGCCCGTGTCCAAATGTGGGCCTTTTGGCCGTATACGGCCGTACTCCCATTACTGTCCAACGGCCAGTGTCCGTCGGCCAGTCGACCGGCTAACGTTAATACGGCCAGATTCCAACCGTACGGCTCCGGCCATTCCAAAGCCACCCGTGTGCGGCCGAATTGCGGCCACCGGAGGACAGCCGAGATGCGGTCGTCAAACTCCAGCCGGACTAAAGCTGCTGAAAATTCGGCCGTGCTACGAGCATTGGAGTTCAGCCACAGTACGTTAACCGTACTGAGGCCGGTGGACGACCACTGCATGAAGCGCAAGCAGATCACGCAATCGCGCTGTGCAGCAGCACAAACCCACCATTATGGGTCCACTGCACCCACATCAAAGTGAGCCCGCGCGCAACCAACAGCCGTCCAGCCTTCAGCGCAGCCTTGCTTCATTATCAGCGTCAGTTTACACCAAAATTAATTTATTCAACAGTGCTCACAAATAGTCGTTCCTTTAATTGCTGTGCCTCTTTTACTGTCGAATACAGCAAATATTCACTTCTTAGCAGAGCTGGAATAGATGTATCGTCCAGGTCCTGATATCTTCTGTGGGGCGGCTTACCTGTAATAAACAAGGAAGCAGGGGGGGGGTAGGCGGTGGCGGAAGGAACATACTTTAGTGGGTTGAATTTCACAAAGATGAAAGTGCCGCTTTAAGGCAATTTCTCTTAAGACAATACTTTCATGCTCTGACTAAATCAACAATTTTTACCACAGCTGCTTGATCAGTTTTTTTTGTATATAAAACCGGTGCGAATGCCTTTACGAAGCGGTTCGGTACTCCACAAAACACTCAGCAGCATTCAATATAATTTCCTTCACACAAAAAGTATGTCCAGTATTTCCCCATTTTTCATGCAAAGAAATTTTCTACTCGATCAACTTTTCTGGCCATCTTTCACAGGGCTGATCCTAGGACAGACCAAAGAAGTACTTTCATTTTCAATATATTTTTATGTTGTTTTCATGAATTACGTGCACACCCCTTAATAGTCCAAAAGAACGTAATTTTCCTCTAAAGTCGTACTACGTGAACAAAATTCTAGACGTGTTGCGAATGACGCCCTGCTTCAGGTGGCTGCAGTTGTATCCCTCTGTGTTCACGCAAGGAAAGGCGTAAGACTAGAGTTTCATATTTTGTTTCAAACAAATAACTTAGCAATGGTATTATTCATTCAGCAAACCTTGCATACTGCAACGAATAAAGAAATTAATAATTTATTGGTCAAGTTTGAATGCGTAGGGTTCTCAATCCGTCGGAGGCGAGCTTGCGGCTCCGCAAGCTTATTTATTTATTTATTTATTATTTTATTTATTTTTTTTGATACCTGCTTGCCCTTGCATGCAGTACAGCAGGGCGATACATAACACTAAGCATCAAATATGAGACAAATAGCAAAATAATTCTACAAAGCGTGGTGAAAATCGTTGTTTTAAACAGTCGATACAATCATACGTGGTAGATAGTTACACTCTCACATTGATCTAAAATAAAATGAATCGCGCAAGGAAAGTTAATAATTTGCTTCAAGCTAGCGGTCTCACTTTGGGATATGTAGAATGGCGCTCGGATATACTTCTTCCCTTCTATTCCAGCTTTCGAATGATAGATATTACGAAAATATTTCAACCTCAGGTTTCGTCTATGATCTTTTCCGTCTTACCATTTAAGTTTACTTTTCCTTTCCCTCATTATAAGCTGACAGTGCCAATACCTAATACGAATCGCACTGCCCTATTCGGTATGTTTTCGAGTGTATCAACCACCTCTTTGCTGTAGGGATCCCAGAAAAGACATGTTGACTCCAACATTAGGCGCACATGAGTGAAATACGGTTGTTCTTTTAGGGTAAGTGGGGGTTCACTTAAATTTTATCTCGGAAAGCCAAAAACATGTGCACCCGTAACTTTTATGTTGTGAACGTGCCTTAGTTTCTCTAAAAAACTCGTGAAATAAACTCCTAGTTATTATATTCCCTGGCCGTTCTTAAAGCAGTGTAATTTACTGTATACGTATTCAATTGAAATGAAGGTTTTCTTGTAAAGTTGACGTTAACACACTTTTTAAGATTCAACGACTTTTCTGAATCAGCACTCCACGATGTTATTAAATTTGAATCATGCTTCAAGTATTCGGAATCACGTTTATTCACTATAGTCCTGCAAATTGCACAGTCATTCGCGAACATTCTGAACAAAGATTTTAGGCCACTAGTAATAACATTTATATATAACGGAAACAAAAGAGCGCCCGCAACTGAGCCTTGGGGAATTCCTGAGGTCGCGGGAATATATCTGGACGAACAACCATTGGGAGCGACCAACTGCTGTCTTAGAGAGATATACTCGGCTAATCCATGCAATAACCGATTCATTCAGTTTATTGCCCGCAATGTACTAACAAGAAGGTGAAGGCCACCGGCATTCCAATGACGAGCAGTTTGCCATGGGCGGCGCTGTTCGCTGAGGCGATGGTGTTGTCATACAACGGCCGCCCGGTCCCTATATAAACATCGGTAACGTGTACACTAAACGTGAAGCATATCAGGTCAGAAAAAAGGAAAACAAATAAATGATACCGACCCTGTAGTGGTGCATTCACGGGGGCAGTAAAATATTAAGCTAGTCAGCATCGACTGAGCCATTTCAGTGAAACAAAATTCGTGTTGTGCTTTGACTGCGGTCAGTCACCATTGAGAATATTTCTTTATCCCACTTCATTCCCCTCAAGACATTATCTGTTGCTGCGTAACATACAATTTCAATAAATGTATATTTCGTGTTTGTACCGGTCGCAATTTGGCGCCGGTGGTTTTAGCGACAGCTTTCACGATTGCTTCAACCGTATTGCCGTACTTTATTCGGGTGTGTACTTTTTTCTTGTCGGTGACTTGAATTTGAAAAAATATCCAGTGGGCACACGCATTTTGTTTTTCTGAATCTGCCTTTTCCGAGGCTTTGGCTATCCCTAACGTCTGTTAAGAATGTAGTTTATCGAAGCTAGCCAGCCAACCAACACGGTATTCACAAACAGCTTCACGCATGAAATATTTCTGATGTCAACGGGTGACGTAATAGACCCGATTGCGCTTTATCCGGGTTATGTAATCACCCTGTGCTTCTCTCTACTTTTTCATTTCACAAGAGTCGAAACCCTTTGCGCCAAAACTTACCAGAGACAGCAACAGATAAAACTTCGACGATGTAAACTCTGACCTTTTCGAGATTATATAGTTTCGTACTTCCTTATGTAGAACAAAACATTGATGGACTTATGGTTCTTACAAATCAAACGTTTTAGAACTCTTAAAAAGTAGACAGGTTTGAGGTATGTGCGCCGCAACAATAATATTTCTCGGGATGCCCGATATTTAAAAATATTATTCAAAGAGCCAACCAGGCTCTACCGCTCTGCTAAGAGATCCTCAAGTCCAGTATGGGGGGCAGATTTAAGCTAACAGCAATGTTTCATGGTAAAACATTGAAAATAGCTCACAGTGTTGTTTTCAAGACTATTTTAGGTCACTGATTAAACACTCACAATAATTATTTTTGGGAGCACTACTAAACCAAAGTCGGATTCCTAGAATTTTTTGATGTACTATTAGGGTGAACATGGTACTAAGCATTTGCGTGCGCATGTATTTAGTAATATTTGCCGAAATATTTTGTGATGCCATTATCAACTAATTCGTTGGATGAGGGGTTTTTTTTTTCCGAAGAATTCAATACATAATATTCTGCTGTATTGCAGCCATCATTTTGCGACTAAATCGTTCGCCATCGTGTGGTCCTGAAGACTATATTTCCAAATGTTTTCAGATACAAAGAGAACTGTTCAATTATATCGAGTTTTATTTACACAGAACCCATGATTGTGAGGTACTAAGCGAAGGAATGGAATACAGACGGTGTAGTTCCACAGTACTAGTCAGGTGACGTTCTAATCTTTACACTGCCGTCCCATTTTCATTACAGTCATTACTTCTAAATCTTGGAACACATACCTTTGATATTTTTGATAACTTGCCTGAGTTCAATGAGTTTTAACAAATTCGCAACATGGCTTTCGAAAGCCTTCAGCTGTGAATGTCAACTTATTATTGCGAATCCTGTCTGGGTTGGGTCTGTTGGCGTCACCTGTCGTCGTTTTATTCAAAGTCTGAAGTATTCACGGAACTCAAACACCGGGAAACTCATTTACGACGCCTGGGGCTAGAACCGAACGCGTATTAAAAAACCCAGGCACACGTGTTTACGTTCCGCGCTGGACCGCTTCGTAACGCCTACCAAAAAAAAACACCGGTACACTCCTTACGCCTTCCGCTAGAACGCTTCGTGCTTCAAAGACATGACACGTTTAAAAGAAAAGATGTATACCTTTACCCCAGAAAGGTTTCATCTGCGTAGGCAAAAATGCGAAGGCGTTAAGAATACACTTGTAAAACTGTATTCTTCGGCCCTCCTCAAGTTTCACTGCCGTGGAGATGGCCCGGAATTTTTTTTTGCGTTTTACTAAAACACATGGTGCATTTCCTGCCTCATCTTTTGTATGTGACAGCGTACGTTTGGACTTTTCCAAAGCGCTTCGTAAGGCTAATTAACAAGTTTAGAAACAATTAAGAAGTTTAAATACTAATCGCAAAATTATGCAATGTATGCATGTCTTACTCTCTAACAGAAAGGAGTTTGAGTATTTTTAATCTAATTTCTCTCCATGAGCTACCTGGGGGCTCTTTCTCTGCCTTCAATGCTTGTTGTGCGCGTTTGGCTTTCTTCCAGCGCAGCACATCACCCGGAGATATCCGTGGCGTGGTCCCAGGACCCTTCCCTATGTTTGCTGAAAGCCTTCGGCTCCCTCGCAATGCTAAGAAAAGAGAAAACGCCCCGACATCTTTCTCATGCACGGCTCAAATTCGCATACAAGCGGCGAGTCACCTCGCCATGCGGGGAACCAGCTGCGGTGAGTTCATACGCGAAGTTTGCACTGCGGCCTAGCGAACGCCGGCGGCTTGCGAACGCCCGGTGCTAGCGAACGCCGCTGATGGCGGACCTCGACCGGCCAAGTCATGATCGGCGACCGTGCGGTCATAGAAAGCCAAATCCCTCGCTACGCCAAAACAACTAAACAAGATTAATTAAATTACGGCTCAAGGAAAATACGGCCATAAGCGCAATATCTCGTGTTCTGCTGAGTGAAAGTTATACTGAGGGGTTTCGCGCAGTTAAAGCTCAGATATCTTTTCCTCTGCCCCAAGGGCAATATATCCCAATTTTCTGATACGAAGAATTTTACTGGCTTCACATTCCCCATCACTGGACAAAACAATTGATATATACCCTGTAGAGAAAAGAAAGGCTGAGCCGCCGTCACCATTCTGTCTGTTTTCGGTATTTTGTAGCCCAATCATTTTTCCTCACGTTGTCGTGGAAATTTCATTGGTGCAATTTGTATATTTCGTTTAATACCGCCGCATTGGACAACTGAACCATTTTATTCCATTTCGCTCATAATTCAACTACGTAAATTCGTTCGGCTTGAGGTTTAGTCGAACGCAATTACGTTGATGACTGAAGAAGGAAATGTACTCACCCGAGCTCCAACCGTGACCGACCACTTTATGTTTTTCGGTTTTACAAACCGGCATAAAGGACTTTTGATAAAAGATTTAGGTGGGTACGGAGTAAAAGCGGTATAAAAATAAAATAAATCAGTAAGAATGATCGCAACACCTTCATCCCTTATTTTGTTTCTCAGGCGTCAGTACGAGAAGAATATTTGGGGACACCCACACGTTCGCGTGACTTTTATTCGATGGTGCGACTGCATTACGGGAAGCAGCAAGATTTTAAGAGAAAGCTTTGGGATCGACTTAGCAATTACGGCCATTATGATATTTTTACAGTAAAGGTAAACTTAGGCGTAGATGTGGGCGGACAAAGACTTCAATGAATACATAATGGAGCTTCTGATATTTGTTTATGGGGCTTATTTTAATATCTGTCGAGGTCTTCAAAAAAAACCTTATATTTTATGCAATCACGCGTTTCCCCGTTCGAGCATTTCTTTAGCGCGATTTGGCTTCCTAAACCCCGCTTCATTTGACAATGTCCAACAACCCCTTAAATCTGAACACGGTATTTTTTCGTTACGCTGTGAAAAATAAATTTAAAATTGTGGGGAAACAGCGATCTCATGGACAAAAACTTTTCGCACGGGAGCAAAAAACCTCCTTCAAAAACTTGTGCTTTGATCGTTCGGTTTACTAAAACGAAGCTATTGCGTAGCTAAGACATTTTTTTTCAAGTTATAAACATTAATAAACGGAGCACTTCTAGCACTTTCAGAGAAAAGAGGTGTGTTTTACACATTATCTGAAACCAGCACAAATTCCCATAGAATATCGAACTCCCCCTGCTTTAAATCCCAGCACGCTCCAACGTCTTACCCCATTCAAGAAACAAAATCTGCCGACGTTCATGCACCTGGCCAATCTCCGTCAAAAAAGGACACACGCGTGACCAGATCAGTGGAATTATGCTGTATCTTTTTAGAGGAGAAGCTCCTCTTGCTCGGCCCAAGCCCTCGTGTACACTAGTTCTCGAGGCGACTGCTAGAGGCGCAGCCGTGCAATAGTTCATAGGTCAACCGCTAGATGGCGCGCCTAATCCTCCGTCTGCGCGCTCCGCTGCACACTCGGGCGGGCGCGCTACTCATCATGAACACTTTGCAGTGAAGACAGTGGCAGCGAGAGCTTGGAAACGCGGCTGCAATCCGGGCCCGCTGCCAAGACCCCCGCGGAGAGAGCTCGCGAGGCAGAGGCGGCGCGGAAGCGGCGGCAAGAGAACCTCGAATCAAAGCGGGCGCGGGCGGCAGCGGTCAAGCGCTGAAAGCAGTCGCTACCTGAATTGCATCTATACGTAAATAATAAACATCGTGTGTATAAGTGCGTATGCAATCAACCCTAAAACAACGTGTGGAGTTTTATATGATGTAGTGGCCGAATGAATTCACGGTTTTACCGATAAGCATTCGAACTTCGCCCCACTCATCATCATTCACTTCATGGAGAAGGCGGGATATTTTTCTGTGACCAAAACTTTTTCAACTGCACCCCAACAGATACGAAAGTCCCGCCTGCAATCGGCCTAAGTCCACGTCATCGGTACAGCGCGGTTGCAGTTCTGTATTGACAATATTTTCAATCTCCATCTTAAGTTGGTAACTGTATAAAGCCGTTATGTATGTCATGTCGTCGCACAAGTTTGTTCTTATCACTTGCCGCTAAAATGGTTTAAACCGCATTTCCAATATAAGCTTAGTTTTTTTACTATAAATAAAAGATATATCTAGCGAAACAAGCACAGATACAGACCGACAGACCGACAGAGAGAGTGGAGAGAGAGAGTGGCACGGTATGTTTGTGACAGCAGCTCCGCTTAATCTCTTTCGCGTGGGGGGTCTTTTCCGCGACACGGCATTGACGTCTCTTCGACATTCTTTCCATATACTTCGTCTACGGTCTCGCTAGTCCCTGTCGACCGGATTTGCTGCCCCGTTCTTGGGCTCGTAGCCTTCCGTCGGTTTTGCTCGGTCCTTGCCTTGCGAGGGGTCCCCATATCTCCTGGACGGCCTGAGTCTCCGGTTTCCAGTGTTGTATTCCCGCTGCAGTTTTGAGCTACGGCCGGGTCATAGTTTCATCATCACGATTCCGTTGTGGTCTTGACATGGTCCCAAACGAACGTTCGCCGTGGTATCTCTCCCCTTCTGGCACACTCAGCACCAATCAATTTCGTGGGTGCTGTTGTGGGTGGGGTTGAAGCGGTACAACACGTTGCAGCCTATGTGTGCCGGAAACCACTTCATCCCTATCCACCTTCTCTCGCCATCAAAGTCAAAAAACTCTCCCACCTGTGTACACATGCTCCCTCTTTCGTAGTTTCTCACCGCCGTTCTTGAGTCGCACAGCCCCGTTGCGCACGCGGGGTCGCTATGCCTTGGTGAATGGCTACCACCCAGCCCGGTGCGCTTTCTGATTCACACGCTGGCCGCCGTTTTTGTTCCGCCAGTCGAACCCCGTGACGACGCCCGCGGGGTAGGACCCTTCGTTCACCTAGTATTCCTCTGCGTCCACGTACATGGTCTGTGTAGCGAAAGACCAGCGTCTGCTTGCAATGTGGTGATGGACTTGATTGGCGAGACAGAGAGCGTCCTCTATCCTCCTCTTTCTCTTCTACTACTGTCGCCCCTGCCTGGCCATCTTTATTTCTTAACATACTCCCGCAGGCCGCCACGCTGGTTAGCAGCTAGCAGCCAGCTGCAGGGTTAGTGGCAAGTCCGTGTCCCACTACGACAAGTTGTCCGACTTCCCGTAGCGGGTGCATGATTCCACACAGCGATGCTTGTAGGCTGGCTTGATGTCTCGGTGCCGTCGATCTCGGACACGGCCTTGTCATTCGAGCGAGGTAGTAACAAAGTGCATAGCCAGCGTCACGGGCAAACAGGCACTTGCGGAGTTGCTGGATCAACTGACTTAGGAGATAAAAGTGAAGATTGCGAACGTTCTTTGGTCAACCGGAAAGAGAGACCACGCTGCTGGTTTCCGGTCGCAAGGCACCCGCCAGGATAAAACGGGAACAGTTGATGTACACTGCCACATTTGCAGAGAGCGGCCACGGGAGTTTGATGACATTGCCGTCGCCTCCACGTCTCATACGTCTTACATGAGCAAATATTCTGTTCGATCGCGGTGTCCGTTATCTCTGCGAACCATGCGAGTTGGCACTCGCCTGGACCCAACACGGTACAAAGGCTCGTCCACAATCGAGTTTGCACGTGCTGAAGTAGATGTCGGTCAGCATACAAGCATTTGTTTCTGCTTCCCCAAGGGGTCGTCACCATTCAAGCATTTGCTCTGCTTCGCCACGAGGATGCCTCCCCACCTGGCCTGGACGAGCGGCGGCCGAAGCTCACTTCCGGGGTCGAAGCTCGCTCACCGAGCGTCGGAGGTGCTGGCGATTCTATATCCCCTGAAGTGAGTCCACACTCTGCACGGAATCGCAGTTTTCGTTGCTGGACCCAATGAAATATATTGGACTCGAAAACCGGGTTGCTGAACTACTAGCGAAAACCAGAGATTCGTCGCCGACGTAGGGTCCAACAGGGAAGCTCGGAGGGCCCTCCAAAACACAGTGCGGTCGTCGACGCTAGGGCCATGACAGAACGGGTCCGACGTCTCCAGACCGGTAGTCAAGAGTCGTACAATGCCGATGGGCTCCCAGTGTCGTGTAAGACGACACCCAAAATGGGGGTAGCATCACGACGACGCAAGGTTCGCTGCAGGGTCCGGTCGGTTGTCTCCAAAACAGTAAAGTGAAATAAGCGATGGCCATGATTCCAGACAGGCCGTGGTGACGTCTCTGTAGTGACAGCCGTGTTCGGCGGAGCCAGCGCTGGCAGCAAGACCGGTCTCGTCAGCGACAGCGAGTTCCTGGCAAGGTCCCTGAGATTTCTCTATAACGGTGATCACGGAAACACTATAGTAAGGCGGTCGCCAGCAGGCTCCTGCGGGCTGAGCCCCTCAGGGTCTTCTTTAGGAATCGTGTACCGACGCAGCTGCTCCTCTTTTGTTGTCGTGTTTTCTCCTACCCGAGTAATAGTCATTGCCTGAGCAGGCGGTTATGTCACCCGTGACCTTTGTGGACACCGTCGGCCGCGCCTCCTCGGGAAGCGAGCAGAGGGTGGAAGTTGTAATGCTGGTGGAAAACAGGGCTGCCTTAGGTTGCGGAACGGGGCCTGTGGACGAGTCTTGGCCCTCGGAAAAGCGTACGCGCGTTCGCAGGGAGCATATCCGTTCATCGTAGTCGACAGCGTTCAAAATGTCCTCGTCAAATTTGTCATCCGTCAGGTTCGCTTCAATTTCGCCCTCGAGCTGCTAAAGGCTCACCTGGTCATGCAAGATGAGGTCGAGGACATTTTGTCTTTCAGGGGTCGTTTCTGCCTGGCTCCGCAGCAAGGCGTTGAGGACTCTCATAGTCCCGGAGATGGTCGCCCGCAGTGCATCTCGGCGAAAACGAAGAACGTCATGGTTACTGGACGATGAAGCAAGATGGTGTGGTTTGGAATACCTATAGACGAGGGCAGCTTGGGCACCGAGCGGAAAAAGGGCGCGGTCGATGGCAAGGCTTCCAAGATGAAGCAGTACGAAAATATACCAAGCCTCGCGTGCCTTGGAGCCGCTGCGCCGTCAACGTTGGGGTCCACTCGTGTCCTCGTTTCTCAGGTTCACGCACGAGAAAATAGTGCGAAAGACCAACGTCTGCTTGCAATGTGGTGACGGAGTCGATAGCGGAGGACAGAGAGCGCCCTCCTATCCCGCTCTTCATGTCTCCTACTTTCGCCCCCTGCCCTGCCCATCTTAAGAGTCCTCTTTAACAGTCTCTTCGTCTCTGTCTACGAATGCCATGGCCCTCGCTATCCTTCGCTGCTTGTTGAAATCGGGGTTCATGTTGCATGGTACCGAGCATACACGTAATTGTGTACCTGTGGTGTCCGGCTGCCTGCTCTCTCAGTCTCAGACCCAGGTTGTGGAGTAGTTGTTCGACCATTCTAGTTACTGATTTCTTTGAGATCTGGGTGCTACTCTCCGTCTCTGCTATCGCCTCCAGGGTTTTGTGCTCCTTTACGGCGACGGCCTTCCCGGTGCTCGTGCAGTCAAGGAGTCCGAGTACCCCTTTGAACCCCTTGTGTGTGACCGCATTTGTCTTGTCTTCTCTTGCTGTGCCTCTATTTGCGGAAGGCTGCAACGTGCGTGATGTGGCTTATGGTGAAAACAGCACCACTCGGGTGAGGCTCTCTTCCTTCATGCCTTCCTCTCTGTTTCGCATCCTTCATGGTGATCGGAGGGCCCGCGGTTCACCGTCTCGCGTTGACGCGCTTCCGCACAATAAACATGCCCAGCGCTCGGTACACTCCCGACCCCCAGGATAGTGTGGCCCTGCGCTTGTCCTCACATGAATCTTCTTCTGCTCTTCTAGTGAGCCTTCCTACCCCCCTCTTTTTGCTTGTCTGTTTTTTTCGATAGGACAATAAGGAGTTCGGAATTTCTCGAAGAGCATCCAAGTCCTGACCCGTCCAGTGGACTTCGATGGCGTCCACTGCTTCTTGCAGCCGGATCTGTATGTGTACGTTGCATCCTCTTGTCACCCACTGCGTAATTCGTCACGCTAGATTCTGTGTCGAACCCTTGCCCATTGCGACAGTCGCTTGGCCACCCTCATCATCGGCAGGTTGAAGAGAAGCGGCGAGATAACCCCGCCCGGGGGGTCACCACACTGCTGAGCGTCTTCTCCGGGATCATCAGGTTACCGGCGTCGATCTCGGTGGTCCATCTTAATTAGGAAGGCCCTGATGTACTCTTACGTTCTCTTCCCCATGTTAAGTCGCCACACGTGGTCCAGGAACTCCGAGTGCCTCACCTGCTCCAAGACGTATTGCAGGTCCGGGCCCAGGATCGCAGGGTTGTCTCTTAGGTAGGCGTCCCGTCAAGGATCTCCTTTTCAGTTGTATCATTGTGACCTGCCTTCCGAGGTTGTTCCGAACACGAACGCGGTGTTGGGGTACTGTTCCGCTTCCTATATGTAACTCTGACATCTGTTTATTAGCACGTACTCTAGCGCCTTGGTCGGTCAGAGGTCCTCGATGTTACTGCGTTTGCCCAGATTGGAGATCAGGATAGCCTTAGCCGACCTCCTGTGCTTCCGAAGTTTCCCTCTTCGCAAGCACCTCTTGTAGTAGGCCGTAGGGTTCACGATCACACTCGTTGAGATTCTTCAGTGCTATTTTCATCGCGGGTCGGGGCGCTTGTGCCGACTTTGTGTTGAAGTCGTGCAGGGTCGTTCTCACCTCCCGCACTCTATGTCACTGACTCGACACTCGTTCGTCTCGCCTTGGTAGCCCGAGTGCGTCTAGGTGGGGGTGGTCGCCAACTACCGCTAAGCATTGAGAAGGCCGGGAAGCATCGAGGCGCTTTTTCAAGTCGGTATCTTACTGCTGGGCCAGCACTCTGTGGAAGGCACTGGCCAGGTTTTCGTGGTAATTGAGACTTTGTCTTCGTCTCGTTAAGTACGTGTATTAGCCTGTTCCATGTCTCGTCGCAGTGCACTTGTCCCATCCGCTGCGCGAATTGTGGCCTGCTTTGCGGCTCGATCTCATGATTCATTCCCGCGATATTCTTCTGAACTTTTCTCTCCGATCGTTGCCTCCTGCATCTCGCCGTGATCGACTGCTTGGCATCAATTAGCTGGGCAAGGCGGCAGTCTCGTCTATGGACGCGAACATCCGCTTCATTTTCCCTTTTCGCCCCCCTCTTTTTCATCACGACCTGGTTTGCCCACTCGTCTATGTCCATGATTTAGCCGTGCTGTTCGGGCAGCAGCCATTGTAAGGTGCCTCAATAAGTCAAGGGGCGTTTGCGCGACCCTCTGCCGACCTTTTATTTGTAACCGAGAGGTACGGTAACCTCTATGATGTAATGGTTTCTGCTCATCTCGAGGCCCATATTCAACCAAACGCCACCGCGCCTCCGCTCCTGACTGCGGAAAACATGACATCTGACGTGATGCCTCGGCTTCCCGAGTTTTCCAGTTTTTGTGGAGAACGCAGGCTTGCTGATTAGGTTCAGTCGCAGCTCCGTGGCATCTTGCATTAGGTATCTGCCCTTTGCTAGCGTTCTGTAATAGCTCCCTGCCCGGTTTTGCGCGTTAAAGTCTCCGAAAATCGCAAAACTGTTATCGGGCCGCCATTTTTCTCGAGTGTTGTGACAGCATCTTATTTTTTCTGTGCTGTGCGATGGGGTGTGGTAGGTGTTCATTAGGAATGCGCTTGCCCTCTTATTTTTCTTCCCTGTGATTAGCTTCACGGTGGTTTTGTCTATCGGGGTTTTGCTTAGAAGGTCATGCTCTACATACGTGATGACCTTCGGGACCAGAGTGCAGCCCCCCGGCCGGGCCTATGACCGCCGTTTACGAGCTCCTCTGGCGTTAGTCTGGTACCCCAGGTTTGGTTTTCTCGTTAATTGTTGTAGGAGCTACTGTAGCACCGCTATCTTCGCAGTGAAGCCATTGCAGTTGAAGTGCAAGAACAGGAGCTCCCTCGTGGTTACTCCTGTGGCTATTATTGTTTTTGGTGTCCTTTCCATGGTTGCTCGAGGTTGGCCATTTGAGTCGCTAAATTCTGTACTGTCGTAGCCAGCTGCTTGGATGTTCTCTGAAGCGGGGTGACCCGGTCGTCTAGCTACTCGGTGAAGTCGTTCATGCGCATTTATTGAGTGTGGTGAACCGGTCGTCTATCGACTTCGTGAACATCGTTCCGCCGTACTCTTCGAAGTTGTCGATGCTCTCTCCATCCGGTCGAGCCTGTCTTCGAGGTTATCTATCGTTTAGCTGAGTACAAGCCATTTAACGCTCCCCTTTGCCTTCTCTTGGGCACAGTGCCTGCTGCCACCACCCTCGGGTGGGTTTCCGCTTGGACCTCCGTCTCCACGTGTTGCGCCGGTCGCGGTGTGTGCTGTTGTTGCTTCGGCGGCATCTGTACCTGCTGCATTATGGCCGCCATTTTCTTCTTGATTTGATCCCCTTCTTGGTTGGTAATGTCGACCGTCGCCTGCAGCTCGGTATTTGCCCGCCGAGTTTCTCGGCCGTCTCTCTCCTTGGTTTTCCCGCGTTTTCGCTTTGATAGTTTCATTCGCAGCAGTTGCCTTTCTTATTGGTACTCAGCTGCCCTCTCTTTGGCGAGTTCCGATTGTCGCGTTGTTCCAGCTGACTGGGTCTCTGGAGTGAGAGCTGCCTCGGCGTGGGCGGCTAGCAGTTTCGCTTCGGTTCCTCTTCGGTTCCTGCTCACGCTACGCGTGCGCCACTGCTGAAGGCGGCATCAACGATATGCGCCGGCGAGTGGTGGGACCTCACGGGCGCCAGCTGCTGCTGCGCCTGTTGCTCTACAATCTCGCCTTCGCGTAGCTTATTCGTCACCACCTACGGGGTTTCGTACTTGTTTTTGCAGGTGCGGCTGCCACTGGGGTCCAACCTCCGAAGAGTTTCCACTTGTATCTCCACACTTTCTCACCTCGCCCCCCCCCCCGGGATATTGGCCCCACAATCGAAGCGCACCCTCGAATTGGGGATCGGGTAAACGTCTGTTCTGTGGCCTACCTTTCCGCCCTTCTTGTACACGTCAAAGTGTTAGCGGTATACCGAGCGGTTCACTGCCACAGGGCCGTGGAATAAGCAGTTTGGTACCTTTTGGCCTTCGAAGACCACTATGATGGTTGCCGAACTGGCCTGTTCTGACAAGCAGATTTCTTGGGTTTGTGAGGCTCTCGTCCACATCCACCCAGGTGTCCTTGACCTGTATGCGTTTGTATGGGGTCTGATACGCTCCTACTTCGTGCGGCCTGTACGCCGCCGTCATGATTGCCGAGACGACAATCGCTCGCCAGGTTTAGGCCTCCTCTCCTCCTCACAAGCAGTTTGATTTTCTCCTTGCGAAGTGTCTCGGGCATCCTCGCTGCTTTTGTTGCGCTGCCCTTGCCTTTCTGGCCGCGTGTTCCCTCCTTGAAGGTCTCAACTGGCGCGCCATGACTGTTTCTCTGTCTCCGTTTTTCATTGCTTGTATGTTTGCCCTCGGTATGTCCAACCGTGGCTCTCATTGAGTTCTTTCGAGGAAACCTCCTCTCCTTGTATCTCAATGCACATCTGGCCACTGCTGTGGTTGGTGCCCGAGTTTAACAGCGCTTCCGGTGGTGACGTTGACATGTTCATCTCGGTAGCCACGTTGTCCTGCTTCATTGTCACGCCGGCGTGAGGCCTAGCTGGCCTAGTCCTAACGACTGTACTCCACAGCCGCCCGGTTAGGTGTGGTGAGGAATATCCACCGCGTGGGAGTAAGATCCTTTGAAATCGTAAAAGGAACATGCGGGTCGATGTCTGGTTCCTTCACGGACACATTGGTTCAAATTATACTTCGGTAATCGTGGATTGGCCTTGCGATAGTTCGTATAAAAGCAAGAGCCGCAATAAGCCTATCCGCCCCCCTCGACGACCACAGCACCCTGCCGGTGACTTGAACGAAACATTTGTACGTGCCTTGTCATTCGCCATCGTTTCTTGTCGTTTCAGCTTACTGTTTTCCCACAATTTCAAGGTCATCTGACTTTACAGTGTGTACAATATACATGATTACGATATCATCTGAGCTTACAACATTACATTGAGAGACGGAGGTAGCTTAAAGAGTTGAGAAACCACACTCGACCGGGACAGCCCTATCAACCACACATACCCCTGCAATCTGCAATAATTCAAAACTTCTCATCACAATGCCATATCACACACAATAAAGACACTGTGATAATGCACTTAGCGCAAGGTTTACAAAAAGGATTTCATTTGAACATTTCAAATTTTGAAATACTACATAAAAACAAAAAACGGCAAAAAAACCCAATAATTATATGAGTACCGGAGCACAACGCGTACTTGTTTTTTGTGTTAAATAGCAAAACTAATTGTACAACGTATTTTAAACGCATCCTTTTTAATTTTAGTAAGCTTTTACTGAAGATGCCATTATCTGTAGCTCTTACAAGTTCTACTTATAACAGAAACGCGACGCTCTTAATAAGCGTTTCGGACCACTCCAAACGATGGCAACTACACATCTCGGTCATGTTCTCTTTGCGATTGTTAAGCAATATATTTTTTGTGTGGACTAGGACTGCCCGCAAGCGTCAATATGGTTTAGACGGTTGTGCTCAGACACTTAATTTGGCCAAATATTTTCTCCGCTTTTGACATGCAGATTTTAAGGACTGAGAATCTGGTGATATTCACTAGCTTTCACTTGATTTCTGCTACCTATGTCCTTTATTGGTAGAACGTTGGTTTAAAATACACAGTTGTGTCCTTGCGCACAGATTTAAATAAAGTCAACAGTTCCACCCTCCTAATGCCCGAAATCCAAACTGCGGAATCCCGGAGGCAAAGTTCACTTCAATTCAGCCGAAGTCCTAAGCAAACGTCCGCGCAACGTACCCACCGAAACGTTGTGCAGCGACAAGCCGATAGTAGCTATTTTAGGAATACTTGAAAAAAAACATACCGCTATATTTTAGATGCCGGATTTAAATTCCGGATGCGTTTTCTTCTGGGGCTGCACACAATATACAGCTGGGACTGCGTTCCTTGATTTCGCCACTTTCCCTCCGCGTTCCTGACTTAATATTTTTCTATGCTCCACATCGCTGAGGTTAAATTCCTCTTAACAATTCCCACGAATAGAACAAAAGAGTAAACAGCCGTGCTGGCAAAATATTTGTCGAGATCGCAACACAATTTTTACTTCTCAGGTGATCACGGGTGTGGAAAATGAAGGCTCTACGACTGGGTTCTGGGTTGGCCACTCTAGACGATAGTTTCTGCACATGGAACATTGCAAAATGCGACGATATCGCGTAGAGACAGCTTAGGAGGATGTGATGAAATTTTTCTGCAACAATCTCAGACATTGACTCAAGAGAGAAATAGCTGAAGAGAGGAAAATGTCTTCACACCTCTTAAAAACTATGCCATCATAAATATATCGCTTGGCGGTGAGGACAACGTGTACAATGTCAGCGATTACTGTTGGCATGAACTTCAAATCTAAATTCTCTACCTCCACATCTGTTGTTTCAGCCCCGTGGTTGACGCGCTGCCTACGAGTGTATCGACAGTGAAACATCACTTATGAGTGCACTGGGGTTTGTGGTCCTCAAATCATAATAAAGCGTCCGTCTTCTAAACAAACACCGGTAGCGTGAATACTAAAATAGAAAGCACTTTTCTAGAAAGAAACAAGAAAAAGAAAGATATGTTACACAGTCTTATATCGTTGCAGTCACTGGGGTATGGATATTGAGGAAGACAACATAAAGCTATTTCAGTGGAACAAAAACAACGTCGTATATAGACGCGGTCAGGGTTGCTAAGTCGGCGGTGGGGTTTTGGTGTGGTCGGTCACAAATTGAAGTCTTTTTATATCACGCTTCGAACAGTTACAAGAAATGTATACCTTGCGTTTTTATGGGTCCCCATCAAGCGCTGGTGGTTTTAGGGACAGCCTTCACGATCACTTGATTTTGGATTTCCGTTCGTTATCCGGTTGTGCGACTTGATCTCGGCGATTTGTATTTATCAGTATCAAATGGGCGCAGGGATGTCGTTTTCCCGAACCTGCGTGTGGCGAGGCTTGGTGTGTACCCAACTTCTGTTCCGAATATTGTTTATACCACCCAGTCAAACAACCAACACCTGTTTCACAAACTCCTTGGCGCTTGATTTATTTCTGACGTAGATATGTCACACAAACGCCCTATTACACACGTTCCGGTTTAAGTAATCACCTTTGCCTTTCACCATAATGAAAACCCTAAGCGGCAAAAACTTATCAGTGACTGTACCAGATCTAACTTCGACTGTTATGAACTCTAACCTTTGCTCCTTCGTGGACGGCATTCTATTTTCCTACCTAGAACAGTACACATGACTTATGCTTGTCCATTTCAAAGGCTTTGGAGCTAATTAATAATATACACCTGTGAGGAGTTTGCACAGCAACTGCTGACTCTCACTTGTATACGCGATATATTTAAAAAACGGTATGTCCTTTTATCCGATAACCCATCTCCCAGAAGTATAGAAAAAAGTGCTTGATGAGGAAACGTGGCATGTTTTCTCGCGCAACGTAGAGCTAAGTAGTGAATGAAGAATACGAAACACTTCTGCCACTACAGGAGTCATCCTGTCAAACGGGCTGCATGGTCCTCTAGGAGACGCTGGCAATCGCATGATACTCGCTGTAGTGGCGCTAAAAAAAGAGAATTCTCTTCTACGGTGACAGCCAGAGAGCTTTGATGCCTGCTTAAGTTGCGAGAAAGCAAGAGATTGAGTTTATCGGAGAGGTGGTCCTGACCATAGGTGTCTTCGAATGGGACGGGAACAAATAAAACCTCAATAAAATTTCGTGTAAATCTTCAAGATGTTATGGGAATAACGACCGTGCTTAAAAGCATCGGAGTTGGCTCTAAAGAATTATGTTATCAAAAACACGATTTTAAGAGCCTTGAAGTAACACCTTGTCGACACAATAGCAGTGAGCTACAACTTCGAGGATGATAGGGGCACTTCAGTTTTGAAAAACTCCGGCTTCTTACAAGATATCCTAATAGGAACGTAAAGCAGTTGGACCCTTTATAACAGCCATAGAAACGCGATTCTGCTACACAGTTCAAGAACCGGTTTTCAAGTCGAAGAAGAAAAACAGTCCACTCTCCAAACGTGGCAGCCTTAAATACGAACTAGCCTAATGTCACTGCCGCCTTTCAAATATTTCTGAAAGTGGAGGCCACTGCTCGTAAAAGAGACGCTACACCCTAAACTGCAGATCACGCTCAAGCACACCCCAAAAATCCGACACGTTTTAATGCGGAAAATCCGAACATGTCCTTCTTTTGAACCTACAAGTCCAGATAGCTGAGAATTTCGAAGTATTAGAGTGAGGACCCGGGTGCCAAAACTCGATCATAGAACTTTATAGTTAGAGACAACTCTGCTCTCATCCTAGCGAGGCGAACTAAATCTTAGCCACTGCTACATTCCGCGTTTTAGGGGAGGGGAAGACGCCATGAATCGCCTCTTTGCACCATTGGTCATGTGAATCGACGAGCTTCTCACACCGCAGATGACAATGACCCGAAGCCACAAAACTTGGCTCTTCCTTTATCTACCCCGGTGCCGGTGAAAAGAGCCCAATTAAGCTCATTGCTGCGACTCTTCGAAGGAATCACGTGTTTGTGTTTTTCTACATCGACAACCCAAGGCAGTTAGAAAGCATCTTTAAGCGCTCCTTACTGGTGAAATTTGGAAGACGAAAGACAACTGGATTTGAGACTTCACAGGATCACGCTTTCTTGATACTCCATCTTCAGAGAATCGATGTCACACCACCAATCTTCTCCTTATCTTTAAAAAGACGTTCCTCTCGAATCGCGTATTGAGAAATTGAGAGCCCTGTGGAGCATTACGCTGCTCCCTGGACAGCGGTCGAGGACACCAGACGATACAAACCAATTAAAGCTTCAACGCCCGTATTTTGTGTTTCACGCAATTTAGTTTTTGTATGAAAATTTTGCTAATACTTACTCCCGAATTCATATCAAATTAAACCAGAATACTTGCATTACCTGTGCATGGATTGTTTGCTGCAAACAGCACTAATATTTTAGTTGCGCTGAAAAACGCGAACACGTATAAAGTTTTCTACCATTTTCAGCCGTTGGAAAATTGTTTTTACTGTATGAACGGTCATTTTTCAGCAGTCCTGTTAAATTTTGGCTTGCTGGCTGAATCAATAAACGCACAAAAACACATACAGCAAAAACATTTGGCTTTTCATTTGGCGCTATAAATATCATTCTTGTTAAAATATCGTTACCCTACGACAGGACAGGCTAAATGAAGGAATAAAGAGCCCAACAATGTATATGCAGCTTATATACATGGCCGCCAAGACAGAGCCCTGAAAGGCAGCGCGCACCCACAGAGCTTTTTCGTTGTCCGAGGCTGGGACGACAAAGCTACCCTGAGTTTCCCTCTACATCATCTTCTCGTGGGAATATACTAGATCTGCAAGTACGAATACATGTGAACTAGAATTAGTTAGATACCACACATCAGGCAAGGGTGAAAAGGCATCATTCACAAAAAATCTGCGTTTGCTTCACAAGTTCACCATGTACATTACTGATTCTAATAATACGCTTCACTTTTACTAAGGAGCTCAGCATTAAAATTGTTCAATTGAACGGGGCAATTACTAAAAATAGTTTTAAAAGGTAGGGGCAATAAACATACGAAAGGGTAAAAATTATTTAAAATAGCTCACCAACGACATCAACTAATATTAGTCAAAAAGGCAGGAGTGCATTGCGACCGTGGTATATAAGTACTCGCGTAAGAGAGCAAAATTTGTTTCCGGCGGTTATGATTTCCTAGCTTTGGGGAAGTGCGGTAGAGGATGACCTGCACACGCGGCGTACCCTGTGTTAAACAGTCGACGCGCGTACACGGGCGCCATTTACTGGAAAGCGCACCCAATACTCTAGTAATGTTCTCTTAACAATTATCAATACAAAGCTATTTTTTGGTAGACTCCGCCTAAGCTACCGTATCGACCAGCGCAAACAACACGCAACAAAAACATCGGCAACAAAGCAACAGCAGAGCAAATTTACTAAATATGACATGCTCCTGCCAAGACTTTCTTACAGGACTTTCGGACGCGATCCGACGCTTTAGGTACTATCAATGTGCCTCTTAAAATAGAAGCACCAGACTGACTGCGTTCGACCCGAGAATCTTTCTTAACATATATTCGAATGAAGTCCTCCATTCTCTTGCCACCCGCACATTGTTGTGACAGAGCCGAATACAAATCGAAGAGCGCGAGGGTTATGTGGCATATCCTCCGTCATTATCGAAATTCTTATACATTTCAAATTTTTTCAATACCTGTATACAGAAATAAACGTACTATTGGTGCCCTGATCACTGCGTGCCGTTAACGGCTCTTCCCATTCAGCTTCCTGCTCTCCTAAAAGAAAGACCAACAAACGCAGTGGCTGATGTATGGGGCAATAAAAGTGGAGTTGTTGCAAAGAATACACAGACATCTACCATTTACGCATGGCGTTAGCGCATTCACAGCCGAGTTAAGGCTGACGGGGCCATGTCTGGTGGTGTTTGCAGTTTAATAACCCAGTACTGTGAGTGAAAAGGTAACACCAGCCTATTTCACGGTCAACTGCTTCGCTTGAAGTGGAGGATAAGCAAATGCGGAAATTTTATTTCATTTCATTTATTTCGCCCTCAAGCGCAGTCGCAGATTGGGAAACAAAAAAAATGGAAATATAAGGCCCGATACACTCAATACAAACACATGAACAGATACGTTAACACTGTTTTGACATGTCATAACGTAAAACAAGAGCTTCCAGCCCTGTAAATACAGTGAATGGATAAAAAAAAGCAAATACAGCGGCATAAGGGTTCTAATACACGCAACCGAGAAAAATAAATAAAGCAACGAACAAACAGCATAAGTACAGTTCACAGATTTTGGTGAAGAACAAAATTGGTGATGTCGGAATGAAACAATACGTTATCCACTATTCAGACCAAATCTGAGGGGAGGCAGTTTCACTCAGAAGCAATACGTGGTACAAAGGAATGCAAAAATGAATCATGATTACATGTGGTGACGTAGACTTTGTGGCAATGATCGCGGCGAGGCGAAACGTAGAAGGGGCGGCTGATAAACTGATGGCTCAAGGTTTAGTGATGGTAAATTTTATAAAAAAAGCAAAGCCGAGCTATTTTCCTGCGCATTACCAAGGAAGGGAGGGACGAAGTTTTTTTCATTGACGTGATACTACTAGTGCGATGATAGCTTGACAAAATGAAGCGTTGCAGAGTTATTTTGTTGCTAATTCAAGAGAATGTATATAGCTTCGAAAATCCGGGGTCCCAGACAGATGACGCATACTCTAGCTTTGAGCGAACCAAGGATTTGTATAAAATTAATTTAGTAGCAAGAGGGGCTTTAGAAACGTTCCGCCGTAAGTAACCGAGTGAGCGGTTGGCATTGTTACTTATGTAATTAATATGGCATTGCCAACTGAGATCGGAGGCGATATATACACCGAGATATTTATAACTGGTTACTGAAGTTAAACTGGTATTATTAAGAAGGTAATCAGCTGGGGCAGAGTTAGTACGGGACACGCGCATTACTTTACATTTATCTACGTTAAGGTCCATCTTCCACGTGGAACACCATTCAGCGATATTGTTAAGGTCAGACTGTAACTGGGCGACGTCAGCACTATCAGAAATTTCACGGTAGACTACACAATCATCTGCGAATAAGTGGACAGAAGAGGATACACAGCTCGGCAGGTCTTTAATATATATTAAAAAGAGAAAAGAACCAAGGACTGAGCCTTGGGGCACGCCTGACGTTACCAGAGAAAGGGGGGACTCGAGACCATTTACAGATAGGAACTTAGAACGATGGTTTAGGAATTGTTCAATCCACGTTAACCGACGTTGATCAATGTTTAGACTTCGGAGTTTTATTAGCAAAAGATCATAAATAATTTTGTCAAAGGCCTTGGCGAAATCTAAAAAAAAGCAGTCGGCTTGAGATCGACGGTCGGTGCTAGTGTGAGAGGAATGAACTAAAGAAACCGTTGCGTTTCCCAGGAATAATTTTTTTCTGAATCCATGTTGGGAAGGTGCAAAAAAGTTATAGGAGTCAAGAAAGTTCGCTGGCTCAGAGAATATTACATGTTCAAAAATTTTGCACGGGACGCTAGTAAGGGAAATGGGGCGGTAATTTAAAGGTGAATGCTTCACGCCGGATTTATGAATAGGGACCACCTTCGCCGTTTTCCAGGCACCTGGAAGTGCACCTTGATTTAGTGATTGCTGAAAGAGTTTGCATAGAAATATTGATGAAGCCGTTTTTGTTTCTTTGAGAAGTCTCACACTAATGCTGTGAGTACCACACGAAGAAGACAATTTCAAGGAATCTATAACCTTAACAATGCCGGCAGGATTTATAATAATAGGTGACATAGCTGGGAAGTTAGAACACAAAATGGATGGTAACCTACAATGAGTGAGGGAACAGAAGTTGTTTACAAAAACATCATTAAGTAAAATAGCACAATCGTGGCGTGAAACAGCCGTTCCTTCGGATCAGACAGGGAAACTATTTGTGTCGTTATTTTAACAATATTCCAAAACTTCTTAGGGTTGTCGTGAGCATTGATGGAAGCGTATCACTAAAAATCGGTTTTTCCCTCGCGCACTGCTTGCATTGTAGGCATCAGCGGCCCTCTGATAGCATGCCAACGGTCCTCAGATGAATGTTGTTTGGCTGCACGAAACAATTTTTTTTTTGTTGGAAAGCCTTTTGAGGAAGTCATTGTATCATAGCGATTTTTGTACAATGACTTTGGTACAATGAAATATGGTTATGAATGTCGAGGCAGCCATTTACCATTACCGTCACTACTGTTCATCCTGAGTTACCATTCGCGTTGGCCTCATTGAAACGTCTTTTGATAAAGGGTGTCCCAGCTATCATGCAGCAAGGTTTAAAACAGCAACGCAGTTACTGGAAGAAAACCCAGGGCGTAATGTTTGTCATTACAGTGCCGTAGCGGGTAATGGGTTGTGTGGCTTTGATATTGTATAAAGAAGTTGTAACTAATCATCTCTCCCGAGAACCATTGGCCTAACCTTCGAAGTGTCCATGAGGCTCTTGAAGGTACTGACCAGAGGAATATAACTGCGGTATTTTCAACGAAGGAATAGTTTCAGGCTTATATATTGTATCGGATAAAGGAACTTCGCCGAATATGTAAAATACATGTAAGGGTGCTCCGGCCCGTATCATAAACCAGCGCACTCAAATAAGCTGATTGAAAGACACCGCTTTGCCTGTCACATTCCCTAATAGACAGCACATCGCCTTGATAATGTTATTCAATGAAGCACCAGCAACAAAAGCTTTCGAAGCGTGTGTGTATCAGATAGGGTACAAAGTTTAAGGACATTTCTTTTGTTTATTTATAATTTCATTCCTGCTACGTTAGAACCACAGGCAGCCTGTTCGGTGGCACTGCTTTATGATGCGGGACGGACCGCCGTCGTGTGGTATTTTTGTATTTCGTGCGGTTTCATTGTGATCCGTGAGAATAAAGGAGTATTCATTTAGCTCGTCGCAGATATTACCATACTTAGATACCTCTCGTGGGTACCCACTAGTGCCTGATTGACAATTTTCCAACCAGGATAGTGTCACTTAAATTACAAAATAATTAACAATTATTCATTTATTCCAAAAGCAAAATAAAATTACACAGCAATACTTACAAAAGGATCCGCCCCAGTAAACGCTGTCACAATCATCGTCAACACCACACTTGTGTTTGCTGCAGCTCACTGACCACTGACAGATGTTTTCTTTCTTCTAAAAGTAATTAACTTTCCCAATATTATTAGTGAATAAAATAACCAAAACAACTTGTTTTCTTTATTATGCTATTGATAACTTATCTTTTAAACGTATTGTTCTGTTACTTCAGGTCATTTCACTTTTAGAAGTATAAAGCATTCACAAAAGCCTTATCTTAAGCAGTATAACGCTCTTGATTACTCTTGAGAAAGTTGCAGCATTTAGTTAAATACAGAACAATTACAGTCACTTCGCGTATTTTCTTCTAAGGTCACACTTGCCAAACTGTACTGTTAAACTGCATTTGTGTCAACTACTTGCCGCGTGACGATTTTTCTCTACTTACAAAGTACGTAACCTGTAAATATTCGCCCTGAGTGGGTAAGAACCATCCCAGGCGGCACAGAAAGTATGTCCCAAGACCGGCCCATCTATGGCCGCTCTCTGGCATGTCCGCCCCGCATCAAGGTACTGGCAGCCACTGATGATACGATGAAGGGCCAACATTCGGCAACCAGCGCTTCGGTATTTCTCCGGACGCCCGTGTTGAGACGCACAACGGCAGCTACCCGGCTGCCAGATATTCAGTTCACTTTCGGCTGCCGCTGTTGAGGAAGAGAACGGCCGAAGTACGGCTTTAGGTTATCCGTTTTTCCTTCGGGAAGCGGTTTTCAGCCGAAGCACGGCAAGCGACCGGCCACAGACTATCTGTATTCTTGTGGCAGTTGTTGTTCGAAAGTAGACCTGCCGGAGCGTGGCTGCCTCGCATTCGCTCTTTCAATGGTGAACCGCGCGTCCGGCGACAGAATATTCGTTTTTTTCGGGCAACCGGTGTTATACAGGAGACCGGCTGACGCACGGCCCCAGAATGTGCATTTTTCATTCGGTTAGCGGTCCTCGGCCAAATTACGGCAAGCGAACGTCCGCAGAAATTTCGCCAACCGGTTTTCAAGAGGAGAGCAGCCTACGTAGGGCCTCAGGTTATATGTCATTCTTTCGGTAAGCGGCGTACAGCCGAACTACGGCACGAGTATGGGCGCCGAGAATACATGCACAGACGTGTTTGGAAGGAGACTCGCCGGTGTAGGACCAGTTTTTGGCTGAAGGAAGAAAAAGCCGTTGGGGAGCCGAATGATGCAGACATGTTTTGTATCCGCTCGGTGATTCTACGTTTTAAATAAACGAACTTCTTTTGTCAAACAGTAATGAGTGTTCTAGGTGAACGGGCAAGGTGCAAGGACTCACTGGACATTACCAGGGAACCTTTTCGGCCATCAGAATGCCATTTATTGTCACAAGTAGACTGTGCCATACCGACGGGTGTGGCTAAGCCTCGCCACTCATAGCCGCTACCATGCTTCGCCTTCTGGCTTCGTCCACGCATCAGCTGGAGGCTATTCGCCCCCTTAAAAAAAATAGAGACCATTGGAGACATCGACCCGGCGGAGATTTTCGACCCGAGGTGGCGGTGGTTCACCAAAATAAGTGGCCTTAAAGGGCGTCGAGCAAGCGGCCGCCACGCAGGAGCTCAACCGGCGCCATGTGAAGGACTCCCTACCAAAAAACTTCACTGAAACAAAAAATTAAAGCCAACGTGTTCCGAGGCCCTGTTGCACCCAACACTGACTTTTTTTTCAGGATATTCGATTGCAATAAAAAGTTGTGCCCAAACAGCCTCGTATCTTTTCCAATTTCTTTTGTGTATTATACTACTCACTTTTTCTCCATAGATGCTAACTCTGGATGGCTAGTGTTGGTATCACTTGAAGCATACAGCCTAATTATTAGGTGAAGCCATGCAAACTTTTAGTGGGTGGTGTTCTGGATCTCTCATGTAACTGACCGATGTGAACTTTTGGGTGACTTCACACGTGTAAAGTACAAAATTTGAATGAGAGTCAAAGAAGGATGACATGAACAAGTGCTATTTCCAACTAGGATTTATTGGTAAGATACATTCGCATATATACAGGCAAAATTTTGACAAGAGACAGAGAAGGATGACAGGAACAAGTGCAGCAAAGTATTACTGCTAAAGTACAATTGTGTACATACAAAAAACATGTGCACATCGGTAAAAAAAGCACATTCCAGCGCACAAAACAGTCAAGCACAGGCACATGCTAATATTTGTGACACAGCTCATGCCCTGATATACAAAATATAACTAGACATCGAAACTTTAGCAAAATGCCCATTTTTTTTGGGAGTCCCTGTAAAGTTTATTCAACAAATAAGCACAAAGCACAGGAATTGAAATTTAATCAACTCTTGATTGTGCCTATAAAGGCTTACTTCTAGATTCATGCCTATATTGGCTTTTCGTTGCCCTAAAAATGCCTTTTTAGGCTTGCGCAGTACATTTTACGTAACGTTTTGCCCCAAAACATACCACCAGAGTCTACTCTTTAGAACCTATACCTGCTATCAATGTGCAAAGACATTACGAAAATTTACAACTTAGTGACTCATGTATGTGGATTTCAGTGGACAGGAGATTACATGTGTCCAGATTGAAAAAGTGTGAGGGCCACTCCAACTAGACGCCTTTGGAGAGAGAGAGAGAGAGAGAGCGAGAAAGAGAGAACAAAACTTTATTTTAAAAAAAGAAAACCGGGTTAGCGAGGGGGGGGGGCGGTGGAGGACCAGAGGTCCGCTGCGACCGCCAGAGCTCGGCAGGTGACCAGCACTTGGCTGGACGACTCGGAGCTGCCCAGGGCCTGCTCCCAGTGGGATGAGGAGGGGAGTGGGGAATATGGGTCAGCAGGACATTCGCAAAGAGAGTGATACAGAGTATCCAGCTGACCGCACATGGCGCAGGGGGGTGTGTGGAATTGATGTGGATGTGTATGTATTAGTTGAGTACGATGAGGGAACGCGTGCGTTTGTAGTATCCGCCACATGTGGGCAGCCTCAGGGGATACGTGTGGATGGGGGGAGAGTAATTTCCCTGAAACTGAGAGTAATTTCCCTGAAACTGAGGAGAGACTCGGAGGTCTCGGTCTCGGGAGGCCCGTGTATAGGGGTACGAGAAAGAGCGGCCCGGGAAGTAAGAGCGTGAGCGTGTGCATTCGCTGCCTCGTTAGCACCTATGCCGGTGTGGGCCGGGGTCCACACCAGTTGCACGAGGTCTTTCGGGGGGCTTTGGACAGGAATTTGGAGGGTTACGGAGGTTATAAAGCCGTTGGAGAAGTGCCGGATGGCCTGCTGCGAGTCTGACAGGGCGGTGATTGGGCTGGGGCTCTGGGAGAGCACAAGGGCAATGGCCGCTTCCTCCACCGTACTTGCACATGAAGTGGAGATGGTGGCAGTGTGTGTCGGGACATTGATGTCAGGTCCCGTAACCGCGAGGTCATAGGCCGGTTTATGTGGGTATTTGGCTGCATCTACGTACAGGGTGTGTTTGTGAGGGGGGTGGAGTTTCGCATGATGACTTGCACGAGCTGCTCGGCGGTAGGCATGGAATATGGGGTGCATGTGACGGGGAAGTGGGTTGATGCGGATGAGAGCTGGGATGTTGCGCGGAATAGGTTAGGGAGTAGTGGATGTTGTGAGGGGTGTATGACCTGTGATTTGGCGTATGTAATGGCCCGTGGGTGTGGTGGAGAGTCTGGCGAGTTTTGGAGAGAAACTTTCTCTCGGAAACAGTGCAAAGAAGGGAGCAGATGCATCGGCAACTTTGAGGGCAGAGATTTTTGAGTCTTAAGAAAGCAGAAGAACCTGAAGGCAGTAATTTGGCAAAGAGTCAGGTATGGCTAGGGGAAAATGTTGTCGGCGAGGCTGTGTCTTTGCAATCACCAGATGGAAATATTGAACAGTGACCATGAATATGCTGGAAGACTCAAAGCATCTTCCTGCCCAGTGCTTTACTGCACTGATTGAGCTAGTGTACATGTGTGTTCCTGCGTTGACCATTTGCAGTTTTGACAGCACAATGCACAGTTGAGAGTTCAAAGGCAATTGGAGTGACAATAGCATGAGTGCAGGGGACTATTGACATCTCGATGGGGAAGGCTCGCATAAATGACTCGTCTTTTTCTCATTGGAATGGGTGCTTCTATGGGCAACCCAAAGTGGGTCTCAGAAATGGTAGTCATGGGTGTAGAACGCCATGGGAAAAGGTGTTTTGGTCAGGGAAGGCTCATCATAAAAATAAGAGTACAGCGCTATGACCACTCACAGCTGGATGAACTTTGCTTGCTCTCATTTATAAAGTTTGTGATGGTGCTGAGCTGGGTGTATTCCTGCACTAAGGAAACAGAGCAACAATAAAATACCGCGACACTGCAAATGGCTTATCTGTTAATATCCTCCTCCTGTACCGTCATTAGGTGCAATTAGGCCAGGTAAGGCAGTTACAGCTGCAGGAGGCGCATATAAGAAAGGCTGATCATCACTGGCTGCCTGCGAGATGCAGTTATCAAACTTTACTTGCCTTCAGCTTCTCACTGATTCACGATTTAAAGTTTCCTCTTTTGACCAGTTAGGCAATATAAAATAGTGTGTATGTGAGGCACTTGTATTTGGAAGCCCGCATTATACAGCTGCCTGCAAAAATTGCTGCCCGTGCAAGCATCGCACTCAGCCACCAAGAGCGCAGACATCAAGGGCGATAGCAAGCTAAGTGCAATGGCTTGGCTAATCTCGCCTTTACTATAAAACAAATTTTCCGTTAGTGGGACTGACCTCTTCAGCTTCAGCTTTCATTAAAGGTTTTCTCTCTCTCTGTCACCGTGGAATTCGTAGATATACCAGAACAAAGTGAACTCGACCACGTCTCATCTGTGCATTTACCTGTCGCCGAAATAACAAGACGACCCAGTGAACGCAAGCACGTCTTGTAGAAGTCTCAAACGTATCTTGTACAGCTGTCCAAGACATCTTGATCTGCACATTAAGGCAGCTACCACACGTCTATACGACATCTTGGCAAGACCTCCAAGATGTCTACGCAACACCTGATCAAGATTTTTATAGACATTGCCAAGACGTGAGATAGCCATCCAGTAGCTCGGCTAACGCGACGCTATGCCTGAGCTACAAGACGTCTTGCAAGATATTCTTGACGACATCTCGGAGACTGCTAAAAATTCCAACAAGACGTTTACAGGACGAGTACTAAACACCTCATAGCTATCTGGATTGAAAGCAACAAAACGTTTATTCTCCGTTTTGACGACGTTCTCAAAAATCTTGCATAGCAATCCACGAGGTGACTTCTAGCATGCCAGATAGAGAAATAATGTCTTGTGAAGATGTTTTCTAGTAGTTGTGGTGACATAAACGAGAACCTCTCACAGCAGTTTACGCAACCGTTATTGTAGTCATCTTGCTATCATCTTATTAAGATGTCATCAAGACGGCTGTTATAGCTCTCGTCCTGTTTTACGCCCAGAGAATATATAGAAATGCGGTTATCAGAATAAGAGTGCACACATATAACTGGTTTCATCTAAAACAACTTTGATATTGCATGGATGGGACAGCATTCCCTAATTTAACTGCATTTCATGTGGCCTGAAAAACTTGAGTGAACTATAGCTTCTAGACACACCTTAAATACAACAATAAGCACACTAAGCAACTTTTGCAAGAATAACCATTTTATTATTCAAATAAATCATGACAAGTCAAATAGAATTAAAGGTGACTGAAAGATGTGGAAGTAAATAAAAACTTGAAGCACTCAAATTGAAGCTATACAGATGTTATGCATAAAAGGCAAAAATTAGAAAATTAAAAATGAGAGAATTGCCATAGTGATTAAAACATGCTTATAAAAAATGACTAGATACTGAATGCCTTTCAGCCTTTCAATGTTATATGGGAAAAAAGTCAACTGCAAGAACTAAAAAGAATTATTATCAAAAATAAGTAAGAGATCACAGAAAATGTATCAAAACATGTGCATTACAGCGAAAACCTAAAGTGGCAGAGTCTTGATGATGTTTGAAGTGCTGGAAATCCAGGCATGCTGATCCAATGACGGAGGGTTAACCTTCCTGCGATGAGATAAACACACTAATCTGAGTATACACAGACACGCACCCAAATGAAACCCCAAACTTACACATTTTTAAGTAAGGAGGCTTTTTTTAGACGACTAAGGCAGGGCAAAGGTAAATGCTTAATGTAGCTACAATTTTGCGGGTAGCCAGTGAACTCTTGCTGAGAAATTTTTTATTAAACATTCTTTACTTTATATACCTGGAAGGCCTGGGTAGGGGAAGTCAACAGTGACTGATGATAGGGGAGGGGGAAGTCGGTATACATTTCAGTGTGCCACTGGTGCAAGATGCCAATAATATGGCCAATATGACAGCAGGTTAATAATGCAAATTAGTTGTAGGAAACAGCAAAATATTGCTTGACAAGTATGTTAAGCAATATAAAGCAGCGTAAAATCATTTGAGCAATTTCCACAATATTAAAGCAAATTTAGAAGAGGGGAACAGAAAGACAGGTGGTGTGTAATATTGGCTGCAATCCCTTCCAGGCACTACCCACAATGAAACATTTTTTTGTGGTGGACACCTGATTATTTGGCAAAATGTTGCATCTTGTAATGACAAAATATAATGCCATTTCAACCCAACTTTGAATTATACTTGGGGTTTTTTTTCAGGTAAAACATGAATTTACTGTATTTTTACCCTCAACATGTGTCAGAATTGGGTTAAACCCGCTTTATCCCCTGAATAGACCCTTTCAAAGCTGCGATCTTCACAATCCTGGGTTGACGGTCCCCCATTTTCAACCAGCACTTACTGGAATTCCAGCAAGCCCCAGAAGAAAAGCTTCGAAAATCACTGAGTATTGAAAGAACTCTACTGGTCACTACCGCAGGTCGGCAAATGCTTCACTGACAATCTTGTGCTATGCTGATGGAACCTGTGGTATTGAGGCGACCTTTTCCCACCTGAGATACATTCAACGATCAGAGAGATCTTGAATGGAGACCGAAATGTTGCGCATGCAGATGATATGTGCATTAACAAAGACGTGTAAAACACTATGACCAGGTTTTTGTGGACAAAACAGTTCATTTTTTAAAATTTATGAATGCTCTCCACTGCAGTCATTACTGATTCATTTCCCAAAACAAACGCCAAATTTTGGATGGTGTTAACAGGAAGCCCTGATATATCCCCGGTTACCAGCGTGAAACAAACATCATTTTTAATGCGTCAGAGTTAAGAAGCTCATAATGCTTACTGATAAAATAAAGTAAAGTCAAGAGTTCGACGAAAGTTTGTCAGGTCAGGTATCATGATGAGGACAAAGATGCGGTAACTGACCAAGTCAAGGTGAAAACACAGACGTTTCGGGACCCGTACTGGTCCCTTGATCACACTAAGCTGGCGAGAGCGGTAACTCGCTTCTTATTCTAAAATGTGACGTAATGTGTAGCTTGCCGGCAGATTGCCATCTGTCGTATTGATAGTGTCCTCGGTCGTCTGAATAAACACAGATTCCACAAGCAGTGTGGTGCTTGAACGCTTTTCCTTGGCTATTAGAGTGGCGTTATCCCCATCGATGGAATGGCCATGATTATCAGCGTGCTCGTTCATGGTGTTCGGCACTTTCCTGTTCTTGCCCGCGTCCCTTTGAGGTTCCTTTTTTCTCCTGATGAAGGTGCCAGTTTCATCGATGTAACTGCAGCTGCAGTCTGCACATGGTACCTTGTAGACAACACCGGGGTATCTCTTGGTGTCCAAGCAATCTGTCACGTTCACAAGCCGATTCCTCAGCTTGTCGGACCGCATGTGCGCAACGCGAAGGTCATACCTTGCAAAGATATGGCTTAGAGCTTCGCTGACCCCAGGAACGTATGGGATGCCGGCGCGTCTTCGAAATCGCTTGCCGTGGGATGGCCTGGGATTGAGGACGCGATCTTCAACATTCTTAATAAGCTTCTCCGGGTACCCGCTCGTCAATAATCCTTGATGTATTGTCTGAAGTTCTTCCCTCATTTCGTCGTCACTTGAGCAAATACGTGTTGCCCGCGTCACAAGAGAGGAAGCGACAGATTACTTGTGACAGGCTGGGTGGCACAAATTAAAATTCAGGTAATGTCCGGTATGCGTCGCTTTCCTGTGCACAGCAAACGAAAGGCTAGTTCCGGTACGGTTCACCTGGACATCGAGGAAAGGAAGGCTGCTGTTACACGCACATTCTGCTGTGAACTGGATGGCGGCTTCTATCGAGTTGAGAAGCAGAAGCCCTGGGGGGCATCATTCCTATTGATAACGCAGAAGCAGTCGTCCACTTAGCGGACAAATAACTTGGGCTTGGGAGCGAAATCGATGAGGGCCTTCGGGTCAATGACCTCCATGACCAAATTTGCAGTAGTAACAGATATGGAAGCTCCCATGGCAGTTCCGCGGATTTCCTCGTAAAACTGCTTGCAGTACACCTTGCGGTACACCTTTAGAGGTAGAACACATGTGTGAGTTGCTTGAATTTTGCTTAGGAAACACGTAATTCACGTACCGCTAGCAGTTTTTACGAGGAAATCCACGGAACTGCCATGGGAGCTTCCATATCTGTTACTACTGCAAATTTGGTCATGGAGGTCATTGACCCGAAGGCCCTCATCGATTTCGCTCCCAAGCCCAAGTTATTTGTCCACTACGTGGACGACTGCTTCTGCGTTATCAATAGGAATGATGCCCCCCACGGCTCCTGCTTCTCAACTCGATAGAAGCCGCCATCCAGTTTCACAGCAGAATGTGCGTGTAACAGCAGCCTTCCTTTCCTCGATGTCCAGGTGACCGTACCGGAACTAGCCTTTCGTTTGCTGTTGCACAGGAAAGCGACGCATACGGACATTACCTGAATTTTAATTTGTGCCACCCAGCCTGTCACAAGCAATCTGTCGGTTCCACTCTTGTGACGCGGGCAACACGTATTTGCTCAAGTGATGACGAAATGAGGAAAGAACTTCAGACAATACATCAAGAATTATTGATGAGCGGGTACCCGGAGAAGCTTATTAAGAATGTTGAAGATCGCGTCCTGAATCCCAGGCCATCCCAGGGCAAGCGATTTCGAAGACGCGCCGGCATCCCATACGTTCCTGGGGTCAGCGAAGCTCTAAGCCGTATCTTTGCAAGGTATGACCTTCGCGTTGCGCACATGCGGTACGACAAGCTGAGGAATCGGCTTGTGAACGTGACAGATTGCTTGGACACCAAGAGATACCCCGGTGTTGTCTACAAGGTACCATGTGCAGACTGCAGCTGCAGTTACATCGACGAAACTGGCACCTTCATCAGGAAATTAAAGGAACCTCAAAGGGACGCGGGCAAGAAGAGGAAAGTGCCGAACACCGTGGACGAGCACGCTGATAATCATGGCCATTCCATCGATGGGGATAACGCCGCTTTAATAGCCAAGGAAAAGCGTTCAAGCACCACACTGCTTGTGGAATCTGTGTTTATTCAGACGACCGAGGACACTATCAATACGACAGATGGCAATCTGCCGGCAAGCTACACATTACGTCACATTTTAGAATAAGAAGCGAGTTACCGCTCTCGCCAGCTTAGTGTGATCAAGGGACCAGTACGGGTCCCGAAACGTCTGTGTTTTCACCTCGACTTGGTCAGTGACCGCATCTTCGCCCTCATAAAATAAACTGAGTACATTACTTAGTACATCTGTTGATTTAACATGAAAAAGTACAATATGTCTACTGATAAAATAAACTGAGTGCATTACTTAGTACATCTGAATATTTTACATGAAGAAGCACATATTGCAGAATAGTTTTACAAAAAAGTCAGATTTTTCCCCTATTATGAGTCTGAAAAATAAAGCTGTTTTTTACCAGCCTATTTTAACAAAATATAAAACCAGAATCCTGGACGAGGTTGTATTTTTCTTCAGCTGCAAAGTTTCTGAAAAAGCTGTATAGCTTTTCTTTGTAGCCGTTTGGCTTCATTCAGGTGGATGTCAAACTTTCCTTCATATAAAACATGAAAACAGACAACTCTAACTATACTGAGCATACTAATAATGTGGCACGAATTGAGTGGCTCAAGGGGAGAAGCGGATAAAAAAAAGCACATTTTCTTTATTTTTTATATTTTCTGGCTATTTACTTTATTAATTTTGAATATGCTTTCAGTCAACAAAACATAGCAAACTAAGTAATATCAAAAATCCTGGGAAAAACATGTTTGAATATTGATCAGAACTTGGTGAATATGTGTGTAAAAGGCTCCTTGTGATTCAAGTTAGTTCAGTCAAATTTTGGCCATCTTTTGCGTAGCTTTCTTACATGGCACCATTCGGCTGGCATTGTGGCCACTGGATTTTTATGGCCCAAGCATTTTTTTTTCGGGGGAGGTGTCCGTGAACTTTGTGTGTCAAAGTAGAAAAGAAAAAGCTTCCCCGCCTGTTTTGAGCGGAACTGGTGAGCCTTTTACTTTTGATGCAAATGTGGGATAACCACTTGCTTCTGCGACTTTTTTTTTCTCCAAGGTTGATTCAGTTATGCTACACCTCTAAAAAACATGCAGAGCGAGCAAAATAAACTTTCAAAGTCCTGTACCTCTTTGAAGCATTTTGAAGCCTGGCTGGGCAATTCTTGAGCCAGCCTTGGATGGCTGGCAGGTCATCTTGAAGGGAAGTACTTAGTTTCCATCAGTCGGACCGCATCTGCAGAAATTCAAAATTGGTCTCAGTGTTAAGCATGTGCGTATAAAAACCAAAAAGCATTCTCCCTTTTATTTAAAAGCTATACTTTGACAACAAAACAAACAATGCAAATTTCGGTGTTTATTGTGTCAAAGCTACATAATGAGGCTATGAGCCACATAAAAAGGTGGGCTCTGGATTCATTTAGATCACCTGCAGACACTCAACACACAAGCATTCTTGTTTATAGCTTCAACTACAAAAGGGACTGCTGTGGCTAGGATTAGACCTGCATCTGTGGCCTTAGCAGTGCAACGTTTTGGCTACTATAGGCCACCACTACTTTGACGAGATGGGCATGAGGTGAGCCCGATTGGGTACCTAGAATCAACCTGGGCTGTTTGAGAATTTTGAGGTAAGCTTGCTGTAGAGAGTCACTTGTCATAAACTGTGGGCTTCGAACTATTTCTTCACAGCACAAATTTGCGCAAGTTGGGTCGAACTGCGATACATGTGATGGGACAACAAAGAAGACCACAAAGGACTAGCGCTGGTCCTCTGTGGTCTTCTTTGTTGGTTCTGTGTGGTCTTCTTTGCTGTCCCGTCTTTAGTGTGCTACTTAACCATGTTTTATATTTCTTCCCCTTTGACTATTGTTTTGTTCACAATTTTCTCTTTGTCTGCCCAAATCAGTGGGTCGTCACTGCAGCGCCTAATTTTGAACACATGCACACCTTGCGATGATTTCCGTCACATGTTTTGGTTTCGCACAATCCCTTAGCTTCACTAGGTCAGACCGAGGAAGGCGAGTCTTCAAGCCAGCACAAGTGTCATTCAAGCACTTCAACTTGGCTCACACTCCACAAGCGGGCAGCAGGCATGGATATCATGTTAACACTAGTGCCTCATCTCACACACCATTACCACTTAAAGGAGCACTGACACCAATTTTTGGCGTTAATATTATTGCACAGTTTGCTTCCTACACTCCACAGAATACCCTGGCTGAAATATGAGTGGCCTGCGACGCGAAGAGCATAGTTTAATTGGATCTCATTTATCGCGCCGACGGAGCAGCGGGTGGAGCGGCACTCAGCAAATGGACATCAGCGTGACATCACCCCGTGAAGCCAAAAGAAGTGACGCGACAGCGGTCGTCAAGAACTCGTGAAGTCACTTCACACGCGCGGCCCCACAAGCAGCGAGAGGGCGCAACACACTCTCAAGCGGGCGCCGGTGACGTCCGCACAAAGCGGTGAGGTCAGGCCGGGATTTTGTCATATGCACCGTTCGTGATGAAAGCGCGGGAATTTGAAACAAACGACTTTCAGCCTGTTCAATGTAATTAACTATCGCGCGCTAAAGAATTTGAAATGCTTTTTCGGCTTCGCCAGACCATTAAGCATCGATAAAAGCAATAAAAGTGTAACATAAAATTTTCGTGTCAGTGCTCCTTTAAAATGTCACCACAGGCTTGAGTGCCAAAATTTTTGTAACTCTAGCCATGGTCGTTTGAAGCAACAAAAAAAATAAAATCAGGCAACAGGGACGGCACTGAGCTAGCACGAAATGAACCGCATTATCCGCACCGCTGTCGGCGCGCCTGTCCAACCATACAAATGGAATCTGCGCTGCTGCTCCCATGCTACCAAGCACTCGAGAGGCCAGTGCATAATAACCCTATGAGAAGGAGCAAGAAGCTGGACGATTTTGGCTCCGACAAATGTAAAAATGTTTTGGGCTGTATTGGCTTATATCTGAGATGTTCTCTTGCAGCTTTGTTCGTTTCATTGTGGGAATCGTTCAGCTCAACATGCAACAGATTCAAGAAACTTACTCCATTTTACTCTGTGGTAAATGTTAACTTAAAATGTATGATTTCCACTTATTTCTGCACCAGACACCAATAAAACTGGACTAATGTGCTGTCATTGGCGTTATAAGAGAAAAATGGAAGTGCGAAACAAACTGCATCACATCCTACTAATGGCTATACACCGTGTAAAATATGGAAGGTTTTCCGCACCAAGGACACATCTCGGCTATCAGGCATGCCGTAGTGGAAAGCTATTGAATAATTTAATGGGGATTTTTAACATGCACCTAAATCATGACAGTTGGGAGATTTTTTATAATGCTAATCAAAGATGATTTAGGTGGATTTCCTAGTGAAAAATGCGATAAAAAAAAGAAGCACTGGTAGACACACCTCCAACATTAAAGCCTTACTGTGTACTGCTATACGGCACACTGCAGATCTTACAACGTTAAGTTACACAAGGTACTGGCTAGTTGATTCTTTATAATTTGAAAAATACACTTACTGCATGATTACATGAGGACGGGAACACGAGGACGACAGGGTGTTCTGGCTGTTGAAAGTATTGATGGGAAGTACACGTGTTGTTGCTTCTTCAAAGAACAAGTGTGGTGCTCAGCCTGTTATCCTCCTGCTTGGCTATCATTTAATCGTACAGTGTGTACTTTTTGTATAGGTTAATCCCTTTGGGCTTAATACTGATACAGCTTATATTGATTTAGGAAGTGCATTTTCAGAAAGCATGCAAAGCGTGCCGAAAAAATACAAGATTGCTGTACCTTTTGGTGGCATTCCAAAGCTTGAAGGGGCAATTCCTCAGCCAGCCTTGAATGCCTGCCAGGTTCTCTTGCTATACACACTCCAGCACCGCCTGCAGTACAAATAATAAGCTCCAGTGAAGTGGGCATGGCCTTTTTCCTGCACAATAAAAAAAAGAATACTAATGCAGAGAAATATTGCCTCCCATGCATCATGCATGCAAAAACAAGCTATGACTCTTTGTACAGACAGTATCTCTGTTAACAAGAGAGTGCACTACATGTGTTGCACTGTCACTTCATTTCTGATAACAGAGAAGTTGATGCAACCACAGCAATATCAACCCCCTGCACTTAGCTAAAGCCCTGCACACATTAACCTGACGCAGACATGAATAGATTGATCTGTTCACTCAATCCTCCTCTGCATACATAAACTGATTGATTGTAGGGCTTAACGCGCCGACGCAACGGAGGCGATGAGGCGCGCCGTAGTGGAGGGCTCCGGATTAATTTTGACCACCTGGGGATCTTTAACGTGCGCCGAAATCTCGTACACACGGGCGTTTCTGCTATTCGTTCCATCACTCTGCATACATAAACTGAACAAAATATAGGGCGTTTAGGTAGACTCATGAAAACAACCTTTTACATCAAACCAAGTTGTGCACCTCTGCAGGAGGTGTAGGTTAGCGCAATTGTGCCTACAGGCGCAAGTGGGCTGCCGAGTGAGGCTGGAAGCATGGCAGAAGGGAGCGACAAGAGTTGCCTAACTGCTTGTGAACTGTTGACTCAGCCTGTCTACTTATACATGTTCTTCACCAAGCAGACAGTGTCCAAATCAACTATACTCACCTCGTAGGCTTTCACACTCAACCCATGCACTTATACGTGGGCGCACTGAATTGGAATAAGAAACAACTAAGAAGCAACTATCTACTCAACCCTCCTCCCATTTCTGTATGCAGGACTATTTAATAGTCTAGACTACTATAAAGCACTGCCGACAAACAAACAGGAGAAATTTTAACTTTTTTTTTTGGGGGGGGGGTGGCATCATAGTTACTGCCGCCTGGATCATAGTTACTAGATCATAGTTACTGCCGCCGTTTACCGCGCGTGTGAGCCCGCGTCTTACAAGGAGAGCCCGGTGTCCAGGCTTGCACGTGGCACTCGCAAAAAAACAACATGAAAACAGTTCACGTGTGTTCACGCCTCAAAGGGAGCACAAAACAGCTCGCGCTACAGACGTCCAGTTCGCGAAATTCGTCGGCGCCGGTTCTAACACGTGTTGACGCGTTCAACTTTGGGAGAAATGTGAAAGCCTGCGATCCGGAGACGGACGCCAGTCATGCATGAGGAAGACGGCGTACGATATAGATGAATATGACGATGACCTCTACTGCCACAATGTGAACATGTAAATAAACAAGTTCAAGGGCTTACATAGAAAGAAATCCTCCAGCTTCGTTATGGTTCAAACCTTGCGCGACTTAGTACAAGCTTCGCCAATTTTTTTGGTGTAGCCATAACATTATTCCCCGTTCAAATAAATTTATCCTCAAGTTCATTTCTCGTGTCATAATTTAGACAAAGCGCGTTCAAAGTTTCATAAATATTTCACGGCAATTGTGTTGTAAAAAAAACACTGGTACCATCATATGCTTTACCACCAAGTAATTATGAATCGGGGTTAGCTGGAAATGACGTGAATCCCAGTAAACGGTAAAAAAACAGCTTCAACTCTAAAGAACGCGCTTGCGAGTAGATTTCAATTCAATGTTATATACATTTAGAAAAACGAAGAACACCTAAACCAGTCCTTTACAAGCGCTGCTTTTTCAATGAGTGTTGTGCCTGTGTCTTTTAAGACACCTTGGTTCTCCAACAAATTTGCTATGGGAATGTAGACTGGCTGCACGTCCAGGCCGATTTTGTTGAACTATTGAAATTTCACTGTAGCGCGCATATCAATGCCTATGGTTATTAAGTATCGTTGCAATATATGATGAAGAAACGACATTCTGATTATTTTTCAGCCGGAGCTTTGAATACATAGTGAAGCGTGCACGTGCACAGCCTGCATGCGCGTAGGAGACAATTAGGTGTAAAAGGGCCGTACGCATACGATGTTTGCATAATAAAAAAGTTTCAAAAAATTTGACATTTTTTTCTGGCTTGTATTAAATTGGTGCGATAACCCAGTTCTCATTCATTTATCCACATACACAACCACGTGTGTGTGTCTGTGAGAGAGAAGTAGCCACAGGGGTTTATCCAGAATTTAGGCTTCTAGGGGGTGATTAAATCCTTCTGGGGGTTTCTTTTGGGGGAATATATAAAACCCTGAGTAGCCAGAGGAAAGAATAGTGTTCCAGTCAATCACACAACTGACGAGCTGTTTGCCACAAACACAAAGCGCGTTTCATGCATGAAATGGTCTATTTAGCCATCTGGCGCAATCCACCTGGCATTTTCCTTTCTTCTTCACCTGCCACCTCGTTTCCCACCTGTCAGCGAATCCGCGATGAGTCCTCTTTCCTAGGTTTGACTCTTTCACGCTTGATTGGACTGGATTCGGAAAACGTTATCGGGGCCTGCGAATAAAGCCCTATTGCTAGGTCTTCTGGATTTAATAATGTTCCCTCAACCTCCGTGAGACGCGTCCAGTAGACACCGTAAGAAATTAGTTCTCACGATAATTTGCACTATCTCATACCAAACGCAATGTAGGCGATCACGTTCTGTAAGCAGAGCCTTTTACAGCCAACGTCGTTTAGACGCAGTTATGTGCGTAAACAGAGGGGTGCAAAAGGGGCAATTGCACTTCCAATTGCCCCACAAGAAGAGTTGCCTACTTCCACTTGTTCTTTGCCCTCCCCTCGCAATGCAAATCCTGCCGACGACCATAGCTCAGCGACCTCAGCGCAACGTGGTAAACGCAAAGAAATTAAAGGTTTTTCCTTTCCACAAAACGTCTGTCACGAAGCGACTATGGCACGTCTTGCGTAGATAGCCAGAAGACATTATTAGTAGGTGTCTTCGATTCTAAGCTAGAAAAGACGTGTGCACGACAATGATTGCAGTACAGCTAGACGATATCGCGTCATTGAAAACGTCTTCAACACCTTTTTAAAATGCCATCTCTTAGCTGTCTTGCAATCAACGTCATGTAGACGTGTTCAATAGCTGAACATCTGACACATCTATTAGTGATATCTTTCAGCTGTCTACACAAAAGGTTCTGTAGACATCTCATGGTAGACGCTTTGTAGGTGTCTTAAGAATCTTACAACACCAGCCAGCTAGGACAAACGCCTTGTACACGTTGAGGTTCATATGTCCTCTAGCCATCTTAGCACAGATGACTTATCAACATCTCACGGAGCTCAAGATGTCGGAGATCTTGCACAGGTGTCCTGTAGCTATCTCTCTTAAGACACCTTTGAGACATGCAAAAATAGACGTCTTATAGGTAACTTTTATAGCGCAAGATGTCTAAGACCTCGAAAGACCATGGTAGACATCTCTAAGACGTTTTGTGTTCAGTGGGCGAATGTGGTACGTCCAGCTTGGCACCCCAATGCACACAATCATTTCCACATCACTGAATTCGCTGAATCACAGCACGGCATATCCTCGCTTGGTGAACTCTTTTGCTGCATGTTGTTGCTGACGGCAACGTGACTTGTATACTTGTAGCATATGGGGGAGCACAACTAGTGGTGTCACACTTCGTCCTCGATTCTTTAGGGAAAAGACCGGTGTCGTCGTGTTGTCGCCGTTTCACCGGCGAGGGCTCAACGTGACGGCTTCATTCGTGAGTTGGCCCAGAGAAACAGACAACACGCCGCCGAGGGACACTTCGACGATACAATTCAACATATCACGCCGGTATCATCTACGTTGAAACCAACTCGGGCGCAGAACAAATTCCCAGGGCAAAATGACGCAATAACAATAAAAAAACGGCGAAGCGACCGTACCGCTCACACACGATGCCTTTGGCAATCGCCTCCACATGCTTTGGTTGAAGCCGGCGGCTACGTTGACAGAAACTCGGTCATCAAACAAACGCCAAAGTGAACCCACCGCTGCTGAAAGGCGCACTTGCGCAATGGCGATAAAAAACACCTTACCGAAATGCAGTAACATTGAAAGCAGTTGAACAATCACACCTCCCATTAGGGCGGTCTGAACGGACACAGGCGGGGGATGTCCGTTGCAAGGCCGGCAGCCGACTCCTTTCTTTCGGCGACACTTTTTACGAAACTTTTCACGATATTTTTGCAAGAAATGCTCCGCAGGCTATAATAGAGCCTTTCAGTGGTTTGCAAACTGGTGGTTAGTTTTATTCTCTTGGGCTAACTTTCAATCAAATTTTTCGCTTAATTATCTACCCAACTCTTCGTACTAGAGAACATGTCCCTGAATTACAGAAATTAGCTAAGCTTCTTTTGCAATCCATTGAAACGACTCAACAGACCAGCCGCTAGTCCCCATGCAGCACACTTCAGGCGTCAACATTCGCGTGGTACATCAGGAAATAAATGTTTTCTTTCTAACACGAAAGTGTTTTATCCCCGGACACACAAAGGTTTTGAATGGCGTCATATCCTTCACGAAAGTGACGCCACTTCAACGAAGCAAGCGGCCTGTAAAGGGTGCACCCTTGCACACAGGGTTTCCTTCCGAGGAAGCAACCTTTAGTAGTAAAGAGTACGTTATATATAGGGCTGTTTGTTTTGGGTGCTACATTTTAACACGGGAGTATTTTATGCCGGGATACACCAAGATTTCACTGACGTCATAACCGCCCTGAAAATGACGCCAGTACACCTTTGCCGAAGCGACCCGCCAGCAGGACGTCACTCACAAAGCACACCCAGAAGACAGCCGCCGACGCGCAAATCATACTTAGCTGCCGATTTCGCTGCACATTTCGCTTTCGTGTTTACCGATTCCTATGACCGAGGAATCAACCACAGTTTTTTTTCAGAATGTCTCTCCTAGGTTTTTTCTACCGTTCCGTGCTTTTTTGTTGTTGTCTATGACCGAAGTATCTTGGAAAGTCTGATATTTTCGGGACCAATGCTGGAAGAAAAAAATGAAAATGGTTGCGGGTTCAGGGTAAATGAAGAGGCTAATCACATCCGCCGAAAAGCGGGTGCGGCCTCCAAATTTGGCCGTCACGACCGCCTAAGTGATGCAAGCTATCAGCAGTTAGGGCTGCGCACATGTGCATGTTTAAAGGGTACTTGCATGAAGCGCAGGAAGAGGCATTAACACGGTATGTGCAAAGTAAAATGCACGGAGATGCTTCAGGCGGATTGCCCGCGGTGATGCCAAATCATTACATGTTATTCACGCTATTGGGTCGAATATGTCTTTACATTGACGTGAGACACCGTGCCATAAAACACCGCATTTGGTATCCCGAATCAAGAAAGAACGTACTGGGAGAGAATTAGAAAAGAGGAAAGGGGTGCACAGAAAGGAATAAACACCGCAAACCTCCAGGAAAATTTTAGGTTGGAAAGATCTTAAATTTGGATGCTGGCTCTTCGCAGTATGGAGTCTGCAAAGCTGGGCAAAAAAGGGTTGCAGCCCTCGTTCACATCCCCTCCTCTCCTCTGGGAATGAAGGAAGCCCCACATGACGTGTACTCTGTCACTATTTAAGTGGCATAATGGATATCCTCCTCACCCAGTGTACCGATGTGCTTCGCTAACAAATGGTGCGTGAACGCTCTGTCGGTCGTTAATAAAAGGTTTTGCTTGGCGAGTTGGTTAATGGCTCAAAAAATAACAAAAAAGCGCAATGAACGAGGAGAGAAAAACTTAATTGGACCGGACGAGCCCTCACTATCAACTTCCAGTTTTCTTGTCGTGCTTAATTGCGACAATGTGTTCGCCTTGAGATTAATGTATGAAGTGCCATTCTCATGTTGAAATTATTCCGTAGGTGTTGGGTAATGGTGGGTTTACGTGCAGTAAGCGTCTGCCCCCATCCTTACCTTTCAGAAATTCTTTGTACACTTGCATCTTTTCCGAGGTATATTTCCGGCGGCAAAACGTCCGTCATTGTTGCCGCTGAGGTGGAGGTCCTCGCCGACGAGGTACCAATGATATATACAAACGTCTCCTTTGGTGCGATTGCGTCCCCTCATTGCCATCGTCATGGCCCCCAACCCAGTACGTCGTTTTGCTCTCTGTTACTACCAATTTCTGCCGTTGGTGGGGCTAAGCTGTTCGGTATTATTTCTGGCTTTCCCTCTGTGTTGCGATGTCTGAGGAACATTGCCGATCGCTTCTGTTACCATTACGTTACGGCTATTAGCCTTTAGGCTATTAGCGTAAAGTTTAAACGAGCGTTGCTACCTTTTTAGTTAGCATGCTAAACTTATTTACCCCAACTAGCTTGCATTACGGCGATTCACCTAAGGGAAAGTCGTTTTGCCCGTGGTTCCGGCGCATCAGGCTGTTTTGAGTGAAATTCAATTGAAAGGAGGCTGGTTAAGATCGGTCAGATCAGGTAAATTTAGGTGTAAAATAATTTTGAATTTAGCTTAAGATGGATTAGGTTTCGTAAATGGGATATCAAGACAAAATACAGGTTTCGCCCTTTAAAAGCACTGTTTTGTCCAGATACCATCATAATTTGCAACCGACCAAATTTAATAATTTTAATTTATTTCAATACCCTCAACGCCGAGAGGGCGTTGCAGAAGGCAGTGGGTATTGGCATAAACATAACTAGTTGCTACTCCCAAGCCAATTTCACTAACGCCTTCCAGATTAGCGGCTGCCGCAATCTCCCAACGCTATGGCATATGAGGGGACCATTCTGCGTCGTATCAGTTGCGTTTGACCGAATCACTTTAATGCTAGCGTTAACACACTGAAAACTAGATTTAGTGCTGCGTCATATTACGTAGCCCCTGCCCATGATGTATCACTTGTAATTTGCAATAATGTTTTTTTAATGTGTGATTGTTGGGTTTAGGTTGCGTTCAAAGCGCCTTTAAAGCAGGAGGTGCTCCGGAACCACCTGCTATCCGACTCCCCCAATCACCACGCTCGTTCGATGGTGATAATGCCCTTAATGTGCTTGGTTTACACGCGCTACGGAGGAACGGCCAACACTAAAATGCTGACTGTGCCCACCCGCCGCCCACCCCCCCCCCCCCTTCCCCTATGAGAACGTACCCTTAGTATCGGTTAATTAAGTGTTTCAGGCAAGACATTCGGCCTTTAATTGGCTCAAAGCGAACTTTGATAGACCCGCCCTTACAGATTGATATCACGGAATTGTGCATGGTTTAGGCGTTGACCTGCCCCTCGTGTCACCTACAAGTTTGTATGGGGAAATTACGTTTTTCAGAGAAGGTAAGGAGGCGCTTAATCACATAAAACGCACTGCGATAAAATTTCAGATAACGCCGCATGGTTCCAGAATGTCCTTGGCAAAGACGAAAAGCAGGCATCAGCCCACGTCCCCGTGTACATGTGCTACGTTGCAGCTAAGATCATGCAAGGCACTCTGATTTATTTGGAGAAAAACTAGAAGACGTAGACGCATTTTGCGTCATGGTCATTGCGGTTGTCCAGTTATAATACCCCTCCTAAACGTTTCCTAAACTTCCCGTTCCATAAGTAACAATATTATGGTTTTCCTACCCGTTTTCTTCGTTTTCTTTTCCTCCGTCATCCTTCACACGAAAGCGTTATAGCAGGGGGGTTACAAGTTTGAAAAAACAAGTTTTCATACAGAGCAGACACTTGTACATTTGAGAGCCCCTTCCACTCATGTATCATTTTGACAAAAAAGGAATTTGCAAAATTTCGAGTCGTGGGGTGGTATTCCCTGAGTTTAAAGAAATTATCAATTCGATTTGATAAATAATCTGGCATCTGTAAATGCGGATCCGTGTTGATTCCAGTTTTATTATTACATATTAAATATGGAAGTTTGAATCGCAATTTTATTCCACGTAATAAAAGTAGCTCCCAATTCAATTCTTGTTTCATAGCATTACAACTTTCCCGCCATTGATACCGTCCCTGGACGAACCCTGCCGCCCTGTTCTGTGTTTTTTCTATCTTATCACTGAGCGATACCTGCGCCGGATCCCAGACAGCGCAGGCGTATTCTAAACACTGGTCGTGCACACGTCAAATATGCACATTCTTTAGGTCGCTGGTGCGCCCACCTTAAGTTACGCTGAATAAACTTTAACACTCTCACTGCTTTCGCGACAACGTATTCTACATGTACATCCGATGAACAGTCAGAAGAAGAAAAAAACACGCAGGTATTTTTAGGTTGTCTTGGCGGTAACTGGCACACCATTTATACAATATCTATATTCGATTTTCTTTTTCTTCTTTGAAAAGCAAAGGTTAACACACTTATTAAAATTCAAAGATATTTTCCCCGTTTTACACCAGTCATGAATACGCACCAAGTCATTTTGAAGTTGGGAGGCACCCTGCTGAATCTTAATTTTCCGGTGGACTATACAATCATCGGTAAAAAGCAGGATAGACGATGACATACCAAATGAAATATCATTGATATAAATTAAAAACAACAGAGGACTCAAAACAGAGCCCTGTGGCACACCTAATGTCACGTCAACATAATTGGATGCTTTTCCATCCAAAACAACCCATTGGCGACGATGTTGTAAAGAATTTTCGATCCACATTATCACATTTAGGTCTAAATTAACGGACTTGAGTTTTTGCAAAAGGAGAGCAAACGAAACCAAAAAAAAAACCTTTTTGGAAATCAAGAAAAATACAGTCAATCTGCCCATTTTCGTCAATACTAGAAGATAAATCGTGATAAAATTCAACGAGCTGCGGGTACAGGATGCTCCTTTAAGGAATCCATGCTGATTTTATATTAACAATTTGTGCTGTGTTATATGTCGGATTATTTCATTGTACAAGACGGGCTCAAGTACTGTGCAGGCAATTGATGTTAATGAAATCGGTCCATAGTTGACAGCTTCGTTTTTAGGTCCACCTTTGTGGATCGGTACAACGTGTGCCATTTTCCAGTCATCTGGTAATACACCAGTAGATAAAGACTTCGAGTAAATAAGGTAAGGATACATAGAAATAGGTTCGCGCTTAATATTCTTGGTAAACGAGAGCAGATTTTGCTAGTTCTGCGATATGCCGGATGAAATGACTACATCACGGTTTAATATATTGCCCCTAGCACAAGAAAAATGCCAGTCAATAATATTCGAGCAACAGCTAGGGTAAAGGGCTAGCCGTATGGCGTAGCCGTGCAAACGTCGATGACAATCGTCCAAGACTCCGGGGTGTCGTCACAAGCAGTAGCCCCAGCGATCACACTCAACTGCCACTACAAACCTGTTTCCAACATAGAAGCGCTGCAGCATCGGCGCTTTGCCAGGGACGACGGCTCGCTCACTTGATTACACTCCACTTCAAAGAAATACACGTTAACTGATGTTTTCAATTGTTTATTGACCAAAGGGAGGACCTAGGCTTGCTAGGGTTATCGGATAGGTAGTGAGGAGACTAAAGTTTAAAGTTCCTCCTGTAGTGAGAGCTTATAGTAGACATGAGCTCTTTTCAAGAGGGTGTCAACTTCACAATAGACCATCACTTTGCACTTCTTTTAGGCCGCCCTTATTGCCTCTCTGTGCAATTTGAAAGACAGTGTGTTCTAACTGTGGGTGTGAAAGCCAGAGGGGGTGTGAAAGACAGAAGAAAGGAGAACGTTCTCTATATTTCGAAATTGTGGGAACCGCTTGCCGAGATGATGGAGTAGCGAAATGGGTGGTTGGGCGCGTTGGTGGTTGTCCTTATCAAATTATTAGGTTGGGTGACTAGCCCAAACACTTCAAGATTGGATGAAGATTTGCAAGAATGAGCGTTTCGTAGTTAGGGGAACTTAACCATTGAAAGTAATTGCATTTGCGGAGTGTCTCTAGGGCGTAGGATGTATTAGGGATGGCTTTAGGGATAAGCATTTTGCGGTATCTGTTGAGCGATGACTGGTTCTGTCGGTATCTGTTTCGGTATCGAGGGAAGTGTCCTTGGGCCTTTCTTTTTTCTTGTTTATATAAATGATATTACAATATGTGCTAAACAAGGTGCAGTAATCCGCTTATTTGCTTATGATTGTCTTTTATTCTGTTCAATTACCTACTTAAATGATTAGATAATGATGCACCAATCTGTTGAAGCCATAACTACGTGGTGTGACCGCTGGGGAATGAATGTAAACCCTGGAAAAACTATGTTCATGCGCGTTACTACCAGGAAACAGCCATTTATTTACCCGTACACTATAAAAGGAACCCCCATTTTACTAACAGAAAGTTACAAATATCTTGGCGTAACAATCACTAACAAACTAACTTGGTCTTCTTACATTGAAAAGATTTGTTCATCCACACGTAGCAAATTAGGCGTGCTAAGGAACAGACTCAGTAGTTCTCCCCCCAGTACTAAACTGCTAGCATACAATACAATAATCAGGTCTGGTTTGGCATATGCATGTGAGGTGTGGGATCCGCATACTAAAAAAGATAATAACAATCTACAGAAAATCCAAAGGTTAGCCGTCCGTTTCATTTTCAACCGATGTCGCCAGTCCGATTACTCAACTGAACTAATGTATTAAAACAAAATCCAAACTTTAGAATGTCGCAGGAAAACAGCAAGACAAAACGTTTTTCTATCTATTCAGCAAAAAAGTTTACTAGACCTATCAAACATTCTTTCTCCGTTACCTTCGCATCCAACTAGACGATAACATTCACAAAACTTCACTACTATCTTTGCTCGAAATAACAATTTCAAATTCTCTTTCTTTCCTCGCACAATAACAGAATGGAACGAACTACCACATCACATTTTTTATTCTGGAAACGTGTTAAGGTGTATTGAAATTTTTTTTTGAAGTGACTTAGATCTTGTACCGTAATATGTCGTATATTTTCCTGTTAGTTTTTGCCACCTGTATTGTTTCCTTTTTTGGTCATGTGCTCGTATTGTACCACCCCCACTCCTGCCTTGGCTATTCTTAGCCTGCAGTATTTTTAAATAAATAAATAGAATTGTGGCAATTGCGGCTGCCCTTGTAGGAGTTGAACCAACGGGAAATTCATCTCCGTAATCGCGGAGGGCTGCTTTGGTGTCCTTTGCACATCTCCACACATCTCACAGGATATCACAGGTCTGCACTGCTGTCAGCGGTCGTCTTGCACAAAGGGTTTGCTCCGCTTGACGGGCCAGGAGTGACATCGCTTGTAATAATAATTAGCATGATTCGGCTTGTCTGTAATATGCGTGCGTGACAAACAAGCGTTATCAAAGCCAGCGACGCATATTCCATTTAAAACGTGGCATTCGTGGCTCGCAGAGAAGAAATCGGAGATAATCTGCGAAAGCTTTTCTTGAGTACATACGGTAGTTTTCGCGAAATCACTTGCAGCACAAGTGCATTTGGCCTCGTGTGCAAGGTCGGTGCGTGAGAAGCAAGCGTGATAACTGCCATAATTTCTCAAATGCGGACGAAACTAAACACAAGCGACAACAATCACCGAGGACAAAAGTAACTGTATGAACTTCATTCCTTATACCCTCACTCTGCGCTGAAGCTCAGTGGTTAAACGCTCGACCTTCCCCATTCCGCCCAAAGAGTCCATAGTTCGAATCGACGCGGAACGTGGGTTTTTTTTTTTCTTTCTTTTCTGCACTGAGCATTTTACCATTTCTCCCCCCTTCCTTTACCACAGTAACCGCTTGCCACCCCCTACCTAATTCCAGAGTGAAAAAGTTCTCTCCCTCAAAAAACTACCGTGAACTAATTAAACAAAAAAGTCAACTTTTTCGTTAACATCAGCGCAAATTTCTCAGGGTAATTTCATGTGTATTTAGTTTTGCAACTAAAAATCTCAATTGTGAAATTTAAAAACAGTTCGGTTAAAAACAGAACGATTATTACCAATATTAGCGTACGAACATGACTTTCGTTAAAAATAGAGCTGTTATTATTGCAGTCTGGCAACTACCTCTCACTTTCTATGTTTGTTTGTATGTATCTGCGCTGCTATTGCTGCCGTGTTTTCTTCAGTTTTATACCTCGATTTTTATATTAGGTCATATTTATAGAAAATGTCGGTTCTTCCGACACACGCGTGTGTTGAACACACGGGGACGGGCAGAACGCAGGTATTACGATCATCGCCGTCTGCTTCACGCGTCATAAATGATGGATAACGTTGCAAGCGAACAAATTGTGCTGTTCGCAAGCTGAAGACTGCAGTAAAGACGTATTTTGCGTTGGAAACGCCGTTTGTAGTAGGGTAAGTACGGGTTTTTGCAAACAGTACTTGTTTGGAAGTTATTTTGCGTATTTGTGGATTACTAGTTCACTAGCCCTGACCCGCCGCGGTGGCTCAGTGGATAAGGCGTTGCGCTGCTGAGCACGACGTCGCGGGCTCCATTCCCGGAAGCGCTGGCCGCTTTTTTGATGGAGGCGAAAAGCAAAAACGCCCGTGTGTACGAGATTTCGGCGCATGTTAAAAATCCCCAGGTGATCAAATTAATCCGGAGCCCTCGACTACGGCGCGCCTCATCGCCTGCGTTGCGTCGGCGCGTTAAACCGTCAATCACAGTTCACTAGACCCCCCCCCTAATTTGCTCTGAAGGCTTAGGTGACCCTGCTGGAATTACCGGTTCACTTTCCGCGACAGTCAGCATCAAATCGTGGTGAAGCTGGACCTTGGCTACGATGATGGCGCTGTAGTACAGGTCTACTCTTTATTTGACATCACGCGATGCCTTTTAACACCGGGGCATGTGTGTGTAGCCTGTCTATCCAGAATTGACCGCGGCTGCGGATCGAAGTCTAAATTTAGCGTGGGCTGCGCTACGCCGTGGCCACTACACCCGGGTGGACAGCCGCGGTAGATAGAAAAATAACTTGGAGAGGAGGCGCTCCAGAAATATTTGCGAAAACGCTACACTTAATTCCGTTCGGAGTAGCTTGCGGGGAGTGTGGGGGTTTTTAGAGGCACCTGTATTGTTGTAAACCAGTGCAGAATGTTACGCGAGTTTGTAAGGTACCATTATCCGAAAACCGCAGCCCACACAGAAACTAACAAGGAATACTGTAGGAGCTCACTCAACTAGGAGCCTCTACTACCACAGCCCAGCCCTTAACGAAGGCTAGTGATACCGATGGACTGCGTTTGTTAGGGCGGCTCGTGCACTATGGGGTGAATAAGGCCCACCTAATCAAGGCTCTCAGCTACGAAGTGCTCAAATTTTGGTAGTGTAAAGAAAAAAATAGTAACTGATGCCAAACACTTCCTGCTGTGACACGCTGGCTTCACTCAACAATGCACGAGTTCAGCGCAGCCGTTTCTCTCCAATTGCATTGTGCTTCTAGGTGTGTTGTTCATAAAGCGCTACCCAGCAGGGATCCTTCAGTGCAGCAGTGCGTAGCTGAAAGCCAACGGTTTGAAGTTGAATGTACAAGTTGAATCTACAGCAAGATTTAGACAATATTAGGTCATGGTGCGAAAATTGGAAGATGGAGCTAAATTCAGATAAATGTAAGTTAATGCGTGTCTCACGTCTAAATGAGGTCCCCCCAATATATAAGCTAAACAATATTCACTTAGAAAGCGTAAAATCTTACCGTTATCTTGGCGTGCACCTAACTTCCACATTATGGTGGAAACCACATATCGAGACCATAACAAGCAGTGCGAACCGCATGCTAGGTTTCCTGCGAAGGAATTTTAGCAGAGCCCCCGTTTCATTAAAACTACTTTTGTACAAAACGTTAGTTCGACCCAAACTTGAGTATGCCGCCGCCGTATGGGATCCATGTCACGCTAATCTTCATCAAACCATTGAACTTGTACAAAACAACGCATGTCGTTTCATCCTATCAAATTATAACCGCACTGCCAGTGTCTCATCCATGAAATCTACACTGTCTTTACCTTGTCTATCGCTTCGTCGGGAAGTTTTTCGCCTTTAGTCTCTTTTTCAAGATATATAATCATGCCTCACTTACACACAATCTTATCTCGCTGCCTGCGTACCGCTCTGCTCGTATAGATCACCAACATAAAGTCGCGATAACACAATGTCGCACGAATACCTACTTTTATTAATTTCTTCCAAATACGGCAAATGACTGGAATCGTCTACCTAGCGACATTGCGCAGATATCTGACTTTACTCTTTTTCGTCAGACTTTATGTGCTTTTTTCTTGGGCGACGATGCGGCATGACTAATTTTCATACTATTATGTTACGCGTGCGGATTAGCATTGCTTATACTATCTTTTGGGTTGTTTTTTCAGTGTTGCTGTTCTGTCAATTTTTTGTATTACCAGTGCAACATGTCAGCCCACGTGTTTTTTGTGTGAGTGTTTTGTTAGTGCCGCAGTTGTGTTCCTTTACATTTTCTGTTTTTTCTGTACCCCACTCCCCTCTACAATGCGTAAGCGCTTGAGGGTATGTGAAATAAATAAATAAATAAATAAATATGTGACTACGAAGGGGCCGCGTATGTGTCAAGCAATCATCGAGGAGCTCACTCAACTAGGAGCCTCTACTACCACACCCCAGCCCCTAACGAAGGCTAGTGATACCGATGAACTGTGTTTGTCAGGGCGGCTCGTGCACTATGGCGTGAATAAGGCCCACCTAATCAAGGCTCTCAGCTATGAAGTGCTCAAATTTTGGTAGTGTAAAGAAAAAAATAGTAACTGATGCCAAGCACTTCCTGCTGTGACACGCTGGCTTCACTCAACAATGCACGAGTTCAGCGCAGCCGTTTCTCTCCAATTGCGTGTGCTTCTATGTGTGTTATTCATAAAGCGCTACCCAGCAGGGATCCTTCAGTGCCGCAGTGCGTAGCTGAAGCCAACGGTTTGAAGATATGTGACAACGAAGGGGCCGCGTATGTGTCAAGCAATCATCGAGGGCTGCATCGACGTTGCTCCCCACAGGATTTCGTGGAAGGCCAAATTTTCTCAGCTGTCTCGCATATTCGAAAAGACAATTAACCCTTTCACTGCCATGGTTTTCTTAAGGCTGGTCAATTAGGAGAAATTTTGTAGTAATGCTGTATCATTCTTTGCAAAACGTGAACAATCTATTCAAGGTTGCACTTACTAGTTAAAGAATTATTACCTGTTAATTAGGACGTCAAGATGTTTGAAAAACTTTTTAGTGTAATATTGTTTAAAATAATGCACCACACTAAGCAGCAGCTAACACACAGATAGCAAGGCTCCCTTAGGTGTTTTGGTCGTATCTGACTCGCCATGGCCAGCGCAACCATCCCACTGAGATAATACAAAGTAATACCCGTGCTACATGAGTATTTCGAAGGCCTTCGAGTCGGATGTCATATGACTCAAATGACACCTTTGAGCTGCTACACAACGTTTTTCAAAGGCATTTGGTTAAAATGGCATTTGAGTCAAAGTAGCACGACAACTGACCTTTGAGAGTCTCAAAGGCCTTTGAAACACGAATGGTCGTAACCTCGAGCTCAGTTTCTGCAAGCCGTAATAACAAATAATTATTTACGAGTAAAACTTGGTGTTTTAAGTGCAGGATCTTCCCAATTTGTTACTTGTTTTCGTTCGTTGTCACTCGCTCTACGATTACGAGGTAACTTAGTACAAAGAAGACAAAAAGAAACTGACTGCATTGTGCATGTTTTGTGCGCGCTTATACATCGTTATCAATTTGATCACGAATAATTGCTTTTTTCCCCATTTACACTCTAAACTTAAATTTTCGACAAGAACGAAACATGTCAGCAGTGGCGACACCAAAACATGGCGGGCAAACGCGGAAACTCGTGTAGATCGACAGAACTCCTTCCAGTTCGAATGACATTTGAAATTTTGAAGGTCATTCGACCGAAATGTGCTTCCAAACGCTCGTGTAGCGCAGGTATACCCCGGGTGAAGAAAGATCCGATGCAGTTGTATGAAATTTACCTGACATGGTTTATACATTTCTGTGGCATATCAATGTATGGCACGGCATGCCCACAATATTTTTTAAACAAGTTGTGGCAGGGAGTTAAATAAACAGGTAACGCAGGTAAACGGGTGTACGTGTGTGTGCACAAATTATCTTGGGAGTGGTAGTAAAAGGGTTAGTAGAGTGTCTATTGCCAGGTATTGCCAGCGTTGTGAATACAGTTTTAGGGGCGAAGCTCCTCTTGCTCGGGCCCTGTCCCGTCCCTCGTTGCTGCCGTGTACATACCGCTGACGGTGATTGTCGCAGGATGCCCCTAGGAATTGGCCAACCAGAGTTTGGACGCAGAGGTCAAAACGTTCAACGCGTTCGTTGTTAGCCAACAAGGAGGAGAGGAAGAAGGCGAGGTTGTCGTTCGTCGTCTGCGAGCTCAAGACACGTACCGGGGGTACGCGACACAAGACGCTCTGCAGAAGGTGACGGCCAAGGTGGCTAAAATGTCACACTGCGAATTTGCCAACTTACCCTTGGAGATTCTTATCGTCAAAACAAGCCCTACATGATCACCACAAACATCGACGTCTTCGACGGGCTTGTCAACGGAGCGGGGGGAAGTCTCAAGCTTTACGAACAAGGAGTGGTGGTCGTGACGCGGTGGCGCCAGGTTTCGACCCCACAACTCTCTGGCCGCGACGGGTGGTACGTGGCTTTCTTCCCAGTGCGCTAAAAACCGAGACGAGAGCATGGCTACAAACGCGCCTTATGTCCTTCACTCATTCAGATGGTGCGCGCCGTCAAAAACACCTATAACAGTCGAGTCTTTATATGATGTGTGGGCGAATGTTTCAAGGTTTTTCCGATAAGCATTATAGCTTCGCCCCTCTCATCATCATTGACTTCGCGGAGATGGCGGGATTTTGTTTTCCAGTACCACTTGTGCTAGCTCAATCCTTAGTATACAAAACCGCAGCTTTTAGCCTATGTTAAAGAACACCTCATAGTATCAAAACCCATAGCACTCTGCAGTTGATCTTACTGCCCATGTTTATAGCTTCTGCGCACTAGCCCCAAATTCGACTTCAAAACCACGACACTTTGACTTTACTGCAGAATATTACATCACGTGAACCCTGACAAGACTGTCATGCTGCATCGTCTGAGATGGCGCATGCTTTTTGTAAAGCTTATGCAGTGCACACTTGCGTACTTTCACATCTCCATGCCTGTATTTTTCCTCGGTTCCAGTGATCAAGCTGCGGAATAACCTCGGCTGCTGCAATGTGCCACATCAAAGTACACCATGTTGGGCTTGTAACCAGGTGCGTACAATTGAGGACCGTTGAATGCGTGTTAAAATGCATCACAACAGATACCTGGGTGAGTTTGTTTAAATTCATGTTCACCGGCACAAAAAGACAGATGGAAAGACGGAGGTAAACACAAACAGGCCGCCACTCACGACTCGGGTTTACTTTAAAAAGAACCAACATATGTACACATTCTCGGCGCATGTCAAGGGCGGATCCAGGGGATTTTGAAGGGGTGGGGGGGCAAAACCAGATGCCGTGATTCGTTGTCACTTGCTCAGGAGGTACTTTTTGATCAACATATTGCAGACAACCATGTGACAAGTTTAAAAAAGGTTCCCTCCTCGCTGCTGCACTCAACGTTTTGAACGGAAAAATTGTTTGTGGGGAGAAAGTGATTAGCATGAAGTGGTCGCGTTAGTTACAACAAATGAGGGGTGCTTTGATCGCCGTGTAGGGTAATGATCCACACTGCGGTCTAAAAAATTACACGTGCCGAAAGATCACTTTCGAGGGGAGTCGAAGGTGGTAGGATGGAGTAGCTGGTGGCTTTAGGGTGAGCGGTTGGTGGGCGATTGCCCTCCTTCCCGCCCTTGGATCTGCCACTGGCGCATGTCACACATCGATGCTACGAATTGCACCACATATTCTTATCTAAATGCGCAATTTCTTGCTGTGATAGTCTTACGGACGGCTGGATGGTGCATTTGTCGCCTCGTTTTCTGATCGTATGGGCTTCAAGTATTATCCTGGCTCTTTGATCTCTATGTTTGTGCAAGCAAGTGGTAGCGCCAAACTTTGCCGTGTATTTATAGTCATCACAATGAGCGGCCTGGTTTGAAAGGATGTCTTTGTTACTGATTGCACGCTAGTGTTCCTTTTGTCTTATGCTGTATTCGGGTGGTCGTTTTAGAGCGCTCCGAAGCACTCCGGAAATAGACTCCGTGTTCGGGTTGTCGAAATCGAGCGCTCAACGTATGTTCGGTTGGTCGTCTCAGAGCGTCGTCCTCCACTCCGAGCTCCTCCGACTGCTCTGACTCCGAAGTGGGAGCGGCGCCGAAATCTGGAGCCGATCGGGTCACGTCACCCCGGCCGCCGCGGCTCGCCCCGCTCGCCTGCCCAGTCGGTGGCGTTCGCTGAGGTCTAGCCAGCGGTTTGTTGTGGGAGTATTTCGGTTTTGCTTCTCGTGCTATTACTAAAGGCATCTTTGCATCATGGCGAAACGGAGACGCCTATTTAGTGTAGGGAAACCGTCTCCGCTGCTTCTGGAGCTCGAAATCGGTGCCGAGGAGGACAGCAGCTCAAACAAAGACGACTCGCACGTTTACGCTACAAAGTTTGCCGAACTGTCAGCCGCACCGCTTCCTTAGTTATAAGTGCAGGAATACGTTCGCAACTTTGGCTTGGAGCTAACTCGTCCGACCTGGAGGCCGTCATTTGATGAAACCAACCGTGTCGTGGTTTAAACACCCTGGCCGGCCTGGCTGTTTGCAGTTGCCGTGTTGGCCGCGCTGCGGCGCCACGGTCGCGTGCTGCGCCAAGATCGGGTACGCATTCGGATGGGGATCGGTGACTCTTGCTAGGATTGGGGGAAGCGGCGCATCGGCGTACTCCGAGTCGTAGTGTCAGAGCGACTACCCGAATACAGCATTACATTCACACATCTTCCCATTAGTTTTACATAGCTCACTCGACCGACCATCCAATATCGTAAACCACCCTTAGCTGGGACTGATGGCACGTTGGAGGGGTGATGGTTATCCAAAATGCGTACTATGCGAGCCTGCGAAAAAAACGGCCAGATAGGTGAAAGCAGGTGCTGGAACATCCAGCTTGCATCAGGAAAAGGAAAAGAATTGGGCATACGTGTTGATTCTGAATGCCTCACAAGCTTTCACACGAGCTGAAGAATGTGGCGTCAAGATATGGGTAAGGGTGCTGTTTAAGGCACCAAAGAAGTCGGAAGGCATATTGCAACCATCAAAAAGAAAGCTCAAACAATGGGCGCAACACGAAGCGAAGGCTGCGGCACAAAACATCAGTCCGAGCATATCAGATGGGCCATAGGGGTGGTTTATGATATTGGATTATCGGTTCAGTGAGCTATCTAAAACAAATTTGAAGATGCATGAATGTAAGGCCAAAGGAACACGAACAGACCATCACGAACAAATGCAACGTCTTACAAATGGCAACCTATTTTGATGAGTGTGTAGCGGAAGCTGCTTAGCACCGCCGCATTCCTTTCTCTCCCGTCTGCAGCCGGCCTGTCGACAGTGCGCCTTTGTGAAAGACTGGTATTCGCGACGCCGGCGCCTGCTCCCTACTCTCCTCGAGGAACAAGTTGTTGTCCGGCCGACTCCTGGGATTAGTCCTGGCGGCATTGCTGTCTGCTCGCTCGGCAGGCCCCTTTTTCCTCTCTCTTTTAGAAGGATGCCAGCGTTCCCCTTCGTTCCATCGTCGGGGGGAGGACTCTCGGCACTCGCAGTCTTTGGAAAATAAACAGTGTGTCTCGAAACTGTAAACCAGCTCCACGTCTGCTTTCTCGCTTCCTTCGGCAGCCGACATTCCCGGCTGCCACAAAAATTGGTGACCCGAACAACGCTTCAACGAATACGCCGCGATGAGCTCCGACGACGACACTGCTGCCTCCACGCCTGCAGTCATCACCACAGAACTGAAGCTACCAAATTTTTGGCCTTAAAATTCAAGAGCTTGGTTCAGCCAAGTGGAGGCCCGTTTTCAGCTCAGGCACATCACCTCGTAGTCGACGAAGTACCTTCACGTCGTCGCAGCCCTGCCCCCAGAAATCGCCTGACGCTATCAACGACATTTTGGTTTCACCCTCCACACAAGGGGAATACGACACTCTGAAAAAGACGGTGCTGGACCGCCTCGAGGCGCTTCAAGAAAGCAGACTTCAGCAGATTTGTGTCGTGAAGAGCTGGGCGAGCAACAACCTTCCCAACTGCTGCACCGGATGCGGCAACTACTCGGTGTGCACGCGCGTCAGGCCGGCCAGCTGCCACTTCTCCGTGAACGTTTTCCGCAATGGCTGCCCCAGTCGGTGCGCGTGGTTCTCGCCGGTTCAAATCAGACATCCCTTGATCGACTAGCGCAACTTGCTGATCGCATCACGGAATACACAACTCCAACCTTCGCGCCCATAGCTGCTGCAAGAACACACGAGCAACCAGATCGACTGTCGCGCCTTGAGGAGAAAGTGCAACAACTTACCGAGACCATGCAGCAACTTTTGCTATCTGGCGCTCCCCAACAGGACGAGCAACGACGCAGCTGATCCCCGTCAAGACAGCCAAGGTCTTCCCAGAGAAGCCAGTCACGAGCTAGACAGGACGAGTTTGCTGGTACCACCGTCGTTTCGGCACGGTTGATAGCCGCTGCACTCAACCTCGCTCGTTTCCGAGAAACGCTCCGGCCAGTCGTTAACGGCGGCTTACGACATCGGCCCTCCATCCCAGCCGCCTGTTCTTCGTATTCGACCGCGTAAGCAACTCGCGCCTGCTAGTCGACACGGGAGCCGAAATCTCTATTGTACCGTCAACCCCCGAGGATCGCCGACGTAGCAAGAACACATCGTCGCTGCAGGCAGTGAACAACACTGCCATCGCTACGTACGGCTTCCGCTCGCTGACAATAGACGTCGGGCTCAGGCGCCTGTTTCGCTGGGTCTTCGTGGTGGCGGACGTTAATTTCGCCATACTCGGAGCAGACTTTCTCAGCCACTTCAACCTGGATGTGAGCGTACGTGACCATTGGCTCAAGGATAACAACACATCCCTCAAAGTATGTGGTTTGGAGTCAAACATCTGCTCATCTGGCATCTGCGCCTTCCAGCCACTATCTGCCTACCACCACGTCCTGGTCGAATTGCTTGCTCTCACCAAGCCCCGCAACACGGAACAGCCGGTGAAACATAACGTGACTCACCACATCGTCACCACCGGGTCACCAGTCACCGCCCGGCCACGACGGTTGTCCAGCAACAGGCTCCAAGCTGCACGCAGTGAGTTCCCGCATATGCTGCAGCTGGGAATTTTTCCCCTTCGTCTAGCAACCATTCATCGCCGCTACACATGGTGCCTAAAGACGACGGGGGCGACTGGCGCCCGTGCGGTGATTACAGAGCATTGAACTCATCGACAACGCCGGACCAGTATCCCCTGCCACACATTCACGATTTTAGTGCGCGGCTGGCAGGTACGAAAATATACAGCAAATCGACCTCGTAGCGGCATACCACCAAATCCCCGTCGAACCGGAGGACATACCAAAAACAGCCATAACAACTCCGTTCGGCCTGTTTGAGTTTGTCCGCATGCCCTACGGCTTGAAAAATGCCGCACAGACCTTTCAAAGGTTCATGAATGAGGTCACCCGGGGTCTTCCTTTCGTCTTTGTCTACCTGGATGACATTTTGGTGGCCAGCAGAACGCCTACGGAGCACGAAGAGCACCTCCGCCAGCTCTTTCAGCGTGTGGATGAGCACGGTCTGGTGTTGAAACCTCAAAAGTGCGTGTTTGGTGTGGAGGCGCTCAACTTCCTCGGCCACCACATCACGGCTGAAGGCATTATGCCATTGGAATCAAGGGTGGAATCCGTCAAGAAGTTTCCAGCTCCAACATCTTTCCGCAAGCTGAGAGAGTTCCTCGGGCTCTTAAACTTCCACCGGCGGTTCATTCCGTCTTGTGCTCGAGTACTCCAGCCATTGACCGACCTGCTGCAGCCGAGACGACCAAAAGGCACCAGAATTTTGTTGGTCTGACGAACACCAGAACGCTTTCCAGAAAGCTAAGGACGAGCTGGCCACGGCTACCCTTCTCATTCATCCACTGCCTGAAGCTCCTACACGCCTCATGGTGGACGCCTCCTCTACATCGGTCGGAGCACTGCTGCAGCAACAGGAGGGTGCACAGTGGAAGCCACTGGGCTTCTTCTCGAAACGTCTGAAGCCTGCAGAAGTACGGTACAGCACTTTTGGAAGGGGGATGCTCGCAATCTATTGTTCCATTAAGCATTTCCGCTACTTCCTCGAAAGTCGTGAGTTCTACATCTTGACAGACCACAAGCCCCTCACCTACGTATTCAACAACAACAGTTCCTCCTACTCAGAACAGAAAATTCGTCAGCTCTCATTCATCTCGGAGTTTTCTACAGACATCCGCCACGTTCCCGGGGTCGAAAACGAAGCAGCCGACGCCTTGTCTCGCGTCAACGCTTCCGCCACAAAAGTCCTGGACTTCGAGGCGATGGCCGCGGCTCAGAGGGAGGTCAATGAGTTGACAAGAATGAAAGGGGGGGATGTTCCCTCGTGTTCTCGAGGTTGCACTGCCCTACGTCCAGAGCACGATAACCTGCGATACCTCCCAGTCAACCCCACGACCTTTCGTCCCAATAAATTTTTGCCGAGTGGTATTCAACACTTTCCACTCTATCAGCCACCGAGGTGTCCGCGCCACCCAGCGGCGGATAACAGAACGCTACGTTTGGCCCGGAGTTAACGCGGACGTACGACGTTGGGCTCGGACATGTGAAACATGTCAGCAAGTGAAGGTGACTCGCCACACTCGTGCTGCACTACAGGAATTTCAGGACTCCTGAATCGCCCTGAGTCGCGGTTTGACCACGTTTACCTCGACCTGGTGGGACCGCTACCGCCCTGCCAAGGATTCAGGTACCTGCTCACATGCATCGACAGGTACAGCCGGTGGCCCGAAGCTATACCAATTGCGGGCATATAAGCTGAGCCTGTCGCGCAGGCTGTTATTCAAACATGGGTGTCCCGCTTTGGCTGCCCCGCCCGCAATACAACTTACCGGGAACGGCAATTCCAGAGCAACCTTTTTTCCCCACTTTCAACCCTCCTCGGCACGAGGCTGCAGCATACAACCGCCTACCACACCGCCAGCAACGGAATGGTTGAGGGCTTGCTCAGGCAACTCCAAGCTGCACTTGCAGCGAAACTCGATCGCCTAGCACTGGGTGGAGAATCTCCCGCTCGTTCTTCTTGGCCTACGCTCAACGGTGAAGGAAGACATCAGGCTTCAGCGCAGCGGAAATGGTGTACGGCTCAACAGTGCGTCTTCCGGGAGAATTCTTCTCCGACCAGACAACTTCCGCCCCAGCAGCCTCCGACCACATCGAGAAGCTGCGCGCATGGCTTGCTCAACTCAGGCAACAGCACCTCGCATTGCTCGCAACAGGAAGGTTTTCACTTTTCCCGGCATGGTACTCCGCTACACATGTGTTTATGAGACACGACGCAACGAAGCCGCCCCTCACTCCGCCGAACGATGGCCCGTTCAAGGTTTTGGGACGTAATAACAGGACCATCACAATTGACGTGCGGGGCAAACGAGAAGTCGTCGCCGTTGACCGCGACAAGCCTGCTCATAGTGAGGTTTCCGTCCATGCAGCCTCTCACGTACGTTTTCAGTGACAACCAGTGAAGTCTGACCTTTCGCCATTCAGCCGGTAAATGCTGCCTTTCTTTAAAAGCTCCGCAATATAGGGGGAGCCTCTGTAGCGGAACCTGCTTAGCACCGCCGCATTCCTATCTCTCCCGTCTGCAGCTAGCCTGTCGACGGCGCGCCTTTGTGAAAGGTTGTATTGTGAAAGACGCCGGCGCCTGCTCCCTACCGGCTCTTCAAGGAACAACTTGTTGTCCGGCCGACTCCTGGGATTTAGTCCTGACGGCATGGCCGTCTGCTCGCTAAGGGGGGCCCTTTTTCCTCTCTCTTTTAGAAGGACGCTGGGGTTCCCCCTCTTTCCCTCGTCGGGGGGAACTCTTGGCACTCGCATCTTTGGAAATAAACAGTGTGTCTCGAAACTGCAAACCAGCTCCACGTCTGCTTTCTCGCTTCCTTCGGCAGCCGACATTCCCGGCTGCCACAAGTGTAAATGCACCGCAAAGTTTTGCGCTACCACTTGCTTGTCAAACATACACGATCAAAGAACCCGGAAAAATACTCGCAATGCACAATCAGAAAACAAGGCAACAAATGCGCTCTTCCAGCCGCCCCGTAGCACTCTCACAGCAAGACGTAGCGTATTTAGATAAGGACACTGTGATGCAATTCATAAGTATCAATGTGTGACATGCACAAGAGTGTATATATGTGTTCTTTTTCTTCAAAATAAATTTCAGTTTTGAGTGGCACCCTGTTTGTGCTTACATCCGTCTTTTTTCTTCGTCTTTTTTGTGCATAGTAAACATGGTTGTTAAAGAGGGGGCTGCATTTTGTGAAATCAGGAATGCAGATTGGACAAGACTTCTTTAAGGATTCGTGGTAATCCAACATTGCTTAAATGAGTGCTAATGGGATGCTTACTTTCAAAAATGGCACTGTAGGTGTTAATGTACCACATGCAGCTGTATGCAATGTGCTCATCATGAGAAACCAGCTTCTCACTACAATGACATGTACCTTTAGTGAAAAGTGTGAACAGACCTCTCACATAAATCGTTTCTATGTATGTGTAGCCTTACTTGAATGAGAAGCCGTTTTCCAAATCGCATACCTTCAGTGTGCTATACATCTCTCCACAAATATACAAGCTCTTGTTGCTTGCACTGGCTCAAGGGTGTATACACTGGGCTTTCGACCATGAAACGGCACTACCTGCGTGGCGCCTCACAACGCCATGAGCGCGGTTGCACTCTGCCGCACGGGCAGCACATTGCCCGATGCGAAACATGGTTTCTGGCTGGGGGTTTTGGCAAGAACGTTCGTGTGGATGGTGTGTTTCTGTGTCAATCCATGGTTTCCGCGAATTCCTTGTCGTAAGGAGTAGCCAGCATTGTTTCGCTTAGAAATTACCGGACTGCACTGTTCACGCCTCGTACAACTGCAGATGCTAAGCAGCTCGCACAACAAAAAAAGCGTGCCATTTTTTTCCTCCTGTTTTCTTCCTGAATGCTAGGGCTGGTGGTTGAGAACTTTGCGCAATGAATGCAATCGTCAATCGTTGGACAGACACAGACAGCGGCACGGATAACGCACCCGTTTCCGCTATCTCGGTATCAATACCGTGTGCTGCTTTCCTTATTCCTTGCATTGCTTCAAAACCGTAGCTCGAGTAAGGAACATTTCTCTGTCCCTGACTGCAATGATATTTTATGTGATGACGGCGTGTAAGGTGAGCCACCCAGCCATACTAGCACGCATATTGAATAGGAAAGATGGTGATGGGTACTGGGGCGACAGTGTTCTGGTGCGTCGCACGCATGAACGTCCTCCTCCTGAGCTCCGAACAGTGCTGAGCGATCACCGCACCGGGTCGGGATGGGGCACGATTCGCGAAGGTAATACGTGATAAAATTAGTTGCAGCCAGCGACGACAGATTTGAGCCAATGAATTTCAAGTGTTTTCTTTCAGTGTAGACGAAGCGGATGTTATAAGCCGAACAAGATAATAGGACACGCTGACTACTCCAAAACCAGAGCCAGAGACAAGTGAAAAATAAAGAGCGCTCTAGTTTGTCACTCCAAACATCTTCGTCTCTGCGCTGTTTTTGAAGTATTCAAACTGTGTACCCATCGTCAAGCTGTAGTGTATTACCTCTGAACACCCTTGGGCATTAGAAAAGAGGCAAATGCGGCAAAAAGGGTTAGATGCCCACAATTACCTGAGAAGCGGCATTGCATGCATGTAGGCGTGTTCACCTCAAAACACTTGAAGTAGCCTATGTTAAGGCTGCGCGCCCAAGTCGGGCTCGTCTCACCCATGAAGTACTTCCGGCTACCTTAATTTATAAACATTTTCGCACTATGTAATGTTTCAAGCATGTGCGAGGCGCGAGGGTGAAAGCTCAGACGCCCATCGTCTTGGGGATCAGCTGAAATGAAACAGGTGCAACAGATTCGGGGCTGAATATCTCTTCGCGAATTCGTCGAATGAAATCAGACCGTCTTCAAGCACCCCCCTAGCGTTTCGCTTCAAAGCAGCAAAAAAAGAGAAAAGAAACGGCACGTTTGTTTTTGTCATGCCGCCTGCTTAGACTCTGCTGTTGTTGAAGGCGTGAACAGCGCAGTCCGGAAATTTCTAAGCGTGATCAATGCTGGCTACTGTTACGACAAGGCATTTGCAAACCCACGGATAGCAGAAAAAAACACATCGTCCACACGAAACGTTATTGCAACACGATGCTCCAAACCACGTTTCGTGTCGGGAAAAGCTCTGCCCATGCGCCAGAGTGAAATCCGCACTTACTGGCGTGGGACACTGCCACGCAGGTAGTGCCGCTTGCATGGTCGAGAAGCCCAGTGCATACACCCTTCTGCAGTGCAAGCAACAAGAGCTTGTATGTTTGCTGAGAGATGTTTAGGGCACTCAAGATACGTGGTTTGGAAAACACCTGCTTATTAAACTCAGGCTATATATACATATAAAACGATTTATGTGAGCGGTCTACTTACACTTTTCACTAAATGTGCATGTCATTGTAAGTGAGGGATCTGGTTTCCCATGGCGAGAACATGGCATATAGCTGCATGTGGTACATTAACACCTGCAGTGCCATTTTTTAAAGTAGCAGCCAATTAGCCCTCTATTTAAGCATAGCGCTCCTTTATCTTTTAAACAAAGAATATGCCTTGTGATATGCTTCAAACTCAATGCAGCTAATGTGCTGCATTTTGCCTCTTCTGTGGCGTTGAAATCAAGGACCGGCGGTCGTTTTTTTCCACCTGCTGGCGCATTCAGGAGTGCTCGTAAAAGTTCTTCTCGGTAAGCCTTCCCATTCAATCAGAATTTTGAAATAACTTTTTCGGTCAGGTTGGAGAAAAAAGCTTCATGGCGACGGTCTTGGGATTGTGTGTTGGGTCCTGACCACAACCGCCACTCTGCGCATCAATGTGCTGAAGTGTTGGCAAAAGTGAATACAGTTTCGCCGTCGGGGACGAGCTCTCAGGCTTGCTGCGACAATTCTAAGAGTTTGTTGAAAACGGCCTGGTGTACTTTGTTGGCGATGCCCAAGTGGATGGGGTCATTGGCCAACATTGAGAGCAGGATGTTTTGTGTCCTCTTTGGTGCTCGTCAGAAGTTCTACAGCTGGAGCACCCCTCTTTACTCTGGAAAAACAAATCTCCATGTGCACCATACATTAAAATTGATCAATGTATTTACACTACATTGCCCTCATTCTGCAGTGATTTTGTGTACTCATGGCACAACAGTGCGATCCTATTTCACTTTTTCCAAAGGGGCCGGGGAAAGTGCTCCAACTGGCTCATTATTCCGATAACAAGGATAATTTCAGCAGTTTGCTCAACTGGTCGCAGCGTGGCCAACTTCAGCAAATAACCGTGGCAGTCTAGCAAATGCTCAATGCTGGAGGAACTAATTTCAAGGCGTGACATGGCTCTGCTGAGACCAGATTGAATCTGAGAAAGAGTGAAAGACGGGTGATTGTCAACAATTTCAGTCACCGCTTGCACGACAGTCTCGTGGGTATTTTTCCCTGAACCACCACGCGTTTTGGCAGTGTTGCGGTCTGTTGCTGCAATAAATGGCCATTTGACGTTAATGCCAAGCACTGTCGGTGAGATGTTTTAAGTCGCCATCTCACCAATACACCTCAATGATTTGGGCTGGATCGACATTTCGAAATGGAATTGTGCTTCTTCTCTTCACCAGGAGCTTTCCTAGTGTTCCATGAAAACGTGGCATTTTTATCCAGTCTGTGCAAAATGTCTTATGTGTAGAGCTTAACAGACAGTCACTACACACGAAGGCCAGGAGAGCGGTCTGTCAGTGCCTCGCGTCTAAATCGCCTGCTCGCGTAACAATACACAGGGAAGTTCATTTGGTAAAACACAATTCTTAAATGCCTTTGTTATTGAATTTTGAATCAATGCTTTTCTCGCAGTGTTAGCTGTTGTTTACTAATACTGGTCGAGAAAAGCTCATAACGTCAAGGCAAAGCTCTTGAGTAGACAGAATCGCTGCACGAATAAGGGCACGATGGTGTCTGCAGCGATTCTTCCTACTCAAGGTGCTGTGCCTGACTTTCAGGCTTTTTTCTCAACCAGTATTAGAAACCAACAGCTAACACTGCGAAAAAACATTGATTGAAAACTCAATGACAAAGCCATTTAAGAATTGTGTTTTACCAAAGAAATTTCGTGTGTAATGTTACGCGAGCAACGATTAGATGCAGCACCAACTGAAATCTCTCTGGTTGCCGCGTGTTAGTGAATGTCTGTAATCGCTACGCATGCAATATTTTATAGAGAATGTATTAAAAAACGTTTTCGTGGAACACTAAAAAGCTCCTGGTGGAGAGAAGTATAACTCCATTTCAAATGTCAACCCAGCCGAATCCTTGCCGTGTATTGGCGGGTTGGCGGCTGAAGCTTCTCCCCGAGATGCTTGGACATGAACATCAAGACGGCTACATATGTTTCAGCAACGAACCGCAGCACCTGCACAAAGCGTTGTTGTTGAACAGATTTTTTATGAGGCTGTCATGCAAGTGCTGAATGAAATTGTTGACAACCACCCGAATTTCATGCTTTCTGCGATGCGGTCTGCTCTCATCAAAGCCATGCCAGGCCTTGAGATTAGTTCCTCCTGCATTGACCACTTGTTTTGACAGCCATGGCAGTTCACTGAAGGTGGTCACAGCTGAAGCACCGTGAAGTACGCAAATCGTTGCTGAAGGTGGGCCCGATGGTGTATATGCTACTACAATAGTGAGACCAAATTTTAATGTGTGGTGCACATTAAGCTTTATTTTTGCCCGAGCGAAGAGGGGTGCTCCAGCTGTAAAACTTGTGACCGACACCGATGAGGAAACAAACACTCCTGCTCTTGATATTGGTGAGCAGCGTCATTCACTGGAGTATCGCCGACAAAGGTACACTGGGCCGTCTTCGAGGAATTCCTTAAGAATCATTGCAGCGAGCCCGAGAACACTGACCTCAACGGTGAAGCCGTCTTCACCTTGACAAGGCTCAAGCTAATTGAGGGGCTGGAAGTGACGACTTCGGCCATGGCCCAACCACAGAATTCAAAGACTGCCGCTGTATAGCCTTTTCTTCCATCCATCAAAGTTTTTTCAAAATTAAAATTCAATGTGAACGCTTACCTAGATGAACCTTGACGAGCAGTCCTAAATGCTCCAGCAGGTATGAGAAAAAAATGCTGGTCCACACTTGTGAATGCCACGGAAGGGGCAAAATGCAGCGCATCAGTTACATTGAATGTGCTGCGTATGAGGGGCATGATTTTTCGGTTGCTTGTGCTGCATTGAAGATGGAGAATATGCAAGCACCTTCACTGTGTCACTTAAAATGGCACTGGCTGCAGTCATGAAATGGCAAAGGACTGTTTGCTTATTCCTTGTTTGCCTAAATTATGTTGTTCAACGCAACCATTTAAAAATACTGCTGTATTGCTTATTCCTTGTTGCCTAAATTGCCTAAAGCACCCCTGTAGGGACGGTACACCCGGCGATTGATCTTGAAGCGCACGTTTTCCGAAGGTCGAAAGTACAACATCCGCTTATGGAGCTACCATTGAGCTGCGCAAAGCGTGCACTGAGCATCTTGAAGAGTAAATAAATAAAAATAGGGGGTGCAGTGTACTCTGTAGTGATGTTATCTCTTGCAAATGTCGGGCCCCTACATCCTGGAGGAAACCCATTTGAAGCATCGCTATGGAAACCCCTGTTGAACTTCGTAGGATGGCCTGCATCTCCTGCTAAAGGCATTTCCGAGACGTGGTAAGCATCGTTAGTGGGCGCAGGATTCCAGCGGCATGCAAAACCTTCTGGGTCTGGTGCAAATAAGTCCCCCGAAAGATCCCCAGGCAGTGTACTTGTGCACACTGCGCCATTGATACCTATCTGCGAATTCGCTCAGGCAGCACAGAAGGTCAGCCATTCATCCTCCTCTCATATATGATTCCCTCTGCAATAAAAAATCTGGTCAAAATAAAAACTTTTCCCGGGTACCACAAGGTCCTATCTTAGCTCCAATTTGATTGCTCCTCTATGTTACCGATATTATAGCTATTGGTGCTACCGTGCTCTGTTCCCCGCATCATATACCACTCCTTATAAGGACAGCTAACACGTGGCTACCTACCCTTCCAGGTGGCTCTATGTGGGCCATTTCGAAGGGAACACCAATAAAATGAAATGTACAGCGTTTTCCTGACATAGACGCGCCAGTTGTTGTAAACGACTACGTGACTTTTGAACACAAGTTCTGGAACTCGTTGCAGAATGTGAATTTCTGAGTGTGCGACTCAATGAAATGCTTTCATGGACATCTCGTTAAATTTTTTTCGGCATAAGATCTCATATGCTATAAATACGATGAGCGAAATTCAGACGCGGTTAGCTGTGCATCTAAGACGCCAACCTCATTTCACTGCCCTTCGATCGCGCATCGCCTAATGTCTGTTAGTGCGCCGCAACTCCTGAAAACTGCGGCAACAACCGTCTTTGCATGGTGCAGAAAAAGAAAATTCGTTTCATATAAGACCGAACAAGGCACGGCTCTTTATTCCACGCTGCTTGGAATGTTCCACATTTATGATTGTATTCGTTTTCCCTCCAGAAAATGGCGTTTTTACAAACAGAAAGCGCCAATCATTCATTTTTCTCAATGCATGGTGATTCTACGACTAATATTGGCTGGGTTTGCAGATGACGTAGTGACGCTTCTAAGAGGGGACAGTGTATCGCATGGAGCCTCACTCACAGCAGAGTAGCCGCGCAGCGAGCTACTGCAGCTGAAGCCGCGGCCGAAACATGACGTTGCCAACTCCGGCCGCATGCTACAGCTTCGCTGGTTAATTACCTACACGAAGCACATTTTTCCGGCTCTTACATTAGACGGAAGCTTCTGTGTTAGTTCGGGTAAGCGCGCTCTTTCACACGCATTGAGGTGAGCACGGCTTGAATGTTTGTGGGCCCGCAAACCGTGCTCACAAGCATTCAATTTCTTTCGGAATGTAGTGAAGCCTGATTTTCCCATACAGCTTGGCACTCTTCTCCAACAAAATGTAAATGGGATTATCGAGTGGATCCACGTTCGACAGATGAGGCTGCAACTCACCAAATATATTTTCTTCAGACACTACTGTCAACGCCTCTGCTAAAAGGCGCTCACTATTTGCATATCAAGATTTTAAGTCATTTCAACAAACCTGCAGCACAAGAAACCACGTTCCACTACGTGTCACATCTTTAAGACGTCTGTCGATGGTGCCGCAAGACCACCGCTTGTTTTCACGGCTGTGAGTGCTGACAGCTCACTGGACATCAGTTCAGGGGCTGCAGTCATGGCAGAATGCGCCAGCAAATACTTTCTGTGCCCCAAATACTGCTATATATGGCACTACTGCTCTTTAAATCAGGCTAAATGGTTTTGAGGAAGTCCACCCCGCTGTTTCTAATCGTGTTCATCGTCACGTGTCTGCAACAGTGATCATCTTCTTAGTGATGCGAAAGATGTTGGCGCACCAATGAGGCTTACATCGCCAGGGGGCAGAAAAAAAGTGATAATATCGCAAGAGCAGTTTTCAACTTCTCTTCTAAGTAAAAGACGCTTATAGGCAGCTGTAGATTGAACGGCAGCAGGGTTTCTGTTATAGGCGATCTTTCCATTCACGCATACAAAAATGTTTCGAGGTTGTCTTGAAACATCTTGTGCGTGAGCAAATTATGCAGCTTTCCTGTTCCCATCAATCTCGTCAAAAGGTGATATAACACCGTTGCTACAGATAACGAATCCCAAAAATACGGTTTTTGGGGCCTCTCAATCGCTGGTTTATGGTTTCCTGTGCATCCATGAGACATACTATTATGTACAGTAAGCATTTCAAAAAAAAATAAAAACGCCCTTATTGAAGCCCACGTTCGCTTTCTTAGGGGTACCTTGAATTACTAGCCAAACACTTTTCTTGAGTTTAGACAGCAAAGAGGAGGCCTAAGATACTTATGAATTCTGGTGGACTATGTCCAACATGTGCACCCTAAAATTGCGGACTAAAGCTTTAATGTGAACTCGCAAAATTCGACCAATTCGCCACAAATGAACTCAACGTCAGATCTGCAAAGCTAATTTTCATCTCTCGTGATTCAATTCTCGTATTCACCCCTCGTTCAGAAAACCTACAGCTCTCACAAATTCCCAATAAGCGTGAATTACCATTCAATAGGGGCGCACCTCACTCCCCTCCATATGCATATTCGCATCACTCTATCCCCTCTCCGAAATCTACATTGTCTGTAGACCTGGCCACTCGTCCCTCGAGGGAAATGAGGTTGCTTACGCCCCTACCCGCGCTTTTTCACAACGGGCGTTTCATTCAGGGTCAGAACCCACGGCCCAGCCTTCTAGCTCTACCTGCCCTGTTCCATCAAGCTACCACGACATCTTTCACCATTATCACAACCTTCGGCTCACGTTGCCTCAAACATTCCGTCAACTAACAAGGAGGAAGCGGTGATCTAGCCTCGAGTGGAAACACCTACTGCGACGTGTCCATTCCTCCACTATTTCTCCAACGGAATACCCCTTACATGTCACCTCACCCCTATCTTATTGCTGCCTCCCAAATGATCTAGGCCTGTCAAAACCCGCAATCACTGACACCCAATCCCAACACTTCTTTGAGCAGAAGGAGCAGCTGCTGAAGGACTTCTGCCGCGCTGGGAAGATCTTTGGGGTCACCCGTGGCCGGCCGCAGCTGAGACCCAAAAGTATACCTCAACTAAGGCAAACCTATTCCACCGAGTGACGCCTCACCGACCACCGTTTGGTCCATTAAACGTTCATTTTCTTTCTCTCTCTCTCCTCCCCTTTCTCTGTTGCCTTCTCAACGCGTTATTTGGTCATGCAGCTTCACAAAGTCGAGGGGCCTATAGTTTGGGGCCGAAATCCTTCGATATTTGTGTGTCATCAAATGTGGGACTTACATCGATGAGCATTGCACAAAAATTGAAGCTCGCATTGAGAAACCCAACAGAGCTTCGGAAAATGGTAGGCAGGTACCGCAAGTGCAATGAAAACCACCTTAGTTGGTGACATTTACTCACGAGTTCTGATACGAAGCTCCGGACGGTGGCTAGCGAGCGTAACAAGTTGCGGATAGACAGTTGTCTTGGGGTGAACGTCAAGTGGAGATGGGCGCACCCGAGAAGTGCCGCAGGAAGTTTCAGAGCGATCAGATGAAGGGCCAAGGACGCTTTCGCTTTCATATTTCTAAAACGTTCTAAGCGTCTCCCGCAATTCTTTTTGTTTCAGCAATTTTTTTATTTCCCACAGCGTGCTGGCGCTGGTTCCAGTTTCGGCTTCGTGGAATTGCTCATGGCTCGTGACCGATGTAGAGCTCTTAAATGAAAGCAAGTGTGAAATAATCACCGTATAATGGCTAGAAGTGATGTAAGTGTGGGTTGTCACTAGACCCGACGAAATACTGATCTCCGGAATTGCGCCATCCGCGTATGAGCGGGGAGTCTGCCGATGAGCATGCGGTCGTTCGTCTAGTTTGTGGGGTTCCCTCTAAAAAGTGAACTTTAGAAACGTGCGGGCATGTGAGACTTCTGTGGATGTTAAAACGTACAAGAAATTTTGTTACGACACATGTTACCTTTCTTTCCGCGCGTTGTGTTCTATTGGTATGTTATAAATTTTTTTTCCGCAGTGGTAGTACACTTGGTTACTACATGTAAAACATAGCGGGTATATAAAGCCCCATCACATTTACCGGAAGACGAGTAAGCTGGCTGGGCCCATGCGCTTTGTGTTGTGGGATGAGATGTTTCAGGGAAACTCCCTGGCTCGTGACGTCACCTTGTGGATTACGCCCGTGGTGCACTTCGCACACCAGAAAAAGAGCGTGTGTAATTTCTCCGATTGAATTCGTCCATTGTTTTCTTCACGGCCTATAAGAAGCCTTTTGGTGGGGGTAGTCTTTCTTGCGCTTCATAAAGGCGATGAATTGTGTCACTTTCACTGAAGAACAGGGGGTACCTCCCATGTAAAACTTATTCCAGGATGCACTGCCAAAATCCATTACCTTTCGTCACGCACATCCGTTCGAAAATATTCGGGATGCGAAAGTTCGGAGGAACGTGTACAACGTGGAATAGGAACACACATTATTTGAAAAACGCAACAGCTTCTAGATTTATATTACGAAGAAAAGACAAATTGAAATATTTGGTTTTCGGTATTCTAGAACACATTTTACAATTTTTTCACTGTAATTTACAATGTGCTACTAATCTTTTAATTAAAACTTTAAGGTGAAATGTACTTTAAAAAAACTAACAAGACATAATTCCGTGTAACATTTATTTTTGAGGCCAATAAAAAAGCGCTTGCGAGCAGAAGGGTTGAAAACACGCCGGACGCAGTAACATTGAAATTAATTGAACAATCACACCTCCCCTTCAAGGAGGTCTGAAAGGGGGAAGGAGGGCGACATTCATGGCAAGAGCGCCAGCGGACGTCTTCTTTCGACAACAGTTTTCCCGACGCCAACCTATATCAGCGATATTTTTACAAGACATGCATCCACACCCTAAAAAGTGCCTTGGACCTGTTTGCAAACTGGGGGCTTGTTTAATACCCTCGGGCAAACTTTCCCTCACGTTCTCTAGCATGAACATACAAGTTCATGTTAGAGAACATGTTCGTGAATTAGGTAAATTAGTTGCGCTTCTTGTTTAGTAATGCATTAAAAAGGCTCAACAGACCAGCCACTAGTCCCAATACAGCATACTTCAGTCATCAACAACCGCGTCATATATATGGAAATTAAACTTTTCCTTTTTTTCAGAATGTCTCTTACAGGCTACTTCAAGACTTCTGTACTTTTTGTTGTTGTATACGACCGGAGCACCCTAAAACTTCTGATGTTTTTCCTATGAATGCTGGAAGAAAAAAATCGAAGTTATTGCCATGTCAGGGTCTATGTTAATCACGCTTAGAAAAGCTGGCATGGCCTCCTCATTTGCCCGTAGCGGCCGCCTCCTGAATGCAAGGCATCAGCATTTAGGGCTGCGCACATGTGTATGTTAAAAGGGTACATTCTTGAAGCGCAAGCAGAGGCGTTAAGATGGTACGTGCTAACGAAGATGCACGGAGATGCTCCAAGCGGATTGCTGGTAGGGATACTGAAGAATTACATGTTATTCAGACTATTGCGTCGAAGAATATGTGTTTACAACGTCGAAGACACCCTGAAACGCACTGCCGCATTTCGAGATCAGGAATTAGGGAAAGAAAGAACGGGGGGGAAGAGAAAACGGGGAAAGAGGAAACGGGGCTCCAAGAAAGGTATAAACGCCGGAAGGCCCCTGGAAAATTTTCAGCTCGGAGAAATCATAACATGCGTTGATTGGGCTTCGCAGTATTAAGTCTCCAAAAACTGGTCAAAGAAGAGATGCGACCCTCGTTCAAATCCCCTCTGCTGTTCTATGCGAATCTATGCGGCCCCGAATGACGTGTACTCTTCACTATATAAACGGCATCATGAAATATCCTGCTCACCCAGTGTATCGACCCGCGCCGCTAAGATATGAGGCGGGAACGCTATGTCGGTTGCCACTAAAAGCATTTGCTGGGTCAGTTGATTAATGTCTACGTGGTCTGCGCTGGCACCCTTAGCAAACAAACTGGGATACCTTCTGTCACCAACTAAAAGGGACATTAAGCGCTAAGCACACGTTCCATCTCCTCCGTGGTCTTTTTGGCCACAAAACTACCAAACCTGCCACCCACAATGACGTCAGCCGTCTCCTTCACAAATATCCCCATTCCAACGATCACCTGCTCCCGAGCTCAAAACCACTTTTTTTTTTGGCCACAAGAGCAACACGTCTCCTATCGGCCACGCTGATTACACCGGCGCTCTGAATCCTGCACTTGAAGCTCTATAAACGCTGCAAGAACTTGACCAAACACTATTTTGTGTCACTAAAAACTCCACACTTTGACGCTACCACAAAAAGAACAAAATCATCCGCTACTTCCGCAATGCCTCTCTATGCATTTTACTGGATTTCTTTAAACTTTCACTGTGCAAACGACACCACCCTCCATTCCCAAAGGCGGCTAGTAAATATATCACTCATACCAAAGCCCACCAAGTCAATGCAGTTGTGTCAACATTCTCCCCATCTCCATCACGTCATGTCTAGGCACTTTTCAAAAGCATGGTTCACCCCCGCCTGACCACTGAGCTCGAAGACAATGACCTATTCCCGCACATTATGTTTGGCTTCCGCTGAGACTGCTCAAGTGAAGAGGTTCTGCTACAGTTCAAAGAGCAAGCCGTTGACCATCTCAGCATACTTCATTCCTGCACAATATTAGCCCTAGATGATAAGGACGCGTTCGACAACGTCACAAATTAAAACGACTTAGAAGGACGTCGAGAAACCCAATGTTGTGCGTGCAGATGTAACAATGTACGGGCATTTTTTTTTCAAACGCGCTGCCGCCGTAGGCATCAGAGCACTACGCTCCGACACATTTCCAACACCTTCTAAGGAACACCCCAAGCTTCAGTTTTAACACTCCGTCTCTTCAATATCGCTCTGCTCAAGCTGCCACCTATCCTTCAAGGTATTCCTGGTCTCCACCATGCGCTCTAGGCTGACGACTTAAATGTGGACCATTAGCAGTTCTCCTCACACACAACAAGATACTTTCAACACGCCATCGACACCATCGTAGCGTATACAGACATCGAGGCCTCAGGTGTACCCCTAAGACGTCAACACTCAACCTCCGCTCCAGCACCAGTGGGCGACGTCCAGATTGCAGTCCCCGACGAAAGGTGCGTATATTGGTACATGATCGCTCCAACATTTACGTGCCAATGCACCGCAAAGGCAGTATCGAGAGCACTTGACGTTTTGCCACGATAAAATTTGGTGTCACCGGTGTTATTTACTGTCCTCCCCCTCTTATGACAAAGACAAAGGGTGCCTCCATTTCAATGAAGTGGTAACGCTACCCCAAAGTGGATGGTGGTCATTGCAATTACCAGCAAGGATTTAGGGATGGGGGATGTAGCCTTCATGATATCGTGAACGCATTAAATATCGGAGCCTGGTAGAGGGAAACCTAGGTAGCAATTACAGTAAATTAAAAGGGGGCTATGTGCACAGTCACTGCCACGTACTCATTTGAGGAATCCCTGCGCAGATTATTATGCGAAAGAGTCAGGTCGTCTCTGAAGACCAGGAGACCTCTTGCGAGTAGATATTGAAAATCTGTGTAGCCAACAAGCTTAATATTATTTGCAGCCGTAGTTCAGAAGATGCATTACTCAATTACTACAGGAAATGACGGAACTGTGGAAGGCACTGGTGCAGTCCAGGAGCATTCCGTGGCCTCCTTTCCTACTCGTTCACAAAAGCGGATTAGCAAAGCCCAGGATGTTGAAGAGGGCCAGAACGATAGGAGAATAGAAGGCGGTGACAAACGCATTTAGGGTGTCCGCAAATGAAAATATAACTTAATGGGGACTTCCGGAGTTTGTTGCTGCTTGTGCTCAGGCTGCCGTTTCGCTGATGGAGTATTGTCATTGCCATTCTAGTGACACCTTCCCCAGCGTGTAGTTTTCTTTTGCATGCTAAAATGAGTGTTGGGCAGAGCCCAACACCCTCGTAGCACTACATATACGCTTGGAGAGGGCGTGCGATGGACGCGCGAGAAAGGTCAGGTAGCGAGCCATGCTTCGACTTGACGTTTCCTTAACAATGTCAGCAGCTGTGAGAAGGCAGCACGACCGCAGCTTCCGCTATTGCATCCTCCGTTGTTCTATTACTTTTTGACAGAACAATCATTGAATTCTTAAGAGCAGCTTAGTACTATATGTGCAAACACCGGAAACGCCTGGTAGCATCACTTCGACATTCAAGCTTAGTCAAGCTGACGCAAACGCCTCGTGTCATTCCGGGGCCTTACGGAAGCGACCTCGACCACACTTCGGCCACTGACAGGACCAATTCGCGGGCATACGGCTTATAAAGTGAAAGTGTCTAATCGCTCGTTCGTTCCAAGAGAAAGTGTGCGGAGAGGGAGTTTGGGGAAAGAGTTAAGGCAAGCTCAGCCAATATCTAGCCAGCCCTTCCTGCACTTGTTCAGTGAAAGCGTCTAATCGCTAGTTTATCCCTAGGGGAGGGGGTGCAAGAGGGGGATAAAGGGAAAACGGAAGAATGCGTGCAATCATACAATGATAAACCAAAGCGCTGGCTCCATCAAAGTTTCCTGCGCGTTCGCGTCTGCAGGTGCGATTACGTGGAGCAGCGTCTGTGTTTTATTTTGCCTCCCGTTCACACCCCAGTCTCGACAGAAAAACTCCCTGGAACCCTTGGTTTATCATCATTTCCCCAACAGAAATGACAGGACAAATGGCCGCATTTTTATTTACTACAGTTTCATTGACTAGGCCTAAAATGTTACACAATAAATGAGGTGTGCTGTCTGTTCAAAATCCTGTGTGACCTCTGTATAGGGTTCCAAACAGGCTCTGTTATCGAGCTTCACTGAGTCGAGTGGCTTATTGAATTTAAATGCAAAAGCCATCGATCTTTGGGTGTTATGTATCGTGGGATGTACGGAAACATAGGTTCACAGAAACCTATGAGAAATGGAAACGCGCCTTGGGAAAAGGAAACATGAGTGAGACAGGATGGTAGGCCGCTCCTGCATAAGCGATACGAACCGCTTTGAGGGTTGAAGTGAAGTGACGGGTTCCTGTAGAAAGCTCCCGGCGATGGCTAGAGAGCAATACGAGCTTCTGATAGAACAATATGCCAGGTTGATGGACAAGTGAAAATGGTCGCGGTCATAAAGCTCAGCAGAAAGTTTACCAACCGAAAACAAAATATTCAACCAGTGTCTTTCGCATTCTTAGAACGTTCTAGGCATCGTACTTATTATTTTCATTTGCATAGTGTGTTAGAGCGTGTTCGAGGTTCTTTTAGTCGAACGGCTGCACCGCTTAAGAGCTGAGTAAAACTCCTTAATGAAATAGCGTCGTTAGAAATGCATTGTTTTATGAAGGGTAAACGCGGGGCAAAGGTTTCTTGTTACTGTACCGGACGTAATATTAGGCTTCGGAATTCTGCCCTCAGGGGTCGATCGGCGACGGTGTCGCTAACCGTATGGTCGCTAGTCCAGTTTCCGAGTTTCAGCCATAAAAGTGAACGGTAAACACGTCCCTTAATGAGATAGTTCAGTGCACGTTAAAATGAATCTGGTATTTCGTTACCACGCGTAGTACCCCTAAGGTTGCGCCCTGAGTAAGAATAGTGCGTTCATGAACTTTAAGCTTTATATACGTACCGGTAGTAGTAAATAACTTCCTGGGGAACGTAACAGATACAAGCTAGTAGCAGCAGATTTAACAGACGACTAAGCCGCCCGCGCACGTACCCTTCGTGATATGGCGGTGAGACCATTGAGTGGTACTCCTGGCTTGTGACGTTACTTTGTGGTATTATGCTGCTGTCGTCTGCACTCTGCGCGTACCAGAAAGGTGGTGCTGAAATTTCTGTGGTTTAATTCGCCCATTGGAAGGTAACAGATTAGAAGAGCCTTGCGGTAGTCTTTCTTGGTCTATATAACGGTGCAACATTTGGAATCTGTCACCTCATTCAACGTGTTGCCCATTCTACCGAAATTCGCTGCCATTCACACCGTTGCAAAATCAACTCTGATTGGGGGCATACATGTTCGCTTCGCTTGTCTGTGTGAAAAGATAATTTATTACAAATCACGTATCAGCGCGCAGCGACTAGTGGTAACAGCGCTGGCCTAAAAACAAAAAAATCCGATATGTTTTATGCATTCCCTGCAGTCAACACTTTGCCCCAACAAATTTCTGTGGAGGGGAAACAAGCTCCACCAAACTCAATACACAAAACTCTATTTTAAATGCCTAAAAGACTTTGTTCTAAGTACTAAGAGATATCACGGAGAAAATAACGCGTTTTGAAATACTAAAGGATACCACGTAGAAATTAGGGAAATGCCAATTCTTTAATAAATTTGGCTGCTTTATCTAAACATAAACCACACAATAAATTAGCTCTTGTACAAAACTAAGCTCTCTAATGTTCTATAAATTAAATTATATTTTGCTTGTTTTAGAAGAGACAACTCATACAACTAACTATCTAATCCGGTGTCAAATAACTGCAAATAGAAAAGGTCGTCTAAATAAATGGGGGTAAACAGGGCGAACACAGCACACATTGAAGTGAGTTAAAGAATCATCTAATGAATTCATAGTGCCAGCACTAAAAGGTCGGAGAAGAGGATGTACTTGGCAGAGGCGACTGGAGACCATCGTCATACGGCATCATTCCCAGCGAAGCATGGTGATAAGCGCCATATTTTTAAAAGCGGAGCGTTTCTTAGTCGCACGATGTCCGCCGACCGTCGGCGGCGGCGTCCACACGCTCACTGCGCATGCGCGTCGCGGCGGGACGCAGGTGCGCATCTCTCCCCCGTACCCTCCTCGCTCTCAACAACAGGTGCAGCGTTGTTGTCCGTCCGCACCCCTCCCCCTACACTATATTAAAAACTAATAAAGTAAAAATAGTAAAAATATAGTAAAAATAACTTAATACTTTTCCGAAACCCTGTAGGACCCCACGCTGGCCATTGAAGCTTGGACACGTGCGTGTGTTTACGTGCGAGCATTGAAGCAGCGCGAACGGTATATCTTGTTGATCGCGCGCCAGGAAAGAGCCTCGCGATTACCCTGCGCAGACGTATGCGCGGTGGCTCGGATAATTCTTGATAACCAGCGTGCGCGCCACCCCGGGGGGGCTCTTTTTGCTTGCTTGCAGTGTCAACTGCTGACGACTGCGCCGGACACCACCCCCGCGGAGCAAGACCCGTGGACAGGACCCTGCCACGCTTGGGCCTTCTGCAAGGACCCCCGGGTCTTAGGAGGCCACCTGTGGAACCGGTCTACTGCCATCCGGGCTGAGCCATGGGAGCCCCTGCGGAAGGCGGACGCCTTCACGCACGGTTCCTGTCGAGAGCACCGGCGACTGCAGCTGAGGGCAGCCAGCGTCGGCCGTGAACGCGCCGCCGCCGATACTTCGGGAAGGACCACCCGGTTTTGGAAGATCGCCACTGGTACACGACTGCACCCGTCAAGCACAATTGTTGTGAGTGGCGAATAAACCGCAGTGTTATTGAACCACTGCTTCAGCGTATGCTCCTTGTCGGTAGCAGCAAGGCCGAACTGCTACTGTGGCTGCCAACGTGGTTTTGCAACCGGCTTGTGTGCTATGTTTTTGCGGTGGTTCCGTTACTTGTTTTATTATATGCTTTTCACTGCTGCGGCTGTCTTTTCCTCTTAGCAGCGATGGTGAATGCAGACGACGGCTTTGGGAAAGTGGCCAGCCTTTGCGACGACATCACTAACCGCCTCCTGCTGTTGGAAAATTCAGCACCAGCACCACCAGTCACAGTTCCAGTCTACGGCGGCTACGATGACCCGCAGAGCGTTGCGGACTTTTAAATGCAGAGCATTTCAGTAACTCACGATGTCACCCGCATTGACGTCCGTAGTCGTAGTCCGCACACCTCCTCCAACATATATAAAAAAAATCCTATCCGGCGCCTGGTTTCGAACCCTCGACCTTGCGGCGGAACGCAATGTACATGGTGCTCTACCCACTGCGCCACAAAGCCGACACAGAATGGGAGGCTACGAACGCGCCTTATATCCTTGACTCATTCAAACTACGTCAAGAAGCTGCTGATACAACGCATTCACTACCACCGACTCCCCAAACACTAAACGTTAACGCAATACACCCACCCCCTATGCGACGCATTTACTCTAGTCCCCCTCGCGGGGAGATGTTTACCACAGTTCGCGAAAAAAGACGCAGTGCAACGCCGGCTCGTGTGGGAGGAAAATCAAGCACAAAAAGAACAGAACTCCCGCTGGCGCAGCTTCAGGCAGGGGGCGCACAAACACTGAGGAGGCGGAAAATTTGAATTGCATTTGGTGGTAGCAATGAGCGGATAACGGCGCTACAGCCCATTATGGCGAATCACTGCTCTGCATTTCCGACAGCTTACACGTTGAGTGGAACGGCTTTAATTTTTTTTGGACCGCCTCGGCGTGTACAAAGCAGCTGTCGAGGGGTAGGAGAGCCACATGCTCAACCAGGTACTGCCGCTGGCATTTCATGGTTCAGCGGCATGTTGGGGCGCCTGCAGGCTCCATTCCAAACCTGGGACGAGTTCTGTCGCCGTTTCCGCGACGAGATTCCTGCCTCCAGGGTATGAATACCGTATACTCCGTGAACTTGACCTTCGAACCCAGCATCCGAACGAATGTCTTTTGGAGTACGTTGGAGCTTTACAGGACTTGTACCGCAGAGCAAGCCCGCTAACGCCAGAGGCCACCCGGTTCCGGTCTCAGAAACTCAGAAACTATAAATACATATATATATATTTGTGTGTGTGTGCAGAAAACAAGAACAGGTAGCCTTGCCTGCATACTAACAGCCAAAATTTGTTTCCTGCAATTCTAATTCTTCCCTTCTCCGCTGCACACATGACCACAAGTACGCGTCTCTTACCTGTTGCTGCTTGCCTTCCACGACCATGATTAACGCATTTACCCTCAGCCTTCTCACTCCAACGACTCGCGGAAGACCACACAACCGCTAAGATTTCGCTATAACACAGCACCATCGGAGTTTATTCGGAAACAAAACCGAAGATCTTGCGAATTGAACGTGTATTCAAGACCAAGCATCGACGAAAGGGAAAGGATAAGCAAGGAGCATTCGGGTTTGAAGCGGCACGTAACATTTGTTCTTTCACGATCCTTGCCCTACCAGAGGCAGCCTCTTGGACGCGTTAGTGTAAGAAGCGCACCGCATAAAAAAATCGCTGCCCCGAGGCGTGTTTGGACATGCGGCAACACAAATACACCTTTATGCCCTTGTGTTACACGGGGTAACGCCTCCACAGACAAACCGTATGGTGTTCGGGAGGGGACTGGGTGACCGCCTGTGGTGAACGGACAACGTGAGCGGCTATATGTCAGGTAGATCTCCCGGTTTGGCACATTCTTTTTCAGCTCAAAAAGAACAAAGCGCCAAGACTAATTCTTTTAAAATACGAACAGCACAAGCGATGTGTCGAACCAAACAAAATAGCGGTTCGGTTGCGGTATGGGTTCGAGATAATTTATTGCGTGATTCCACGGGAGAACGAGCATGCGTGTGCACACGCATTTTTGTTTTTCTGTATTTTCTTCTTTTTTAACGTCTTCATTTCTGCATTGTACAGGTTATAAACCTTGCGACAGAAATGGGGGTTTATGGTGGAGAGGGGGCCCGCTGTCCACGTCTTCGAGGTGGGGTGGTCCCGAGGTCGGCTCTGCAAAGAAACGGCCGGGTCCTTTCTCGTCCTCAAAATTTTGAAAAAAGCCCGCCAGAGCCGGAGTGCGTCCGATGGTCCAACGTGCGATGGTGGATTGATCTACTCCTGGAAGGTACCAGGTGGGCGTACGCCGAGAGACTGAAGTGCAGTCCCCCGAACCGCGGTAAAGACGGGGCAATGCCACAAAAGAGGTTCAGTCGTGCCTCTTGCGGGGAATAACGGGCACTGTGGGGTCACGTATGAGCGCGGGTTGATGAGGTGTAGCCGCGCTGGGGACAGAAGTTGGCCAGTTTGGGTGCCGCCTCTATCCTTCGAAGAGTGCTGGGTGGTCGCCGATATTTTTCCTCGGGGTTGACCAAGTGCCGGAGATTGCTGCGGCAGTAGTACTCAGCACGGTGCCGTGTCTCGGCTTATTCATTAGAAGCGATGGTGGTTGTGCAACATCGGCAACGCATTTTTATGAGTTATACGCAAGAGAGGGGATGGCTTAGAACTGCTATTCGTTTTCAACTAGCGGGTGCGCTTCGCGAGAAAGAAATTTGCAAAGGCGGCACGGGTTACGCGTGATTGCCGGTGGCTGCCGTTTTTTCCAGCTTTTTGGCTTTCCGCACGCGAAGATTTTTGTTTCTGACTAAAATTTGTTTTAAAACAAAAACTAAACCGAAATGACCAACAGGTCAGAGCAAGTTTTGCGTTTTGCCATGTACAAAAAAAAATTAAAAATATATAACATTGAGCCCGACGCTAGAATGTTGCCAGCTTTGACGGCCCCTCCGTATAATCAATTGTGACCAACGTGTAAGAAATGGGTAATGTCGACCTGATGTTTTAAACACATCTGTAAACTATCGCTCATCTGGAAAAAACATAAATACACACAGATTTACTGCTGTGCTTTTTCTAAAAATGCGTAACTTTAAAGGGACCCGCCGCGGTGGCTCAGTGGCTAAAGCGTTGTGCTGCTGAACACGAGGTCGCGGGAACGATTCCCGGCCGCTGCGGCCGCTTTTCTGATGGAGGTTAAAAGCAAAAACCCCCGTGTTTACGAGATTTCGGTGCACGTAAAGATCCCCCGGTGGTCAAAATTAATCCGGAGCCCTCCACTACGGCGCGCCTCATGGCCTGCGCTGCGTCGGCCCGTTAAACCCCACAATCAATCAAAGCAATTTTAAAAGGGGATACTGAAGTGATTTGTAAACATTGCGGGACTACTAGCGCAAATTGTAGTCCGCAGTCTATAGGCCATGGTTCGACCACCCTGAGCGCGTTTACGCGAATTGATTTAGTAAAAACATGAATTGAAAATGCTGTGCACCCTCGCCTCATTTCTGTGGCGTTTTCCTGTGACGTCAGGAGGAGGTGAATCGGTGATTGGCTGCGCTACTGCACGGCTTGCCGACCTTCCAAACAGTCAGTCGGCCCAGCGTTTAGTCTGCCGGCCGCAGACAAGTCATGGAATTCGTTGGCTCAGTTGAAACTAAGCCACGATACGTTCGTGAATGGAAGAATGTGCCTTTCTTTACTTTGTTAGTTTGTACAGTGTATCATGCTCCAAGCCCAAGGTCGCTCCCTACAAGCGCTCGACGCTTCGCTGACAGGTACGCTAGTAGAAAATCTATAGCCACTTGAAGGCAGGAGAAGAGTCGGCGAAGTCAATATAGGTACTAAGAAAAAAAATCAACTGAAACTTTTACCGTACAGCGTAAAACTAGGGAGCAGGAAGCACGTTTTTGCGCTGGGTGAACAAGCACAGCGGTCAGCAGCATGATCACACATCTGCGATCTCTTTTCCGTCTAAATGCAATTGCTAGACGTGAGATATTGTGGAAATTTGGGGGACGCTTACTGCACGAGCGCAATACAACGAATTGTCACCTAATCTGCTTGAAATGCTAGAACTAATAAGTGTGAACTGGTTCTACATAATATATCTGATATTTTCATGTAAAGCAGCGTTTGCCCATGGACGTGTGGTCTGCAGCTCTAGGGTGTTATTGCAGGTGTTTCGCAAGTCACGAGTTCGAATCCCCGAGGGTACCTTCTTTTTTTCTTTTTATAAGTTGACTTTCTCGTTTTCGGCCGATGTTTCTATACTTAGTTCACCATTTTTGGGCCGTAACGTAAACTGCTCCACGAACTAGTTCACAGAACGCGCGCAGGCTGGTCCCTGACCCGCTAGCGAGTTCTCGTTGGCGTGCTGTTGCCATAAGCACCGACTGCTTGCGGGCAGTGGGCACAGTCCAGAATCAACAGACCCTTGGCCTGGTGCGAACAAACTTTTAAAGATACAGTGGCCTGGTGGGAACACGCTTTTTACAATACAAGCATAAGTGAGGCAAGCTCCAAATATGGGGGAAAATCGCATGGCATTTGAGCGTCTGCGGGGACATGGAGGGCGTTTCATCCACTGCGTAGGCCTCGGCTAGTCATTGCTACGATTCTAAGCTGTTCTGGGAGGCTTATCTTATGCATTTTACAGCCGACAACATGGCAGAAGTGCGGTACGACGATTACTGAGATATCGAGAATGCCATCCAACGATGCGGTCGGATATCAAGCATGTTGTTTTACAGAACCGAAACCGAAACTTGTTTGAATGCTAACCTTGGACATCGTCCAATCACGGTGCGTTTCCTCCCGTCGTCACAGCCTTTAGTTAGTGCGGTCCGCCGCAAACCGCGCATGGTATATTTTCTTCTTTCGCGCTTTGTAAAATATTTCCGATTTGTCAACCGGATGAACAATGAAAAGTGTGTTAATTTGAGCCAGTCTACGCAGTGCAAGCAAAAACGGGAGTTTGACTAATTCACTTCGGTGTCCCTTTAAGAGTCAAAATTTTTAAAAATCCGGTCCAATTTTTTTCACAGGTAAAGAAAAGAGACTCCTCAAAAGGGTCAACAGTAGTGCTAGAAAACATGTTGCATCATTCGTTTGTACCGAAATTATAGGAGGGTGAAATCATGCGTTCGAGACGAGTATCCGAGCCGTTATTCCTCTACTGCCGCTGCTTTTCTGCTTCCCGCTTTTATAAAAAAGTGTCTGTTCGCATTCTCCGGACGAACCAGGGACTTTTGAACCTTTGACGTCCCTCTAAGAGAAATCTACGTTATTATTTACTTTTTTTTTTTTGCAATGTTTCACTGAATAAGCGCTAGCACAGCTACGCCTGGGGCGGAGACGCACCACAAAGCGCGCCTTTGCTGGTGTAACGCTTCTCTTAGCAAAATCAAAAGAAGGGTAATAAAACCAAGAGATTTCTCGGTGTGTCGAGTACCGTAACTGACAATGTGGCGGCCACCATTTGAAAAGGGGACACTAGTTTAAAAACGGGGCACTTCTTTATATAATGAAAAATTAAAATACTACACATTTCGACGTCGAAAAAACACTGACATTTACCAGGACACGCCTACAGCGTGAAACGCCAGCTTTGTAATGGAGCTATAACAGAGGTTCGGTGACCGCACGACTTAACTCACAGAAAAAGTCGTAGGCGGGAGCGTTTTGGCGCTATTAAGCGAAATTACGTGTACGCTTCGTATGGATGACGTAGCTGAGATTCAAAACCATTATTTTCTGTTTGAGCCTCCCGGAGGACAGGACCATAACCATAAATATGATGTGCAATGCTTATAACATTTTCATTGCAACTTGGATGTTCGCACATTCAAACACAGCGCACCAATATACTTTGGAGCATATGGAGGCCCCCTCTCAGATACTGTTACTAACCGAAAATAGACAGGGCTGCATCATAAAGACTACGGAACAAATGTTACACTGGTTAACATGTTAGGTCCTTTATTACAACCGACCCTTTTCCTAGCCTCACAATAAGTTCACGGGCTCGCGGCATCCCCCAGGATGGCGCGTCACAGCCGCTGCTGGAATCATGGTTCTCCATGCGCAGAAGCTCAAAACCTTAGTCGTTATTTCAGTGTTAGTATATCTGTACCCTGGGTGAATACAGATGTCATTGCTTTGTTGTAGCGTGCCCAATTTCCATCGCCTGCGGAAATGCGCCCGTCGAGTTCAGGCAGTGAGTTTTCACTGTAGTTACCATTGGGAGATCAACGCACCCACTTTGTTGCACCCGCTCGCCACAGGGAATTGCTGCAGTCATCGCACCAAGTAAACTCTTTTTTATGTTACCATGGTCTTCATTTTTTGCTAGAAGAAAAGTTATTCCCGCAAAGGCGCGCTACCTGGCGTGTCTTTGCCACAGCGTAGCTCAGCAAGCGTTTATTCAGTGAATTATCCCAAAACAATCAAAAATTGAAAACGTGCACTTCTCTTCCGAAGGACGTCAAAGGTGTAAAGTCCCTGATGTGGCCGCAGAAGTGCACAGACACTTTTTTTTTCAAAGCGCGGAGAAGAATAGCGGCTGCAGCAGCGGATCTCAAGGCACAGAGACGCGTCTCGAATGCGTGATTTCAGCCGCTTATACTTCCGTACAAAAAATGTGCAAAATTTTTTTTCGGTAGTATCGTTTACCCTCTTGAGGAGTCTCTTTCCCCAGTAATGCCAAACTGGCGTGGGGGTATCATAATAATAAATAAATAAAAATAAATAACTAAGTACGAGAAAATCGAGAGCGGGATTTCTCTTTTAATCCTGATTTTTAAAGTTTTTTGCGATATTTATTTTTTGTTCTAGACAAGCGATATTTTACAAATATGTTTACAGATATCCGGTGGGCATCACCTATCTTGACAAGACGGTCACAATCGCAGATACGGAAATAGGAGGCGTCAACAGAAGCTACAAACTAGCGTCTGGCCCGGTTTCCCAATTTTTGTGTCATTGCTTTCACTCACGCAACGACTCTCCAAGCCCCATGGCAGTGCCTTCGCTCTTCATCCCAGTGTACATCTCACACTGAAACAAATCCCCTTCTCTCTAAGTCGCAGCGGCACCAAATCTTGAAGCCCCATCGAATCGGTTTGTTTTTTATGTATTGTTTTATGATGTTGTGGCCTTTGAATGTGATCAGTGCACGTCGATAGACTGCTGCTTTGTCGGCGAAAGCGCAGCTTGAATCGCCTCGTTGCACTAATCGATACGGGGCCGCATTTCATAGGCCCTGTCAAATTTGGGCTCCTCTCTACTCGCCTGAGACTCGTTGTCTGCGAAATGCAGAGCGCTGTGAAGTTACTCAAAGCGGTGAAGAGGCATCACACTGGCAGAACGGCACACCAAGGTCAGGCAGCGTTGACCAATAGTTTCTTAGAGCTGGCAAGACGTTGTAACACATTACCAAGTTGACTCCCAGAAACGCTTTCATTTCTTCGTTTGTTGTTGTGAAAACAATTTCATTTTGTTGTGAGTAGCAAATGCTCTCTTTTATGAGTACGTCGGTGACCAGTGCATCGAAGTTCATCTCTCCTGAAAAAAAATTAAATTGGTGTCATAACGCTTTCTTCATCTTTGTCCTGTACACATCGCACTATCCCATACTCTATTCCAGTGTCATTTGTGAATCTCTTGGCTCTGTAGGACTTCTTCCACGTGATTTCCTTTGTGGCTTTAGCCGCACTCACGTCAGTAGAAATGATGGGTGCTGTAGTTGTGGAAAAAGACGCTGTACGCCTGACGCGTTTACTTGGGGGATTTGAAGGCCCGGGTTCGTATGGGTGCCCAGCATCAATATCTGCCCCAACAATATCCACGTTTTCATCCGAAAATTCAAAATCTTCACCATCAAATTGCAATGCAGTTTCATCATCGCTGCCGTCAGCAAACAAGGTTGGGTAGATCTGTTCCTCCGACCTCCTGCCATCCTCCTGCGAGCCAAAAGCTGCGGTCAGAAAAGTTAAGAGGGCTAACTCACGAAAACACACAGAAAAACAGAAAAAATATTATCTTTATTTTGAGCAGCATCTGGTAATGCAATAAGGTACCAGCGGCGCGCACGCCAGCCCATTCAAAGTAGAACGGCAGTTCTGTCATGGTACATAGGGACAAACATGTCCAGAGTAAGTTTCTCTCCTATTATAGTACTATACACTCCTATTTACCCATTGCTCCAGTCATGTCGGTAATTAAAGCGTCTAAGGAAAGCATTTCTCTGAGATTTTGATCCATAACACATGGCTAATTAAAAACATTTCACTTACTTTTCCGGATGAAAAGCGTTGCGCTCCACCCACTTTCTGAAGTTTCCCTAGACCGAAATTGGACGCATCCAATGCATCATCCGCAAGCTGGTCAAGCTGGCCATGGGTCTCCCCCGTCACCTCTACTAACGAGCTTCTTAACACCGGGACATACGATAGTCTCGAAGAGCTGGTTGAAGCTCCTGGTGAAGTCATCTGGTGAAGCCATCTTAGGGGAATCTGTTTTACACCGTTAGAGAAGTAAATGAGCATTATAACATAGAAATAATAGTGCCATTTTATTCAGAACAAAAAGCTCCACAAATTCAGCGAAAACATTTTTTGGTAAAGTTGCTTGTTATATATCTTTCTCACGGCACGAAATATGTTCAAAGCCGCGTTGTCGCTCCGCTCCTTTCTCTGCCGCTTTTTTTTCATCGTCCCCTCGTACTATCGTTCGTTTCCTTCGCCGTGACAATTTCAAGCACGGCGCTTGCCTGGCGGGCTAGCTGTAATGCTGTGTAGAAGAGGGGGGACACAAAACAGGGTTTTCTTTTACCTACAATTTTACCTAAATGTTCGCAAATCACGCGAGAACGTGCTAAATATAGCAGTTTCAATAATTTCTTAGCCCACCTGTCACGTCAGACCGTCTAATAGGCCGGCATTTACCCGCACCCCCGTCATACGACCCCGAGGTCATACGACGCTTTCACGCGGTCCCTTGAATGTCGTATTATCGGGTTTCTACTGAGAAACCTTACAGCTTTTCTCTGAATTCTTTCTATTTGCAAATGTTGTGATTAGTGTAGGGGTCCCAAACTATACAGGCAAATTCGAGCTTAGGTTTAATAAACGTAATGTAGCTAAGTAGCTTCACGTTAGAAGGCCACTTTCTCAGTTTGTGTTTTACGAAGCACAGCTTACGAAAGGCAGATGAGCAAATATTGTCAATGTGTAAATTCCACGAGAGATGGCTGGTTAGTGTGACACCAAGGCATTTATGGCTGCTAGGGTCGCCGTAGCGCCTAATTGCAATATCATTTATTTCCAGACAGTTCCGGTAAAGCAAGTTACTGTCGTTTTCTGTAATCGCACTCCCTGCGTAGATGGTCATTCATTGACAGCAGACAGTAATTGTGTATCGTTTACCACTTCACTGTTAAGTCAATAACACCAAATTCGGAGCCGTTTTTTGTAATCATACTCATCCGAGGACTCCTACCACTGTGCTCGGTTGACCCGCGGTCGACTGCTCTCATACGAAGAAGTCACGGAGCACCACCGTCTCGCCCGCCGCCGCTATACCCCTTCACCACACATCCCTTACCAACGCTCAGGAGCGCCTATGGGGACCCCTCCAGAACAACTCCCCCGTCAGCCGTTTTCTCCTCCACAAAATCTACCCTTCTCAGTTCCCTTCCCCTAACTGCCCCTCTGTGACTCCCTTGATAATCACTCACACCATGTGGCCAGTCCTCTCAACCCATCCCCAAATCTGCAGCATCGAGCCGTGGGAGGATGCGCTGGGCAGTTCGCAACGGGGGGTGCCGCTACCAATAGTTGACCGAGCTGCCAGCATCGCCGCCAGCCTTCTGCCGGCGGCCACATCTGAGGGTGCCTGAACTTAGACCGGCGCTCCTTAGTTCCGCCGGCGCCCACACGCGGCGCTGCAATGCAGTTCGGCCACCGATCCCGTGCTCCGTTTACTTCTACGCGGACCTGTACCTAAAACTGTTCTAGAAGATTTTTGCATAACACCCACCTTATAGCGACAATCTGGATTTCGCAATAACTTTGTGTTTTGCGGATTCCTGAATAAGGGCACAGCGCGTCGATATGCCCAGTTTGTGCTTGCTTGCCAATGCCGCCGATAGTTATCCAAAATCTAATTTCACCATTTTTTCCTACCATGCTCCTGAAGAGGCCAACATGATTTTATTTAACTTACACCCCTCCGGACGTATAATTCAGTTCAATGTTCCCGCGTTCGCATAGCCCTCGCCACCTATTCAATCTTTCTGGAACCGGGCGCCTTGGTTCTGGAACCGAGGCCATAGGAATACGACTCGAAGTGCGGTGCCGTTGATTCCTTTCGCCTGGAGGGTCCGAGTCGGCAGCTCGACCTTGTCTTAGCAGTGCTCGAGTGCCAGCCGCAGTAGTGCACGCGGTTGCTGATAGGTTGAGCGCAATTGCAGAAGACGGGGCTGTGTGGTTGGATGTGCTTGTACGACGCTCAGCTTTGTTATTGGGGCCTCTCAACCGGGTAGCTCCAGGCAGCTCTTGGTCCACAAGCTGTCGCACCAGTATCTCTATTTTTCTTCGGGGCAAGGCTTTTACCGTCGCGGAGAATCCGTCGGTAGCAACCAGTGCGAGTTCGATGATGTCGACGCACAGCCGGAAAGTTTTGACGTCGATAGCTGCGGTGAGGACCAGATTGGATGAGTATCTACAGTGAAGTCCTGGCCGCCGCATGATGGTGATGGTCGTGATAAGCACCGGCCCCGGAACAGCTGTGACCACCGCCGACCCCACGAGGCAGCATCCAAAGCCCTCGGAGAAGCGCCGGAGATCTGGGCGGGGGAACGTCGTCGGCTCTACGTCTGGTCGTGGCTGGTCAGTTCGTCTGGTCTCGGCGGGGCATGGGCAGGGGACACGGGGCTGGGGAATGGTCCCGTCCATGGCTCACCGGGGCTGGGGCGGGCCGACGCTTTCCAAGAGTCAGGGTGAGATCGCTTCATGAGTCGAGACGAGGTGAAGCTCGGTGCCGGGATGGGACTGTACTCCGCACGCTCCACCAAAATGTTACGCGGCGGCAGGACACAGATGAGACGAACGATGTAATGGGTGGAACGATCTATTTACAGTATTTACAAGCGGCCATTACCGAGTCCGGTGGTGGTGGTGGTGGTGGTGGTGGCCCGAAAATGGCGCATACCCACTTAGGGGGATTGGCCAAGAAGAGTTATGTTTTCATTACAATAAATCAAGCGAGGCAAAATAATGGAGCAGAAGAAAGAATTTGGTCTAGGTTAATGAAAGAGAGAGAGAGGAAACACGAGAAAAAAAAACAGAGAGAAGAATAGGAAAACTATAGTAAAAATCAGCCTAATCGGAATGTTTTTAACACTGCAGACGAGCTGTCTCCGAAATGAAGGAGTGGATGGCGTTGCACACGTCCCTATGGCATCGGCCCAGCCTAGTCCCCCCAAACGACAAAAGCACCGGTACAGTTAAAGGCAGTCCAAGACGTAGCAAGGGAATCTCCAGCAGCCTTCTCCGATGGTTGGAAAATCGGCGGCAAAAAAGAAAGAAATGCTCTTCGGATTCAATTTCTTGGCAAAAGTGGCACAAAGGGGTGGTTATCAGATTTGCCCTGAATAAATACCGATTAAGTGGTGGCACACCACAACGAAAAGAAGTTATCAATACTTCGCACAAGCGAGTTTGGCATAAACTTCTCTCCCAGCGGTACCTGAGGTGTTCAAGTTCAGGAGAAGTGTTCAGACCATGGTCGGAGGCATCTTGATTGAACAGGTATTGGCGATAGCGTGCCAACAACACGCAAGAAAACGGGGGAAGAACCTCGACGATCGGCAAAGCCAGAGCTGTTTTAGCTAATATGTCAGCGGTTTCATTGAGGGTTAACCCACAGTGGCCGGGCAGCCAAACGAGCCGAATCTCCCGCACGTGAGTGGGGACGCAGGAATAAAAAGTTTTGGCAATAGGATGTAAAGTTTCTGAGGAGAGAGCCATGCACACGGACAAGGAGTCGGTGAGTAGCATCACGGAAGAATTCGCCGGATCAAGTTTCAGGATTGCAAGGAGTAGAGCAAGAAATTCTGCATGAAAAATGGGGATAAAATCTGGTAATCGCAATGAAAAAGACCAGTTCAACGTCGGAGAGAAAATGCCTACCCCAACCTTTTCGTCTTTTTTCGAAGCGTCAGTTGCAATGACCACGTGGGATGGGTATTCGGACTGGTGAGCCAGGAGAATGTTATTTAGTATGTTAGGCGGGAGAAGCTTAGCGTTTTTGGGGAAAATATTATCAAACGAAATCCTTACTACTGTGGATGGAAATCTGCAAGGCGGGAACTAAACAGGAGGGTGGTGTTTAATGGAGTAAGCAACGAATTGGCAAAAATGACCTGTGGGCGCCGGAGACGAGACCAATATATACCAAAAAAGGACCTTGCATGCTGGAGGAAAACAGCCTGTGGTCTGGCCAGCGGGGACTCAAAGAACTTTGCGAATGCATTAACGGTTAAGTATTTGAACCTGGAGTTCAGCGTTAGGACTCCGGCTTCTAAGTACAACACTCTAATCGGGACGTAAGCGGGCAGGCCCTCTTCCACGTCGTCTTCGATGCCGAGCTATGCCGCCATGGGGCATTGTCCACTGGTCCCGTGACAATATATACAACTCCGCACACCGTCATGAGAATGAGAGCTGATAAGTTTGTTTTCTCGCTTTCTGCATGCTGTCGCTGTTGGTGCAAACTATATATTTTCACAGATCAAGCAATCGCCAAGCGGTTTGGGGAGCGGTTACCGCTTATTTTACACTTCGTAGGAGATTTTGACCCAAAATGAATACGACTGTGTCTGGGGGACAACATCACATTTGCAACATTTTATTCACGAGAAGTGAGAGCCTAAAAGTGTTTTGTTTCCCCTTTTTGTGTCGGTTGTTATTTCTAGCGGCATAATTTCTCTGTGTATTCTCCTTGCACCTTAAACTTCAATTGCTTCTCGCTCTCCTGTACCAAACCAGCCTCAGGGTTCTCAAGCTTTCCGACTCCTACGGTGCGGTAATTCGAATCGTCTCCTACTCCCTGGGTAAGATGGTATGCAAAGTATCCTTCTAGCCACGCAATAGCAGTGAACTTGCATGTCTGAAACGAAAAAGATGCATCGCCATACGATTAAAAATTGCGTCGTCAAGTAAACATTTCAGAAAATACAATGCCGAAAAGGAAACTTTAGGATTTACAGATGAAAAAACAAACAGGTCATGCTAAGTACCTAACTCCAGGAATTCTGGTATTCCAGGATACAATGCGGAAGAATGAATACTACGATTTTTAATGGACCTCAAGCACACCTTAGCAGCGAAGTTTAACTTGGTGGGAAAATCATCCGCCGTGGCGTATTAACAAGCGACTGAGCATAGTACTATCAGTTTGCTTGCGCACATTAGTTATGTCTGCAATTTCTCGAAATTTGGTCCAGTCTTACATTTGGTGAGAGGAAGAGTAGCAGCAGACAAATAATCATCTGTATGTATGTATCAGTTATTGATATGCATCATATGGCGCTTTTCCTAATGTTGGTAAGGGAGGAACGTGTCCTATTCCCCCTAATAACTACGTAAACAACGCAGTTATTCTGAAGGAACTTTTTCCGTGCTGCTCAAACTTTTGCTTATTATCTGAGTGCTAACCAAGAAATATTGTGCACTGTAATCGGTGGGTGGTCCGAAGGACAGTGCCATTGTCATCTCCTGCACTTAGTCATTTTCATCGTTTGCGGTTGAACCATCAAAAGCCAAAAGCGTATACTGCATGGAGAAAAGAATGAACAGCCAGGAGAGACCCCTGACATCCCCACGGTTTTGGACAAAGTGTGGCCGAAGTCGCGTCATGTTCACGCGACTTCGGCCACACTTTTCCACGGAGAGTCTATGTTGCTTCAGGGCTCCAACTCACCACCGCTTCATTTTGCAGCTTCCACACGCTCCTTCGGCGTTCACGAGACGTAGCAGATACTGCGAGTATGGCTCTTTCCGAAAGATTTTGCAGCTTTCGCTGGTTTGTTCTGCGCTCGAGTGCTCCGGCATGCAAAATTAGCCGTTATTTACACCGTCATAGCAGCCGAGAAGGCGATTCATGTTTGCAACATTCAGCTTCCTAATTCTGCACTTCTGTCCTGATTGTCTGAATTCAATATCAGATATTCTTGTTTTCTGCTTTCTTTCTTCGCATCATCCCGCGCTGTTCCCTCACAATCAACAACTTGCAGATGCCCGCCAAACAGCGCACATTGAAGCTAACATTCTCTGTTTCCATTCCTATTTTCCTTTCTGAACGTGTAATCATTTATGGGGCAGATAAATTTACACCTCTAAAACTAATGATATACACATAGGTGTTGCGTGCATAGTCACAATTTTGCTCTTTGGCTTTGTTCAGAGGTTGTTTTAGCGAATACGGCAAGAAGCGAATCATGTTTTTAACAGGGAAAGTCCTGCTTTAATGTAACGGAAAACATATTTTGCTCTTATCGAAAAAAGCCCGACCGCGTTAACAAAAAAAATTGGGCCCATCTCCCCGCGAGGGGGACTCGAGTAAATGCGTCGCATAGGGGGTGGGTGTATTGCGTTAACGTTTAGTGTTTGGGGAGTTGGTGGTAGTGAATGCGTTGTATCAACAGCTCCTTGACGTAGTTTGAATGAGTCAAAGATATAAGGCGCGTTCGTAGCCTTTCATTCTGTGTCGGCTTTGTGGCGCAGTGGGAAGAGCACCATGTACCTCGCGTTCCGCCCACAGGTAGTGAATGCGTTGTATCAGCAGCTTCTTGACGTAGTTTGAATGAGTCAAGGATATAAGGCGCGTTCGTAGCCTTTCATTCTGTGTCGGCTTTGTGGCGCAGTGGGAAGAGCACCATGTACCGTGCGTTCCACCCGCAGGGTCGTGGGATCGAAACCAGGCGCCGATAACTATTATTTTTTTATAGTGAAGGGCTGGCTGCGGACAACGCCGAGGGACGACGGGGACAGTGCGAGTTAAAGAAATGCTCTGCATTTAAAACGAACCAAACAATGTCAAAGACTAACAACTTAGTGCCGGCGCCACAATAATAGCGCCGTATTGAAGTACCTAAAATGTGAACATATTTTTGAAGACATCGCCAAATGTTGAATGAAAACAGAACTGGTTGAAATCATACGTTGTTGGGGCTAACTGAACACTTGGGAGAAATGTACTTATGTAGTTAAATTTACCCATCGGGACCAGAACAAAATATTGAAAACTTTTGCCTGAAGGAATAGAGGACTACTTTGAAAAGACAATTTCTACAACTGAAAGAACAATGCAGGCAGTACAAATAACAATCAATAAATTTCAATCACCAACCTTTTCTACGACCGTTGAGGCAGCCCTTTGGCTGAATGGTATGAATATTTGGACACGTGTTGCATTGTTTAAATCCAACGGAATGGTTTTCCTGTCTTCTGTAATTGATTTTCCCAGCAACGGAAGAGTAACATTGACATATAAGGGGAAAGGGCTGTCTATTCCGTGAGTCACAGTAAAAATTATTTCTTCATTACAATGTTTTTGATAATGCGTTTTCAACACTTTGCTGTGCTCGCACCGCAGGTTCTCCACTCTTCCTTGAATTGGGTGCCTGTTGGAAGAACGGGTATGATAAAATTCAAAACACAATGCCCACCTTCCGTCCCCGGGATTTCGATAATAAGTGTGAGAGGCGTGCAGCTCTTAAAATGCAACACGCAAGCTTTCAAGGCGGTAGTAATGAGTCAGAAACCTTCGTCCCATAACTGTGCACTAAAATAATGATGGGACAGGTTCGCCTGTCTAGGGAAACGTACGAGGCGCACCTGGCTCCTCCCTTAGGGGATAAAGGGTCGGCCCCGCTCTTGAGCGTACGTTTACGGACATAACCTAAACAGACGTGCTCACTGATTATATCAGGAACTATACTTTTCTGTTGAAAGTGTTTTTTCTGAAAAACAAATTAACTTGCGTACACATCAAAGGATACTTATGCGCGGAGGACGCTGACAATAAGGGTCAAGTACAGTTGTTGCGCAAGAACATATAGTTTGTCTTTTCCCCTTTCCCTGTCGCTCGTCTAGTGTGCAGCGCAGTGTGACAGTAAACTGTGCATTTGAAACTTCATGCACACAATGTTCACCTAAACCACAAGCTTAGCTGTAGCGAACCGGCTTTTTCGCGACAAGGAGACGTAACGCTACACTTCTAATATGAATTGTTTTGTATTCATGGAACACAAGCAAAAGTAAGCGCGCTCTTCTGATGAGTGCAAATGGCGAATAGACGTAAGGACATATCAATATCTGGACACACTTTTTTTTTTTTTGTAAGGCGATTGCTCTGAGGGCACCGAGAGAGAGAAAGAAAACCTTTAATAAAAGCGGGAAATGTCAGCTGCAGTAACGGTATGGTTTGCTGCTCCAGATGGGGCTGAGTACTGTGAGGTAACAGAGGGAAATAGAGAGAAAACGAAAACAATGAGGAAGGGAGATGTACGCGCATATAAAATGTATATGTTCAGAGGGTTCACAGGACCTTTTCTAGCCCTGTTTTTGCAAGAAAAGAAGAGTTTTGGTTCCCAGCACTGTCTCGTCATGATTTCGGCGGGGTCCAAGGAAGTATGACAGTTCTATAGCACCTCCGCGTCTAAACCGCCCAAGTGCATTCGATGCTTTTGCCCGTTTTCTAGCATATCACGGGTAGCGTCTATAAATGTGCCTAATGTTGCGAATAGTAAAGCACACTGGATACAATGGCGTCTCAACCGAGCCCAGCGTAAACACGATGCTTCGGGTGTATGCCACATTAAGTAGCAGCCGGTGTAGCACGCTTCGGTGTGCTTGCACAGACCCCGCGGATGCTGGAAATCGCATTTAAGGTCTAGCACATGGATAGGTGCATACCTTCTCCGACGATCCTTACAAGCCGGCAGCTCGAGTTTCCGTCCTAGGTCAAATGCAGGTGCTTTGCTATGCTGGTTGGAAAACGGAATTCCAACGGTGTAGTATAGGTCTTGGGCTTCTCAGGCGAGCGCATGAGATGGTGTTTCCCGTTATACCCGAATGACCTGGTAGCCACTGAAGGCAGATTTTATGTCCCTCGAACTACGCACTTGTGCATATTTCATTCATATCTCAGACAGGTTGGTTGCGACAATCAGGCGGTTATTTAGTAGTTGCAAGGCTGGCAGGGAATCGGAAAGAATTACCCAGCGCAGAGCAGGACTTCCGCTTATGTAAAGGAGTGCTGCTCTGACAGCTCCTAGCTCAGTGGGGGTGGAGGATGTTCTGTGGCTGAGCTTTTCTTTAGTAACCATCCTGCTGACGGAATACATACGCCGATTGCCGAAGAGGCCGAAGTCAGAGATCCATCCGTGTCAAGGCCGATGCGGGCCGAATATAGACGATCTTTTACCTGTTCCAGGCAGAGTGGTGCACACACCCCATGCCGCGTTCAACCACAGGTCGAGTACAGGCAGCTGGGTTTGAGGTGATTAGATGGCAGTACGGGCTCCACGCGAGATACAGAAGCGGCAGCCAGTGGATTAGCAAAGCATCGAGAAACATGGCGAAGGCCAGTACGAAGCAATTCTTGTGAACGGACCGTGGTCGCAGAAAAACACCTTGCCTCACATAAGGTTCCTATCGTGGAGATGCATTTTGGAAGGCCCAGGCACATTCTCAGTGCTCGAGTTTGCAAAATTTACAAAAGCTTCAAGTTTGTCCTTGAAACATTGTAAGGCTGAAACGCTATATCGCAAAAGACCTGCGAAGAGCGCGTGCTAGAGCCGCAAGCGTGCTGAAACTGAGCAGCCCCAGGTGCTTCCTGCCATCATCCGCAAAACGTGACGAACGAAAGGAGCCGCTTTTTTAGTCCCTTGATATGGGGACCCAGGACAGCGAGCAGTCAATTCTAATGCCTATGAATTTGTGATTCCAAAAATAGAGTATCTGCACGCCGTTTATCTATAGTGGGAATTGAGATACATCACGTTTGCCCTTCTAAGGAGACTGAAGCAGCCCGCAGCTGCTGAGGTATTTTTCTATGGCGAAAGAGCCTTCTGCACTTTTTCTCGAATTTCTGCGCTTTCTGCCCGAAGCCCAGATGCAGATGTCATCAGCATATAACGAGATGTGAACTCCCTGAGGCAATACCTTTGTGATGCAGATGAGGCACATGCTGAACAATGTTGGGCTCAGAACTCCACTTTACGGGACACCTTGCTTGATAGCATGTCACGTCCTGCCACCGTCTTTGATTGTCATGTAGACATTCTACAGCCCGCATGTAAAATACTCTTACAACAACGTCCCCAAGCAGCTTAGCCTGGAAAAATTACAATGTAGACGCACGAACAGTGATTTATTTTTTCCGTTCAAGTGTGTCCACTTTAAATTCGACAGCCCGACAATAATGAGCTCTGTTCGGCTAAGGGCGCCAATGCGAGCACTCCGTCCCCACATGCGCTTCGATGTAACGACCACAGAGATACTGTCTCCCGTATGCCGTGTCCAACGCGTGTACAATCATGATTTCCATGTATCCTTAGACGTGTTTTCAGGCAATATTAAGTCTTTTAAACGTGCTCTTCAAAATGCAAGTATCTGAAGCTCTTCGTGCTCCCTACCCGCCGCGGTGGCTCAGTGGCTAAGGCGTTGCACTGCTGAGCACGAGGTCGCGGGTTCGATTCCCGGTCGCGGCGGCCGCTTTTCTGATGGAGGCGAAAAGCAAAAACTCCCGTGTGTACGAGATTTCGGCGCACGTTAATGATCCCCAGGTGGTCAAAATTAATCCGGAGCCCTCCACTACGGCGCGCCTCATCGCCTGCGTTGCGTCGGCGCTTTAAAACCCCACAATCAATCAATCTTCGTCCTCCCTCAGTATGGTATGCAAGGAATTTTTGAGTTGCCGTTTTTGTTTGAAATGCATGGGAAAAACATACGCGCGCATGAACTCACGCGCATACATGCAATGCACTTTACATGTTTTTCGCGATATATTGTTTTCTCCAATGTAATACGTCAACTCGAATGTTTAGAACATCAGTGTTTGCAGATGCCTCACTTTTTCATGACCCCACTCTTCGCGCTTGCTAATATACGCGACCGCAATGTTCATATCTCACTCCTCTTATTTGTGTGTCTGTGTGTTTATGTAAGTGTGTGCGTGTGTGCGTCTGTGTGTGCCTGTGTTATGTAAGTGTGTGCGTGTGGGCGTGCGTGCGTGCGTCTGTGCGTCTGTGTGTGTGCGCGTGCGTGCGTATGTCTGTGTGTGCTTGTGTGTTTATATATGTGTGTGCGCGTGTGCGTGTGTGTGCGTGGGGGCGCGTGTTTGTATGTTTGCATGTGCGTGCGTCTGTCTGTTGCTTGCGTGTAGTATGCGTGTGCGCTGCGTGCGTGTGTGAGTATGTGTGGTGCGAGCGTGCGTGCGTGCGTGCGTGTGTGTGTGTGTGTGGGGCGGCGCTACACTCTACTTCGTGATTCACTGCATTTCGAAACCAGTATCCCTAGTTCATTGCTTCTTCCTTCTGTGCGTCACCCTGTGCATCCAGTGCACCCCCCAAGGAAGGCCTAGTGCTGTTGGTGGGAACTCCCCAAAAAAAGATAAATAAATAAATAACTAAATAATAATAAATAACGATCATTTAGGTAATCACTGACGGGAGGTTTCCTTTCGGCCTCGCAGTCCTACGAACGCCACCTCTCTTCGAATTGCTTCGTGAGCAACACTGCTAAATGCTGCCTTTATATCGTTGAAGACAGCAATGGTGAACGTTTTCGCAGCCTTTTGTGCATAATTCTCTGTTACCAGGGTGATCACATTGGCAATGCTGCTCCTTCCTTCTTGTATCCTGACATCTCAGGTGGGTAAACATTCCTGTTTTCGAGGTACCGTACAAGCCGCCGCAGTACCACATAATGTGTGCGACTTTAGCCCTGAGCACCAGTCAACTATCCAACAAGAGCAATGGGAGATGTTGCTGTCCAGCGCCTCCCTACCTACCCAGCTTCAGCTGGCGGACAGAGCACAGGCTGCGCAGACTGTATATGGCCTCTATTGAAGAAGGAACCACTCCCCTGGGCCGCCCTGTGGCCGTTCAGAAATCTGAATAAAAGTATTTCCTCCTCCTCCTTCATTACATTTCTAATGAAGCTAAATAGAGCAGTTGGTCAATAATAGTTTGTATCTGTGGGGAATTTTTCTTGCTTGAGAACCGGTATAATGCGAGCAATATTTCAGCTTGTCTCAGACCTGGAAACGAGGGGGAGCGACCCCCTTTCCCAGTTCTAATATCCTATCTCGAGAAAGATGCACTCCGATTGGGAAGGAAGGTAAAGTGCACAAACTGGGATGCTTATGAACAGAGCGTGGACCTGAGGATCACTGCAGCGACTTCAGATGACGACCTCATTCCTTCATGGCTCGATGTCTCAGGGAATCAACGTGTGTCACACGAAGGCGATCAAACATCAAGACAGATGGGGAGTATGAGCGTTTACGAGCCATTCGCAGGCGTGCGGAGCGGAAGGCGCGTCGCACCAAAACTTTAGAAGACCTGCAACAAGCTCGCAGGGCATATAGACATGTAAGACGCCATCTGGAAAAGTTGAGCAGGCAGCAATGGAAAGATTTTTGTGCAAAATTAGATGTTCACAAGCCGTCATCGCACATTTGGCGCGTTGTAAAGGGAATGCGTACCCATATACCGCAGCTACACCCATTCAGCGCGCTGTCGTTGCACGAAAACATTTCTCAGAAGGAAGCAGCTAACGAATACTGCAAGCTCCTGTCTGCAAGCTCATCTACTCAGATACGCGCACACTCCAACCCTTCTGCGCCACCGGCAGCTGCCTTACCTGCCTTGGACCTGCCATTCTCGATACAGGAGCTCAATGCAGCGATTCCGACGTCAAGAAACGGTCTTCTCCTGGTTACGACGAAATCACTTATGAGGCAATCTCGCATCTATCCCAGCACTTCCGCCTGCGTCTTCTGGAGTATTACAACGCAACGTGGCTGCATGGTACCGTCCCGTCTGATTGGAAATTAGCGAAAATTATTTCTATCTTAAAGCCTGGAAAATCACCAACACGTTACGACTCGTTTCGACCGATAGCCTTACTTAGCTGTGTTGGGAAATTAATGGAAAAGATGATCTTCAAAAGGATGACTTGGTACATGGAAACTAAAAAACTGTACCCACCTCAAATGAATGGATTTCGTCAGAACCGATCGGCTATTGACAGCATTATTACCCTCGTATCGTCTTTGGAAGAAGAACTAAATTCCGGACACATACCAATTGCGGTGTTTTTAGATATTAAATCAGCCTTCGACTCCGTATATCACGATGCAATTCTAGCATCCCTTCTTTCACTTGGCTTAGGCGGAAGATTATACGCATGGATTTCAAGCTATCTTGAAGGAAGAAAACTTTTCATGTGCACAGAAGAAGGGCCTACACCGTGTTATGAAGTAAGAAGAGGGGTACCTCAAGGAGCTGTATTAAGTCCTTTACTATTCAATATCGTGCTCATTCACCTGAAGCGTGTTCTCCCCCGTAGGGTCAAGATAACTCTGTACGCGGACGATATCTGCATTTGGAGTGCTTCGAGATCACGTCTAGTTACGCAACAGAAGCTCCAGACGTCACTTGCAAAAATATCAGAACACCTACAGCCTAAAGGACTTCATCTCTCCCCAGAAAAAAGCAGCGCTATGGCCTTCACCCGTAAGAGCATGGATAGATATCCTTTAATGCTCGGTGGCCGGCCCTTGAAATACGTCCGTACCCAAAGGTATCTTGGTGTTACAATCGACAGAAACCTCTCCTGGGCTCCGGAAGTAAAGAGGCTACGTATGCGAATTTCCACGGCATCCCAAATTATTGGATATCTTGCTGGCACACGCTGGGGCAGCGATTGTCGTTCCATGGTGCTTCTCTTCAAGGCGTATGTTGACGGCGTGTTGCGCTACAGCCTCCCTGTCCTGCAGCAGCTGTCCCCTACAAGCAAAAGACAGCTTGAAGCGGCGAGGAATAACTGTCTCAGGAAGTGCCTCGGCCTTCCTAAAGGATCGTCGCGTTCTGGGACAATTGCTGAAGCCGGCTGCCTGCCCTTAGACGTGTTACGACTTCAAGAAACACTACGAATTCATTTGAGGCACAGGTTACATACAAGAACGCATTCGTTGGCCCATATCGCAGATCGAAGCAATTCCGGCTTTGGGCAAGCAATCAGGGCTATTAAAGCTCAAATTCCAACTCAAGCACCGCAGACATGCCCCTGGGATTCCCGCAGATCGCAGATCAAAGCAATTCCAACTTTGGGCAAGCAATCAGGGCTATTAAAGCTCAAATTCCAACTCAAGCACCGCAGACAATGCCCCCTGGGATTCCCGCCCTGGACTCTGTCGCCCCTTCGGATAAAAACATTTATACCTGGAATTGATTCAAAAAAGCAAATGCCTCAAATCAGCCTACTTCAGATGATACTCGCACACATTAACAAATTTTACACTGCAACAACTCACATTTTTACTGATGGGTCGGCAACATCTGAGTGCAGTTCATCTGGAATTTTTATTCCATCAGCTGGGAAAGCCCTGTCCATACCGCCTTGAGCGACCGACTTCGTCCACGTCGGCTGAGCTTCATGGGATAAAAGAAGCCATACGATACATTATTCGCCAGCCGTCGACACAGTTGCCCATTTTTTGCGGTTCGAAGGCAGCTCTTCAGACCCTGCAACGCGCTAGCTGTTTCAGCCTTCATGAACATGCCCAGCGAGAAGTGAAGTATCTCCACCATCTCGCATTCGTCTCTGGACATCGTGTGACACTACAGTGGCTCCAGGCCACTGTGGCATATTAGGTAACCAGAAAGCGGATGAGGCTTCCCGCAGGGGCCCTAGAATTGAGAACACCAAGAAGGATTTTTTTCACGAAAAATGATGCCTCAGCCATGACTAAGGCAGTAGTTTTGGCTGAGAGAAGCCGCTTATGGTCCCCTTCCGGAGTTTCATCCGGCCCTTTCTATATTGCATAGACCCCTACATGAGAATGAGGCTTGCCGGAACGACTACCTCGCCGACTGGAGACTCTGTACCATCGACTGCGCCTTAATGCAGCGTTTACAAATCGTTCCTTCATCGTATAGGCCAGACTTCCAACCCATACTGTGGACAACTGTGGCTCACCCGAAACCATCGAACATATACTACTAGAGTGCTCTGCTTATGCTGAATCAAGGGCCCGTTTACTGCAAAGAATTGAATGTCTCCAACCTGGACCAATAACACTAAGCTTGATGCTTGGACCATTCCACTCACCATCCTCCCAGCGCAAAGCCCTGTCTGCATTATTTGAGTACCTCGAGGACATTGGCGTCGCTACAACACTTAGCCATCTCCCTAGCGTGTGCAGTCAAGTTTTTACTCAGCGCCCTTAACAGGACTCTATTCATTTTTAATTTTTATTCTTTTTTTTCTTATCTTTTGTTCTCCTACTCTTCTTCTACCACCTTCTTTCCTTGGTTTCCTTCTCCCCCCTTCCCCGCAGAGTAGCATGTCAGCGAATTCATGCTGGCAAACCTCTCTGCTTTCTCTGTACATGAAAGAGTCTCTCTCTCTCTCTCTCTCTTGTCCTCAAACGCAGCCTGCCTGCCTTGACGTGTTATGTATGCTGAGAAACTTGCTGATGAGCCTACTGCCGAGATGTCTCAGAGCCGAATAGCTAACTCAATAACACCTTGACAAACAGCGCAACACAAAACAAAGACTTAAGCTGAGGCACACAGACAGCGCTCGTCCTGTGTGCCTCAGCTTAAGTCTTTGTTTTTGTTGCGCTGATTGTTTAGATGAATCACCAACTAGCCCAATACTACACTCTGCTTAACTCAATTAGGGCCCAGGCGAGGAAGGACAAATTAACGGATGTCAACGGCCGTAGATTAGCTCATTCATGGTAAAGCGCTTATTCATCATCAACAGCTTCCATGGTAACAAGTGACTCAGTCAACTGCCCAGAGAACGCTCTGTGGCGCGCAGACTTTTACACAAAATTCTTCCGCAACATCTACTTTCACTGACTCCAGCTTGAGGGCTACAAAGGAAAATGGGTGCATGACTGGCGGGAGGGGCTCTCAGCCTGCGGAAACACCCATCACTTCCGTTTCAGTGGCTTGCGTGGATCCAATCTTGAACAAATTGAGCACAGTGGTTTCTGGCAAACTTGATCATGCGCTTCTGAACGCGCTTCTGCGCGTGCTGGAAGCTCGGTAGGGGTCTGGCAGTAGGGGTCTCTGGCCCGGCGCTCGGCTCTCCACGAATAGCGCGAAGATGTTCATTGTCCCCATAAAATGAAGCTCAGGGCCTTGGAAGTAGACTTGGGCGTGTTAATGATGAGGTGGCCCGACCAATGGCAACTGGGAATTGTTGATAAGGCATCACCATTATCTTCTAGTAAGTTTTAGAAGGCATTCCAGTTCACAGCGTATACATTCTGCTTAGAGGGTCCTCAGAAAATTCCTTCAAACATTGTGTATGTGGGCACGCGGTGTCGCTACGCAAAATTTTAATATCAGAACGCCAGGATGCGGATGGCAGACGGGAAGCAGAGGCCGTAGTAACATCCAGCACCACTTGAGGTTTTGCCGCGGGAAAATGTGGGGCATCCAGTGTTTAACACGTTCAGGCCCGATTCGCTGGAAACATGGAGTACACTGCTTCCTTTTGACGTAGACTTTGTGCTGCCCCTAGCTGGTTGGTGTTGGCCCGCAGGCCCACAGCAACCTGCCTGGAAACGTCCCAACCAAATTCTCCTGGGTCGGTCCAGCAGAGAGCCATCGGCAAACTCTAGCTCCTCCCTTTTTACGCTTAGTGAAGCATTGAAACTCTGCGTCATATCCTAGCGCTTCTTTCGTCTCCTGTAGCTCAAGCCATTTTAACCATCCTGAACACCATTACTCCGCTCCTACAGGAATGGCTGTAAGCCATCATGGAAGCCAACGAATCAGAGCGCGGGGCAAACTCTTCAAAATCGGGGAAACTGGGTTTAGTGGAATGCCTGTGGTGGGCTCTACCGCTTGTCCGACCTCCGTCAGCTAGTTAACAAGCCCAAATTCCCGGTCATTGCCATTTTCCGAATCCCGCCTGCGATCGTATATCTGTCTGTCGGGGTACACGCCTCATCACTCTTCGACGAGTCGTACCAGAGCACAGTGCTACACGGAAATCGTCAAGATTTCACTTTTGTGCTTCATAATGTGAGACAGAATGCATCTAATGAATACATCGCAGAGCAACAATTAAAGCATGACCGTGCAATTCATTTCCCCATAATAACCAGGTACATCCCACCGAGGGCAAAAATTCAACACGAAACTCTTGGAAGACGTTTTGGCTACTACTACACATCCCCCGCACTTGCTCACACGTGATTATCAACAAGGGCACCGAGGCTAAAGGAGAAAATTCCTGACGGAACCTCGTGCCTTTACAATATTTCATACATAGATTCAGAACAGCATTGTTGAAGTATTAGGCGGGACTGTGTGACGAGCGCAATTACTACTGCGTGCTATTGGAGTAACTAGAGCAAGCAATTGCAGGAACTTTCAAGTGTGATTTGTTTGACATTGTTCATACGTTATTTCCAGCCGCTCATCTGCCCACGTACACGTTGACATGTCCATAGCATCTGTGAACCACTCCTGACCTCCGTGAAGTCGAGAAAGCACATTCATTGTAACCAGAGCTCAGTAGTAGTTACGTAAATGTCAATGACACCGCATATGATCCTCGTCACCGTGTACCACTGTCCAGTCACAACATAACACTGTGATAGTCATTATTTTGTGAGTTGAATACAAGGGCTACCATCTTGTGCTATCGGGGTTTAATGGGTTCCTAGAAAACTTCTCTCCTCTTCCTACGGACTTCTCTGTCTGAGTAACCGGCTATAACTATTTCTTTTGTGGAGTGGCCATCGGCCGTAAGTTGGCACGTCGGGTGCCTACTCCAATTTTCTTTTTCATATAAGGGAGCGTTCATATCCACGTGAACATATCTAGCGTTGGTTTGTTTTTTGTAGTGCTTCATCTTCCACTTTAGACCTAGAATAAACACGTTCCTGGAAAACTCGTCACTTCTGCTGTGTGATTAGTATCGCAAAAAACGTCGGTTGAGCACTCAATTTTCAAGTAGGAAAGAGGAATTGTTCAAAAATGCATTCACTTCAGAAGAATGAGAGAACAACTAACAAACACGAGACCGTAAGAGTATCCATAAGGCAGTAGCCCTTTTAGCGCAGGTAGAAATGTACATTTGATGGGCGAGTGAAGGACAGACCATCCTGAAATAGTAAAGGAGTTATTCTTGCCAATTAATGCGAAGACTAACAACAGAGAGTGTTCGATGGTGACTATAGAAAAAGTTAAGTATGAAGACACTTTGGTTAAGAGTGCCTCTTAGTTTTAACGGGAAAACATAACTAGGCTAGTATTCTGTGAATTCAGCGTACCCTCCAGTCATCAGAGGATCTGACACCATGCAAGCAGTATGAACGCGACAACAGCATAAACCATCGGCTGGGAGTCAGCCGTAATTGCGACAAACGTTTCGTTTTGAGGCATCCAGTTACCCACAGTTTGACGTGCAGTGAGTTTGGCATTACTTCGCATGCCATTAGTGCTAACCTTACAGCAACCCAAATAACAAAGTGGGAAGAACAAAAGCAGCAACTGTCCGGTATGCGCCGAACGTTAGTCCTAACATTTGGCTAAGGCGTTGCGCTGCTGAGCACGAGGTCGTGGGTTCGATTCCCGGCCGCCGCGGCCGCTTTTCTGATGGAGGCGAAAAGCAAAAACGCCTGTGTGTACAAGATTTCGGCGCACATTAAAGATCCCCAGGTGGTCAAAATTAATCCGGAGCCCTCCACTACGACACGCCTCATCGCCTGCGTTGCGTCGGCGCGTTAAACCCTACAATCAATCAATCAATCAATCAATCTAGTCCTAACATTTCGCTTTGACGTCTTTTGTCGTAAAACGGTACTCACAGCTGGAAGTGCTAAATGAGTATGCCGTTGTTCGGCACGTGGGTGGCTTGAGTATTGACTTGCTCGGGCGAACGGCGACGGCTTTTAGTCACAGTGACGGAGAAGAGAGAAGAGTCGCCGAGGAAACCACAGCGGCAGTTGGTGCGTACGTGACTTACGATAGACCTAACGTTACGCTTTCTGGCCTAACGGTTACAAATGGCACCACAACTTGGCCTACAATGGGTGCGACGCGTCGAGGGTCGACGTTGAGCTGAGCGTTGCTGCTGGCATACCTTAAGCCTAAGCATAGGCCTAACAATTGCGATAGACAAAGCTGTTAGTGATGGTAGTATTGGGAAAGCAGTATTAAAATAATCAGTTAAAGAGGACAGTTATGACACCTTCGCCCCAGGCCCTTAAGCCGCACAAGTGAAAAACGCCAAATACATCTTTTTTTTGCGCTCTTTTACGCTGCTAAAATATCGACTGACGGCCAGTGGGGAGTGTGGGGCCGCCGTACATCTTACAAGTGGAATATTGGGTTTGCGTTTGTGACAGCGAAAAAGATGCAGTGTACAAGAGAAGACAAAAGGCATTGTACACTTCAAACTTTTTTGTTGGGTGGCCTATTATTCGTGTTGCATTTCTTGCTATGGTGTACTGTTTTGAATACCATAGTAGATTGGTTATTGAGTTTTCAGAAAATATCCCGTCTTCTTAAAGGTGCTGATACAGAACTTAGGACAGGCTTATAAATTTGGCACTACCTATTTTATGCCTTAAAAATTGCGTGGCACTTCATAATGACAACAAACGGCGTTATAAACACAGAATTACAACAAACTATGTTCACGGTTCTGATTAGTTAAGGAAAGCGAAAATGATGTCTCAAAATGTGCAATTTCTTACTAATATGGGAAACTTGTGGAATAACGCAAACATTTTAACACCACGTATAAAATATATTAGGGTAGGCGAAATAACGTTTGGAAATGCTATTGGCTACAATTAAATACGGTACGTCCCCGAAATAACGATAACTATATAAATCTTATATGTGCTGCTAACCATAAAACCGAAAATATCTGTGCAATGCTCAGTGCACGAACATGTGTAGTCGAATTTACGAAAAAGATGAAGCAGTTATTTTTTAGCGAGTAATATTATTGCAATGTGAGAGTTTATATTTGACTGCACAGAACCAGTGCTATGAACGTTCGCTTAACGGCTTTGTGGTATGTGACAGTTTATAACTGACCGCACAGAACCAGTGCGATGAAAGTGCTCTTTACGGCTTTGTGGTATACTGTACCAGATATGGTTTGACAATTTTGTCGAAGCAAATACCTCCTTTACTGGCGACACACAATATTTGAAAATAGAGGAATTTGACTTTTCCGAAACAAAGCAAATGACCGCATAAAAATTATTATGGAACCTAGTTCAGGAGAGAACCGGAGAGCAAAACAAAAGCAAGTTAGCGATTATGTGTGATATTCTTTTTTATATCCACGAGATGCACGGTATGTACCGGGTGACTGTCTTTTGTTTGTGCCCCGTGAGCCTCCATTTCAACTTCATTGGCCCCGATTGTGGCCTTCGTTACTTTCATTTGAAGAAACTTGTGAAACCGTGAATAATGATTGTTTTAATTAGGGGACATTACATGAGGACCAAAGAGATTGCAGCATAAAACTAATATTTTTTTTTATTCTTGCCAGCTTTGGCGGAAGGGCTTAGTATTTCCTTTAAATCCGTCGTGCTTTGCTTCGATAACTTGTCATTTCGATAATAAGCAGCTCGGTTGTGTATAGTTTGAGGTATTTTGCAGCCAATGGTTAGTGCACCGCACGCGTTATGCGGAGATGTGGGTTCGACTCCCGCTTCCGGACAGAAACGGCGGATTTTTTCTCGACTTCTATTTGCGCTTATTTATCACTGTATCAAAGAAACATGACAAACATACGTCATTCGGCACTATTATATATTTTAAAAAAGCCGAATAGCATTGGCAATAACGACTGCAACCTTGATATGTGTCCTTACCGAGTCCCTCGGCCCTTATCTTTCTGTTCTGCGATATATATATATAGTCTGTAATCAACAACTCACACAGAGCGCGAATAAATAAGGTTAGTAGAGACATCCTTCTCGTGTGTCTCTGTCTCTACTAACCTTATATTTACATATATATATATATATATATATATATATATATGTCTTTATTTATTTCTGCTGTGTCTTTGGCAGCATGATAAAACGCAAATGAACTATAACTGGCAACTACTGTTAAAATGTCTAATTCTGAAGCGTTTTGTAGATTTGTGTTCTCGACAATGAGCCGTAGACATTAAACTTCGTACCTGACTTATTGCGTGGAAAGGAGGAGACTGATTTGGCACGTGGCGTACATTTACTCGGGGGTGGTAACAATAACATATAAAAGAAAGCTGAATAGTGAAAACGTTGTGCCGGACACGTGTAAACCCTGTTCACAATCGCTCTTCGTAAAAAGTGCTCTCAAACAAAAACCGCAGTTTGCCTCAGATAATTAAATAATTTTTGCCCATTCTCATATTGAACGAATCTTTTCGTTATTAATTCAAAGTTACAACACGTTGGGGAATTAAAAATCAGAGTTTGTAGACAAATAATTCTACGAACAAGAACATGCATTCAAGAAACCAGGATATTTGCGTACCAGCCGGGTAATGGGTCAGCATAATTCCAGTATTCGTACTCTCCGGTTAGGCCCCAGGTGTCAATGTCCATATAATATGGTAAGTTCGCTCTTACTCTTTCAATATACTTCTTCGCTTCAGATTTGAGATTCACTCGCTCCGAATTACCTGCGCAAGAAGAGATACAACATGGACAAAAGATACACTACTCTGACTTTCCACCTTACTGTTCAATCTACCTGAACAAAAAAAGCTACGTGGTAACGCAAAAGGGCTATTGGCGGACGGATCCGCTTTCCATACTGAGAACCTGTACAACGGTTCAAGGACTAGCTCAGGAACGAATGCACCTCACCTACAAAAATGTTTAACGCAAATAAACTGGCTCTGGCTTAGCCCGGCGAGTCCCGGTTGCGCAAAACTCGCAAAAACAGTTCGGTCTAGATTGACTAGCGTCCTCGCCTTTTATTTGCCACGCACAATTGTTCAACTGTAGTACTGGTGAGAATATAGTGGGAAATTGCGAAGCGGCCGTCAGAGCGGCGCAGTCTTCCTTTCAAATAATAGGTGAGTCACGTGGTTAGTCACGTGGACGCAGGTGAGATAAGGGGGTAGGTGCGGTGGTGGTGGCGGCGACTCACATGGTATCACTTCGAGGCCAACCTCTCCTACACGATGAAACTCTCTGGACAAGGCCAGTAAGGCTTTCCCCTCAATAGAAGCTTTATTTTGATATTCTCAAAAGAAATGTACCAGTTTACGTGCATCCATTACTCCATGGGCTCAAATTAAAGAAAGAAGATATAATCTCTGAACTTAACGTTTCGTTTTAAAGCAAAGCTTTCTACCTCTACCAGCCAACGATTCCTTCGTGGCGTGCGGGACAAGAAACTCCGAACGCGGATGGAGAGGAGGAGCGAAATTTTCACTCCCGGAGGACAGGGTAGGTGGTGCGGCGACAGGACGCTATTACCAGTGTTCCCACCGGCGAGCGCATTGGAGGGACGCCTTTGTCGTCTTGTTTAGTGAAGGCTGTTTTCGCCTGTTCTGGCGTGCTACGCGTCCATTGCGCGCTTCCTTCGCACGACGTAATTAACTTGTTCGACAGCCTCTCCTGGGTAACCCGGACCCGCGGAATAAGGGGTCGTACGGCAAAATACGTTAAGGATTGGTTTGCAGGGTGGGAAAACAAAATGTAGAGACTACATACAGACATCTGGCCGCTGGAGAAACGCTACCTTTTTCGCATTCCTTTTCTAAATTGTACACCGTTTTCTAAATTGGTGAACACCAATTCAATTGTGTTTTAACAAGTATTGCAAAATGCGAAATGAGGAACTGGATTTGATATATAGCAATTCTAACAGTTCCCTCAGCTTTCTCGCAATTCTCAAACTTACTAAAAGTGTTTAAATCGGCATAAATGGGAATCACTAAGCTCACATGCCGAATTGTTTCGGTGTCTTAGCTTGTGTGGCGCAGTGGGGTAACCCCAAGCTAGCACATCAAGATGGCTAGGTTCCGCTGTTTCGCCCTTCAAAAGGCGCTCCTCTCCGTTTTCTTTCTGCCGACGCACGGCCGGGCTACAGCGGCGGCGGCGTCCGGCAGTCTAGCCCAGCCGTGGCCGAAGCTCCTGCGCTCTGGACGCCGCTCCCGCGAATTCCAGGTAATGGCTGGCAGAACCTCTGGTTTGGCTCTTTGTACAGCCACGTGTGTGAATTCAAGTGACGTCACATGGGTAATTGTTGTGGGCGTCGTTTAAAGCTTTGCTTTCCAACCACCTTCACAGCGTGGATTGAAGCCAATGTTTCTAACAAATTATATAATATTATAAAAACCCAAGATTAATGCAGAATTGAATTATTTTTAACAAAATTACACACAGCTACCAGCAGTTGTCAAACAACGCAAACTGTTCTGTTGCGAAACTAGGAATAAGACTATAATGTAAATGCGAAGTTTCGTAGCAATAAAACTCCTTGAAAAAAGTATTTAATTATGCAGCAAGGGACATCTTTACCACTGTGAAAGAGTAATAAAATGTTAGGTTGCTTTTCTTGAGACTAATCTTTCGGTGTGAACGAGAAATAAGCTCCGCTATAAACAGCACGCGGAATAACTAAAACTCGTTCAAGAAAATCCCACGTCTTCTGCAGTACTCTGAGGTCACTTGCGCAAGTATTTGCAGCATGTGTGGGAAGGTTTTATAGTTTCTATAAAGGTTAGGGGAATTGACAACTAGGGACCGTGCTTGTATATAAAAGGAAGGCCTAAAGAACCCAGTGGAAGTGTTTTCTGTGCGGCAAAACAGTCATGTGATTTCTTTCCTCAAAACACCGTGTATCGCCTGTAAAATGTTAATTTATTACGTGTTTAAAAGGGAACGATCTCTACATATACGAAAATATATATATTGTTTTATTCGAGAATGATAATAAAATATTTTTGTGGAAGTTCGCTATCGATTTCACTTTCCCACGTACCACCTTTTCTAAAAGATTTATCTCCCCGCATGATGAAAAACATTTCAACAAGTAACAATTTAAATTTTCTTATGCTTCGTCAGCATATGCATATACACTTATCACCATTTGTAGGGAAACGCTGCCTTAGGAGATTAGCTTAAATTTGTGTCGCTGGAAAACATCACAAAACAGCCATACAACTGGTACGTATTTACTGTACAATGTGCGAACGATTTCTGAACAGGTCCACCTTCTACTTCGGCAGGGCTCACACGAAGCAACCAAAGCCTGTGCTGCCCAATATGTGAAGCAGACAGAGGGAGCGATTTTAATGAATGCGCTTTCTGATTTTCGCGGGAAGATGTTGTCTATTGAACAAGTGTGAAGTGTGTAAAGGTTGAGCGAATGGAAGAAACACATACGACACTTGTGACGGCTCGTGTTCGCATAAAAGACTTCGGAAGGCGGTTGGCCTCAAGAAACTGCGCATGGCGCAATACTGGTACGGTGTAATCCGGCAGCACTACCAATCTCCGAACACCGGTGCAAAAGAGACTAGCGCTGGTTCTAATCTTGTAGAGGGCCTATTAGTCCAGTGTGTGTGTGTGCGCGCATGCGTGCATTGAACTTCTGATGATCGGCGACGGGGCATCGGTCTGTGACCCTTCCAAATAACGGCCCAGCGCTAAACACGGGCACGGCGTCACCGGACCAGCAATAGGAATTACGGGAGCCTACGTGGCAGACGAGTGCGTTAGGAAGCGCCATGACTCACCTTGCAGAGGCCTCTTGATACCGTCTTTGAGACGCCACTCGAACCCCCGACTAGAAGTCCTTTTGTAACAGCCTAGGTGGCTAATGTCCCCCGGACAAGAGAGGAGGAGGAGTGGAAGAAAGTGTCGAAAAGTATCAAAAGGAGACCCCGACCGGAGAAGAAGGACAGATTCCAGAGACAGTGCTCCGGTGTGCGTACGCGATGAGTCGCGACAAGCGCTAGGCAGAAGGCAGGGGAGCTTAGGACTCCGGAGTCTAGCCATCGCTCGCGTGCGACGTCTGACGGGAGAGCGATCTGGGGAGCGGACGAGACGAGTCGTGAGAAGCGTTAGGCAGAAGGAAGGGGAGCTTAGGACTCCGGAGTCTAGCCATCGCTCGAGTGCGACGTTTGATCACCCGCCTCCACACTTAGCCAACTGACTGTCCAGCCACCGCTCGAGCCCACGCAGCAGCACCTCGTCGCGGCCGAGCCGGAGCAGCCTCATCGTTGCATACGCCACCTCTTCGTACGAGCCTCATCGCCGCGGGTCCTTTTTTCGATCCCTAGCCACAGCGGCGTGACCGGAGCGAACTCTACGCTCAAGGCCCACCGGCTTGGATCGGCGAATGTCAGGCCCTTCCTACAAGCCCATGCCGCATCACGAATGATGATTGATGATTAGTGGCTTTCCCTTTGTATCGGGGCGTCGGTTGTGTCAGCAACCGACTTGCCTGTTTTATTACGTTTACTTGCCTACTCCCAGCTAACTTATAGATTTGCTTCCTCCCTCCCATCTCTCCCTTTTTTCTGTTTTAAAACTCATCGCCCCACCCCCCTTTTTCTCCCCTCGCTGTTCTAAATTCTCGTCCGCATGATTACTCCGCCTTCGTACCCATCCCTTCCCTACTTTTCCTCCACCACCACTCCAGTCGCCTCTTCGTCACCTCTATGGCCTTGAAGTTGAGGTTTCCCCCTCGCCCCAAATCCCAAGCCTCCGCCAGCGTCGTTTCCCCCTCACCCGCGGTGGTCGTATCTCTGTGCAGCTCCTGACAATATGGTCTATAGTTTCCCGATCACTGCCGCAGCATGCACACGTTTCATCCTGCTGCCTGTAGCTACCCGTGTATGCCCGGGTTCTCAGGCACCCTGCCCGTGCCTCGAAGAGCAACGCACTGCCTCTCGTATTGCCATAGAATCCCTCCTTCTTAATTTCCCGTTTCTCTGCCCCATAAGTCTCCAGGGTTTTTTTTCGCTTCCATTCTCTCTGCCCACTTCGTCGTCTCTGCTGCCTTTACCTGCTTTTTAACTGTTGTGTAAACCCCGCTTTCCCCTACCGACTTTCCGTACCGCTTGGTCAGCTGTCTGGTCCTCCGTCTCAACCTCGTGTCCACGCTCCTCCTATACAGGTACTTAAACAACCCTCGTGGCCCATTTTTCGTCCTCCATGTCACGAAGTCGCTCCTCAAACTTTATCTTGCTCTGCGCCTCCCTCGCCTCGAAAGACGACCAGCCCATATCCCCTTGTACCGCTTCATTTGTAGTTTTACTGTGGGCCCCTAGAGCCAATCTGCCTACTGCCCTCTGATTTACTTCCAGGCCCGCTTGGTCTCTGGCTTCATGCACAGAACCGAATTAGCGAAAGTTAATCCTGGTACCATGACCCCTTTCCAGACTCCCCTTACCACCTCGTATTTGCTGTATCCCCAGAGGGCTCTATGCTTCATTATAGCCGCGTTCCGTCTTCCTTTCGTCTTAAGGTGAGCCTCATGCGCCTGCGTGTAATCTTCGCTGTTGTTCAGCCATACTCCTAAATATTTATACTCTTTCACCAATGGTATTTCTACTTGCTGCACTGATACTGTTTTGTGCTCCTCGCCGTCATTAAAGACCATGATCCCCGATTTTTCTCTGCTAAAGGATAGCCCTAGGTGCGTCGCTTCTTCACCGCATATATCCATCAAGCCCTGCATACTTATCCGGTTGTCCGCCATCAACAATATGTCGTCTGCATACATTAGTCCCGGAACCCGTTGTTCCACCACCTGCCCGTTTTTCATGTAGGATAAGTCGAACCCCATCGTGCTGACTTCTAGCTTCCTTTCTAACCCCGCCATGTAGATCATGAACAGCAGCGGAGAGAGAGGACATCCTTGTTTCAAACCCTTGTAGGTGTATACAGGCCTATTGTATGTTACCCCCTCCCACACTATTTGCACTTGGTTCTCCCGGTATAGCTCCCTGAGTAAGCTAATGAATTCTGCCCCAACTCCCTCGTCCTCCAGGATACTCCAAAGCCGCTCCCTGTCTACATTATCATACGCCGCTTTAATGTCCAGAAAGGCTAACCACAAAGGTCGGTTTGCATCTTCGCCACCTCTATGCATTGGCTTACACGCGAATAAGTTGTCGTCTAGTCTTCTGTCCTTTCGAAACCCATTTTGAAGCTCCCCTAATATCCTATTTTCTTCCACCCACTGCTCTAGTTCGAACTTCACTGCCTGCATTGCTAACCTGTACAGCACTGACGTGACGGTTACTGGCCTATACGAGCTTGGTTTGTCCTGACTCCTTTGCCCTTGTACACTAAGTTCATCCTGCTCATTTGCCACGCGGCCGGTATTGCCTTTTCTTCTATCCTTGTTCTGATGGCTTGCAGTAGCTTTCCCTTGCTCTTTGGTCCTAACTGGTTAATCAACTCCATCGGTATCCCATCCGTGCCTGCCGCGGTATTTTTGGGACCTTTTCCTCTGCTCTTTTCCATTTCAGCTTGTCCCCATCTATCTCCAGACATTTCGGCCTACCCGCCGCGACATCTCTGTGTCGCTGCGGGGCCTCTTCATCCACCTTACCGAACTTCTCCGTGATGATTTTGTGCAGGTATGCTAATGCTTCCTCTCCCTTGAGCATCTGCCCCTGCTCGTTTTCTATAGTACCGCCTTCTGTGGGACTCGTACGTTTCCCTAATGCCTGCACATGGTTCCAAACCTTTCGGCGCGTCTCTACCCCTTCCTCGTATTTGCGCTACCCATCGCTCGCTGTCCCCCTTTATTTTCGCCTGCACTAATTGCTGCACTTCCTGTTTCATTTGCTTATACTGCTCCCATTTTAGGTCCACCTCCTCCTAATGTCTCCCCATCCTCTTGGCCTGCCTGTGCTCTCTAGACGCCTGTTTACGCCTCTCTATCGCCGCCTTTATTTCTTTGTTCCACCAACTTTGGGGTGTTTTTTTTTCTCTCTCCATCGATTGGCCCCCTCTGCCTTGACTATTTTTTCCTGCATAGTCTTGATGAGCCTGTCATATTCCCACTTTTCTCCAGGATTTCTTTCTATGTCAGCATCTATGCTTTTGGCTATATCCGCAATTTGTTTGCTGTTAACTTTGTGCGCTGGTCCGGTCGACCCGTTTTTTTCGCCCGTGGTCACTGCCCAGACTGTGGCCTACTTCCTCATCTATTGTCATTCCATCCAACCATTCATAAAGTCCCTCTGAAATAAGGCAGTAGTCAATACTCGACTGTCTCCTACCACACTCCCACGTTATTTGACCCTCGCATTTTTGTTCCCTATTTACTATGATCAGCTTCTGGTACTCACACATATCTAGCATTAGATTTCCGTTGAAGTCTGGTGTACCCGTCTAGATCTTCAATGTGGGCGTTCATGTCCCCTACCAATAGTACCTCCCCGGAACGTTTCAAATCGTCGATGTCCTTTTTTAGACACGCCACCAGTTTTTCGTTTTGTTCTTTGCTATCCTTACCCGTCCACAGGTAAGACACCCCTAAAGCCATCTCCCTACCCTCCACTATCCCTTTCATCCACACATGTTCTTTACAGTCTTCTTTCACTCTCTTCCAATTAGTCCCCTGCCGTACCAGCATACCTACTCCTCCGCCTTTTCTCAATCCAGCCGTCCTGTTACAACCTTCCCATACATACTCTCCGATTACCGGAGGTTCCTCCAAGTCCCGTAGGTGCGTCTCGGTCACAGCGTATACCTGGATATCTTCCTCTTCTAGCTGCTTAGTAATCTCCATCCTTTCTCTCTTTTCCTGCCACCCTGCATGTTTATGTACGCGATATTCAGTTTCCCCCCTCTCTTCTTTACACGCCGTCGTCGTCCCTTTCGTTTGCCTGCACCGATCTGCACCGACCCCGCTATCTCCCTTTGCTCCTTGCATTTGTCTACGCCATCTTCGCAAAGGCCTGTGGGCCCCCTAAAAAAGCCACAGTTCGCGCCGCGTGTCGTCTTCCGATGGCTGCTCCCACCTGCCCGTTGAAATGCACTCCGTCACGCTGGAACGCCCTTTTCCGGCCCATCCATCGGACATCCCTGTTGATGTCTACGACAGCGAAACTCAGCTCCTTGCCCAGCTCCCGTATGTCTCGGTTTACCGCTACAACTTCCCTTTCCACATGTACCCCTCTCCCAATTATCTCTGGTACTGTGCTCACGACGACCTGCACATGTGGGCACAGCTCCCGAAGTTCCTTCACCCCCTTTTCTAGCTGCTTGCGCACTCCCGCGCCCCTTCCCTGCAGAACGTCATTGGTTCCTCCTGCGATAATCACTAGGTTCTGCCCCTGCATATTTCCCACATTTTATCCTTTGCCTTTTCTAACACTACCCTGACCGTCTGCCCCGGGAACACGCCAACCTGCACTCTCTCGTCCTCTCTCACCCGGCCTCTAATCTCCATTTCTGAGTACCGCATGTTGGAGTCCCCCGCCACGATCACCATGCGCCTTTCTTCCTTTTCCTGGCTGCCCCCCGGCGCGGCCACCTGCTCCCGCACCGGCTGAGTCAGCGCCAGTCCGGGATCGTCTTCCGGCGTGGCGTCTTTGTCCCCTCCTTTCCCTTCTCGGGGTCAAGCACTGCCGACACATCTGCCTCGTGACCTGCTTCATCGTTTGTTGGGATGTCACCCTTCGTCGCCATTTTGACCTCCATTTGCGCCAACCTCGCTTCGAGTGCCTTCCTCTGCTCTTTTTCATCCTTCACCTCCTCCTGTAGCTCGCCTACCTGAACTCTGAGCTGCTCCTTTTCTTCCTCGAGCCGGTCGAGGCGCGACGCTAGCACACACACTCTGCACATGAAGTCCTGCCCTTCCGCGTCCTCGACCGACTCGAATCTCGTCTCCTCGAGCGGGTATTCGTGTTCGTGCTCGCACCCCGTGCACACCACACCCGGCTTCTTCCTCTGAGGCATGGTACTGCCCGTCCAAGGCGTGCCCAACTCTGACTTACTTCACTGCCGCGTTCTCGCGCGCTCCCTCCAATCTAAAAGTAAGCCGCAACGTGCGATTCTTTCCTACAGCATCAATTCTTCTTTCACGAATTACCAACGCTTACAAACCGCCACGTGCAACAACCGCGCGACACCTCTGATTCGGTCACTTCCCTGCGCTAACAACACCGCCCGTTACAACTAACCTACATCTCTCTCTAAAACATGGAATAATAAATTTCAAACACTTATCCATTTTCGTCGTCGACGCCTCCGCCGCGCTCTGTACGTCCGCAAACCTCGACAGCTCGAACCCGAACCCGAACCTGACAGCTCGACAGCTCGAACCCGACAGCTCGAACGCCGAAGCAGCCCAGCGACGCCGAGCCGTAAGCAAGATCGAGCCAGTTGATCCTATTAAATACTGAGTAAAAACTTCCATGTATCTGTGCCTCCATCTCCTCATGTCCAAGTGGACCCAGGGTCACTTTAAGAATCCCGACCATCACACACTTAGGCTTCGGTTCTACGTGTCCTGTGTATCTCTTCTTTTTGACTAGAGTTATCGTGCAGTTCACCGTTCTTTTAGAAGGTACCAATCGGCATGCCCGACAAATCGCCTATGTATCTTAGCATCCTCTTATAGTTCAGTTTCAATGACGATATCTCCGCGTGCTCCGCGAGAATTAGACGCCCAGGCAATGTTCATAAGTACTCCGGGGATTATTCGAGTAAATACGGCATGCGTTGTTTTTTCGAGAATTCTAAAAAGCATTAGGTCTCAACGATGACCACAGGGTCAGGCTGGAAGGAGGTGGAGAGACCCCTTTGTTATTTAACCGGGCTCTCAGCACTGTTAATCCGCCGCTGCTTCGTACTCACTATGTAAGTTCTGGAACGTGGAACCATGCGATGATTGGATGGGACCCTGATGATTGCGATCGCCATGTATGCTGGCCGTATGCGCCCAGAAGCCAGGTTTTTTTCGTTTTGCCTGTACGGCCACACGAAGCTCCTCAAGCCATGCGAGAGCTAGCGGCCCTTAAGAACTCATTGTATCGTTCGTGTCGTAACGCCATTTTGAAGAGTCAGCAGCTACAAGCAGAGGGTTTCCTAAGGCAGGGTACCCGTAGACCTAAATTCTAACCATCACGGAGAAAGTGTCGCCATCGACGGTATCGAAGGCCGTGTCACAGCTGCAGAAGACGCGGCGTGTGCGCAAAAACTTCATCCCCTATGTGCACAAAGTGTCGTATGGATTGAAGAATATTGGACAGAATACGTGAATAGGGGCTACTGTTTCGCACCTGATAGAACTGGCAGATTTTGCAAAGCTGTGAATTCTTTGACACCATCAGGTGGGGCGCTCAGGATTAAACACACCTCACGCTTCCTTCCCAGCCGCGACAACGTAGGACACGAGATACCCCTCAGATGCGGTACAATGCAAATTCGACACACAAGGATATGCCACAATAAACGCCTGTGTGATCACGCGTATGCCCTACGCGTCGGCTCTGACAGCCGCTTTGTTTGTCACTGTAGGGATTGTGGTGGCCCATAAACACTTTTTAAAAGCGGAAAAGTTCCTAAAAACTACTTTCCACCGCGCACGCGCAAGATTTTTGAGATATACAAGAGAGTGAAGAGGGCTGAATCTTGTGTTCGTAACTCTCTGTTGCACTGCTTTAGAAGGAATTTGAGTACGATGATGGCGCAAGCTAGTGATTGCAGTATCGGAGCGTGGCCCTTATTGTCGCGTACTCGCTTACTATTTCGATGGTTGCTTTTAGGGGCGAAGCTCCTAAAGCCATGGGTCTGTCCATCCCTTGTGTCTCGTGGTACGTGACCGCCGCATGCTTTCGGAGATGTCGCTGGAGAACGGCACGTACAGTTCTAATTCCCAAACCGGGTAAGCCGCCTAGCATTGACAACCTCAGACCCATATCCCTCACGTCGTGTGTAGGGAAGGTTATGGAGCATATACTTAATAATAGGTGGCAGGCGCACATGGAGGAACACGACAAGTACCCACCTACCATGATTGGATTCAGAAGTAAACTGAGCACTCAAAACGCCATGCTCCTTATCCAGCGCAACCTACTGGACCGCCCGAGCAGCACGGATTGCCGGGCGATCTTAGGACTGGACGTCAAGAGCGCTTTTGACAATGTACTCCACTCCGCTATTTTGGCACAAGTCACAAGACTAGGGCTGGGAAAGCGCTCTTATGAATACATCCGAGCCTTTCTCACCGATAGAACAGCACAGCTCCATGTCGGACACCTCCAGCTAGAAGAGAGAAGATTGGGAAGTAGGGGAACACCGCAGGGAGCGGTGATCTCCCCCTTTCTCTTTAATTTAGTTATGATTCCGGTAGCCGACAGCCTGGCCGACCTGCCCCACGTCCGGCATACCATCTAAGCGGACGACGTGACGCTGTGGGTCGCGGGTGGTGCGACCGGACATATCCAAGACCGGTTACAGGAAGCCGTGCACCGGATAGAGGGATGCTTACAAGGAACAGGACTACAGTGTTCCCCCCAGAAATCAGAGTTGTTGATCCTGCCTCCACCAGGGCACTGGAGGAAAAGCGCTGAGGAAGAAGCAGCCAATATCGTCCTCCGAACAGGGGACAATGGCATCATCCCTCACGTGTCTAGCATTCGAGTATTGGGCATGCACATCAACGCAGGCAAAGGAAACACGTTAGCGATTGACCGCCTCATCACGAAAATAGGCATCGCCACTCGTCTCATTAAGCAAGTGGCTACGAAAAGCAGGGCATGCGAGAGACCAGCTTGCTGCGATTGGTGCAATCCTTCGTCATAAGTCACGTCGCCTATGTCGGAGCTTTCCACAAATGGTTACAGCATGAAAAGGATAAAATCAATGCGGCCGTCCGTAAGGCGCACAGGGCGGTCCTGGGTCTCCTCCCTAGCACCAGCAACGAAGCCCTAGCACGGCTAGGCGTGCACAATACTTTAGAGGAAATCGGAGAGGCACAGCGCATAGCACAGCTCGTCCGCCTAAACGCCACGAAGGCGGGCAGAATAATACTCCAGCAAGCAGGGATGACCGCACCAAACAGTTTCCCACTGAAGAAGATCAACCGAACGTGGAGAAAAGGCACATTGGCCGCTTGACCCTGCACTTGACCATACCGCCGCTCCCTCGCAACATGCACCCCGAGCATGACAGGGGGCGACGGGAAGCAAGGGCCAAAGCACTGGCCCGAACGTATGAGGATGACGCTCAGGCATACTACGTTGACGCGGCTGCATGTACAAGAACAAGCCCCACACCTTCGCACTCTCTGTCATACGGGCCTGCGATGGCAAATGTGTCACAGCCGGTAGCGTAACCGCTCATACGGCAACGCAGGCAGAAGAGGCGGCTATCGCGCTGGCGCTAACTTGTGAGTTGGACAAGGCCATCACAGTATTGAGTGACTCACGCTCCGCCATTGTCGGCTACAGCAGAGGGATCATTGGGCGACCCGCCCATGGACTACTGCCCACAAATAGAATGGCGCGGGCCCACATTAGGTGGTTCCCGGCGCACATGGAAACCACTCTGGGAAGGACGCCAAACCGCAACGAGGAAGCGGACAGAACTGCGCGCGAGCTCGCACACCGCGCAGTCACCTCGCCCCCTCTCTTGCGATCGGAAGGCAACGACGAGGAAAACGAACCGCACCCGGCATTGAGCTTCGGTGAAGTCCTTGCCTGGTATCGCGAACAACGCCGACAAGCACCGAAGCCTCATTCGCTTCTGAGTAGAAGTGAGGGAGTGTTTCTTCGGCAGCTGCAGACTGGTACAGCGCTCACGCCAGCTCTGGCGCGACACATCTGTCCGGACCTCTACCAGAGTGACGTGTGCTGTGTGTGTAGTGTGGTGCGCGCGGACTTGCCTCACATAATGTGGGGGTGTGACGAACACAGAGTGAGGGGTTACCCACCGGAACTACCACAACATGTCGTGCAAAATATGAACTCCCCGACTAGGGAGCTCCAACTCATGGTGATCCAGCAGCTGGAGACAGCTCTGGCCAGGCAGAAGCGCGGGCGGCTTCCCGATCACGTCAATGGTCGGACCCCCCAGCGCCGACGCCTCCGGCCGGACGCGGCCCATCTCCGGATCGGCTTTAACACCAACAGCCGACGGTGAGGGCGGAACCCTGTGTGGTGATCCCCCTCACCGATAGTGCAGGATAACCAATAAAAGTCCTTTCTCTCTCTCTCTTCGGAGATGTCGCAAAGTGGGCCGCGTTGCACGCGCAAGAACCGGCTGCAACTGGCAGCGCAAACTCGGCACCGAGAGCGCGAGCTTGCCTGTGTTCGCCAACGGAGGCGCGAGCGCACGTGCACTGCGAGGGGGAGATCACGCAAGAGATCACGCCACAAACGCAGGCAGTCATTCTCGGAGATCGAACGAGACGCAAGGACCTTTGCTCGTTTCCTCCCGTCTTTTTCGGGCACAATTTCGCCCAAAATAAAAGTTCTTTCTATACCGTTGTGTCCCATCCTACGTGACAAATTGTGGTGGAGGTGCGGGGTAGTCCTCGATGGCGCGGGGTCTTTCACCAGGTCTGGGCCTGAGAGCATTGACTCCGAAAATAAAAGTTGATTTGTACAATGTACGCACACAGTCTTACGTCTTTCTTAATGATGTAATGGGCGAACTTTCACGGGAGAGTTACGGTTACCGATGATCTCCCCCTCTCGAGCTTCGCCCCACTTATCATCATTCATTCCGTGGATATGGCGTGATTTTTTTTTCTTTATCCTACTGTTGTGACATCACTTGTGTCTTTGGGTATATTGCAGAACGCAATGGAGTACGCCCAATTGTTAGTCACGGTCTTGTACTGTCTTTACCTTTTATTTCGTCCTCGTCCCTGATCTGTTTTCTCAGATATGCATAGAGTTCCAGAAATGTAGAAGCGTGTCAAATAAAAGTCCACGATTCAATTGTTATCAAGCTATAGCAGATGAAAATGAACCAATTTTAAATGAGTGCAGTCCCAAATACAAGCTTCAGGCTACAGTGATGCACGTGATATATTTATGCGTTTCGTTTTTTAGGCGAACTTTTGGGAACAGACAAATCAGTTCACCTTCAACATTCTTTCAAAGAATAAATGTTGCCAACAGAAAAATTTTAAAAAACCAAGGTGTGCCTTTGTGTAATAACGAGTGACACTGCAAGGTTTCGATGCGCGTGAGGGAGCAATGAAGTGAGAAAAGTTGTCTTCTGAGTTCAGAATAATTTGACCAGATTCTCTTTGTACATTACTATAAGCCGAAGAGATGGTGTATATGCCTCGATTTATATTTTTTGTCCTTCATAATATGCATGAAGAAAGAAAGCGGTTGTTCTTACCTCCTCCCACTATAAGCTGAAACAGAAAAAAACACAATATTATTTTCTTTTGTTGGGATTTCATTAATGAATGCTTAACCTTCCCTGTGAGGTATTCTGCAGCAGGCGACCACGGTTTAAAGTTATGTGAAATCTTGAACACACTGGTGAAAGAAGTCACGCACAAAAATATTTTATACAATTTCGTACAGAATATTTTTTTTAAATTGGGTGCGTACATATTTTGTGGAAACATACTCTTGCAAAGGGTGGTCAAATGTGCAGTTTCTTGTGTAATTATTGCTCCCGATGCTCGAAAAAGTAGTCTACTCGATCAACTGGAAAACCGTTTTTTTTTTTTTTTAGAATTTTTGAAGTGAAGACGTAGGAATTCGTAATACCGTGTTCTTTGAAATTGTATTTACCCGGTAGTTATAAAGGGGCATGTTGCAGAACAAGATAGGTAATTTTTATTCTCTACCATGAACACAATTTGCTGAAATTCTCGAATTACTCGCCGCATGAAGCAGGGCCCCAACGTCGTCTTACTTCTTTTGTAATCATAATTGGCTTCAAGCTTCAGTTGTTCTGTGTCCATTTAGTAAGTCGGTGATAACGCTGCTAACAAGAACAGGCAAACAACCCTCTAAGTGGGGAGAAATCTTGTAATAGCTTGGGCACAGGTAGACCGGTATTTTGTATATGTTATGGGGACCTGTATGTTGAAAGTACGCTCATTTTCCTGTATCTTTGTTGTGTACGCAGCTCAAAAAAAGTAAATAGAAATGCAAAATTGCTCAAGCGGCCAATCCATTTATTTATTCCGTTACATAATCGGCTACCGATCGAGGCTGCATTCATCACTAGAGACGTAGCTTCATTAGGCGTTAATTATCGCTCCACAGGAGTGCTTCAGCTTATACTTCCCTCCACAAAAGCACGTGCAATAATTTAAGGACGTGCTTTTTGACACAATCAGTTCACTGTTCATGTTTATAGGATTTAAAAAGAATAAACAGTTCAGTAATCGGAGCTTTTTTGAAGGGCGAACATATTCCATTAACCCCAGAGCCTTACTGACTTATCATGTAAAATACTTCAGTAAATTTTCCTTTATTTTTCTTTGAAATGTCCTTAAGTTAGCCACAGTACACCAGTCTAGAGCAAGTAAAACATTTTCCACTTCGACAGGTTTAGTTCGAGGGGCGTAATAGCAAACACTAATTTACGTCACAACAAACTGCATGTATTTAAAGGGACACTGAAGTGATTTGTAAACATGCGGGATTACGAGCGCAAATTGTAGTCCGGAGTCCCTACGCCCTGTTTCGACCACTCTGAGCGCGTTTACGCGAATTTATTTAGTAGAAAATCAATTCGAAAATGCTCTCCTCCTCTCTGCACTCTCGCCCATTTTCTTTGGCGTTTTCGTGTGACGTCAGCCGGAGAGGAGCTGGCAGTTGGCTGCGCTACTGCACGGCTCGCCGACCTTCCGCGACCCAGTCAGTCGGCCCAACGTTTAGTCATCCGGCCGCCGTCGGGTCATGGCAATTCGCTCTATCAGTTGAAACTAAGCCACAACACGTTTGTGAATGGAAGAATGTGCCTTTCTTTACTTCGTTAGTTTGTACTCTGTATCTAGCTCGAAGTCAAGGTCGCTTCACACAAGCGCTGCACAAGCGCACATGCGACGTTTCGCTGACTGGTACGCCAGTAGAAACAATATAAGGCCTCTTGAAGGGGTAGAAGAGTCAGCGAAGTCAATATAGGTACTAAGGAAATAAAATCAACTGGTATTTTTACCGTACAGCGTAAACTAGGGTGCGGGAAGCACTTTTTTGCGCTGGGCGAACAAACACAGCGGTCAGCAGCACGACTAGGCATCTGCGAACGCTTTTTCGTCTAAGAAATGCAATTGCTAGACGTGAGCTTTTGTGGAAACTCGGAGGACGCTTACTGCACGAGCGCAATACAACAAATATTCACCTAAGCTTCTTGAAATACTAAAACTAAATAAAAGTGTAAACTGGTTGTACATTATATACCTTATATTTCCAGTATCGTTAGTGCTCTCGCCGGTGGCCGTGTGGTCTGGAGCACTTGGTATTTCAACGCAAGTGTTTTGCCCGTCACAGGGTCGAACCTCGCGGGTACAAGCTTTTTTTTTTTTTTTTAAGGTAACTTTTTCATTTTTCGTCGATGTTTTCTATACTGAGTTCACCTTTTTTTGGGCCGCAACGTTCACTGCTCCACTAACTAGTCCGCAGAACTCGCGCAGCCTGGCACTGGCGCGCTAGCGAGTTCTCGTTGGCGTGCTGTTGCCATAAGCATCGACTGCTTGCGTGCAGTGGGCACAGGCCAGAATCAACAGGCCCTTGGCCTGGTGCGAACACGCTTTTTACGATACAGGCATGAGTGAAGCAAGCTCCAAATATGGGGGGAAAGCGCATGCATTTGTGCGTGTGCGGGGACACGGAGGGTGTTCATGCACTGCCTAGGCCTCGGCTAGTGAATGCTACGATTCCAAGCCGTCCTGGGAGGCTTATCTTATGCATTTTACAGCCGACAACATGGCAGAAGCGCGGTACTACGATTACTGGGATATTGAGAATGCCCATCCAACGACGCCATCGGATGTCAAACATGTTGTTTTACAGAGCCGAAACCGAAAGCGAAACTTGTTTGATTGCTAACCTTGGGCATCGTCCAATCACGGTGCCCCCTCCTCGCAACGTCACAGCTTAGTTGGTGCGGCCGCCGCAAACCCCGCATGGTAGTTTTTCTTCTTTCGCGCTTTGTAAAATAATTACCGATTTGTCAACCGGATATATGATGAAAAGTGTGCTAATTTGAGCCAGTCTACGCAGTGCAAGCAAAAATGGGAGCTTGTCAAATTCACTTCAGTGTCCCTTTAAATCGAAACATTTATATGTCACCTCGGGACTGAATTGTTTTAAAAATGCTGTTCTGATCACAGATGACACTAGGCGAAAAAGTAACACGATATGCCGGCAAGAACTTCTATACAATCTATCGTTAGCGCATACCGCATTTCAATATATGTGGAGCATTTTCCACGTGCCTATCAGAGTTGAGTGAAGCATACTTTTTACCTGAAAAATATTCTCCGAACTCGTAACTTTCCTCATATCTTTAGCTCTGCAACCTTTTTGGTGCGGAGTGAGATATTTGAAACAGCTGACAGCAATGGCTTGTTACACTCGCTTTATCGAATATTTGTAAAACTTCCGTACCACCCTATTGCAAGCGCATATACTTGGTTATGGCTACCGATAAAATAGATATCTAATCTTGACGCCAGGTCAAGTATACTTGAGACAAGCGCCCACGATATTGTGTCACCATTTTCGTCTACGGTTTGTTGGGCAATGTGTTTTCGTATTGCGCTATTGTTCCGCACGATCAATTCTAGTTACAGTTGCGGTGTGAGGTTTTAAATTAGGGAAGCATTGTAAGTCATGTATTGTAATGTGAGTTTGGATAGTAAAGTTACGGAGTTCTTTTGAACAGTGCCTATAGAGCTTGTATAATAGGAAGGTAGATTTTTGAGCAAATTTAGTTCTTACCAGTAACAAGAGAAGCTCGAATGACCTTTCCGGTTGCATCTTTGTAATGACGACAACTGCGAAATCAAAGAGAATTGTTATATATTATTAGTATTAAGGCTGCTTAGAAACGTGGTTATTGCATGATAAAATTCAGGCAAGGGGCAACTGGATACGCTGGCAGAAGAGATTCACACTACCCCAGCTACTTAAATGAATAAAAACTACCATCAAATATTACGTGCTGTTTTCAAATGCGGCAAGTACGCTGCAAATAATTTTCAGTGCTGCAGAACGCGTGCAGTGATCTCTCTTTTTAACTGTTACATTCCTGACATTTCTTCTTCCACGAGTGGAAGCGTCTCCTCAAATTCGTTCACAATGGCCACATTTGCTTCTTCGTAACCGGTATAGAAAGACTTGTGGTCAGCTAACCCGACGCATGAAGGGGAAACGGTTAATTGGTGTGCAGCAAAGGTACCTACGAGAGAGTAGAAGTGTAGTGTTCAGTCTTGTTGATTCACGTATAAGAAAAACAACGCCCATTTGAGCCACATTGTTACGTTACCTATGTGCCCCGTTTCCTTCAAATAATAAATTTGTTTTGGCGGTTTTATATTTGCCTACTCATAGAATCCGAAAGATGGTGACACACCGCGCCAAACGATCCTAAACGTTAATCACCCAGCAGTAGTTGTGAGTGCCCTCCAAGTTGACCTGCACGACATGTCGGCTGTTTCTTTTATGTAGCGGGAAGATACACGCCACTTGCCTTACGGCTCACTTTTATGGCAGGAATTATGTTGAGATTAGCTTTCGTGCACTTGATCAGCATGTGGATTACCTAAAATACCATAGCAGAGAACCAAAGATATATTTCACATAATGTCACACTCTGAGCAACGACTACCACTTGCGTGACCAACTCCTAAATTGTGGGCATTATCTTGATACGTTTTGCTGTGCCAATGATCTTGTACCCATCACCCTTATCGCTAGCTGTCCCATCATCTTCCAGTGAACGTCATCAGGATCGTATCCTGGGTTTGGCTGGCGGGACGGCTGCGCCGCTGAATAAATTATGTGCTGCAACAATCCCTCAAAACTCTCAATACAAAGAGTATAAACAGCATGCGGGTCATTACTGTGAGGCAAAATCTCGTATGGGCAGCGTCATATTTCACGAGTTAGAACTATGGCCCTGACCTTATGCGTATATTTTAATATGCAAACCATACCTTTCAAGAGAGCATTTTGTTCTTTTATTGGTCTCTTTGCCACCGCATTTTTCCTGTTAGTGAAGGAGATCTCTTTTGCACCAAACAACAAATCGTATGTACATAAAACAGAGCATAACGACGTCGTATAGAAAGCCAAAAAACCTTGCATTTATTTACGCTAGTTGAACACTCCACGCCTGGCCGCAATGCTCTGCTAAAAGGAAACTGCGCGCATATTTGATATAAACGTTGTGCGCATAATTTAACGAGCGACGAGGCAACACACAACTTTGCTTTATCAAAAGATTTGGGGTTTTTTTTGTACTGCCATCTTTTTGTTTATTTCAAACGATTTGGTGTTTATCGTACTGTCAAGTTTGTGCGGTAGCAAACTACACTCCCCTCTAGGATACATTTAACCATTAAAGACACATTCTAGTTCTTCCCACGATCGTGCCTTTCGCGACAACAGATTGACGTAATAGGGGGAAGTACATAACAACGATATAAAGTAGCTTGAATCTATGGTGCCTTCAAACGCTGTAGCCCCAACAAAACCGGAGCTGAAGTTGCTGCTAGATTTCAGAATATTAGCAATTGCAGGCACACCGGTAGACATTCATTCTACTGCTTTGAAAAACGCAGCTCTCGTCCAGCAGCTCCGGTTTTCTGTCCTAACCTTGCCCTTCGGAGAGAGTGGCCGCGCCTTTCCTGGTGCCGGTGTGACGGCACACGTCCGCTGCTCCTCTGCTTCATTTATTCCCTATACGCCAGGAACATGTCGTATTTTGTTAAGGTTTATACGAAACGGGTTGCGAAACAGTCACGAAGGTGGCAGTGGCGCTTATGCCAGTTGGCCTATGTTCCATACAGGCCACCCACAAAGCTTTCATAGAGAGACATTAAATACAGCAACTTTTGAGCCCTCAATATGTTGCTCCTCGGCATAGATTGATAATAACCCGTGAGCATAACAAGTAAGCCGTAGGCGAGCTATAAAAGTGACTCATGGATCGTTGCGCCAATAACCCACCCTCTCAAAAATTGTTTCTCGGCATCGGGCGGTGGTTGTATCAGACATGCGTAAATTCATATTGCAAATATACCGATTTTCATACATGTAACCATTTCTTTTGTTTTATTCTGTATACTTTCGCAACTAGCACAATAGGGCTGTGTGACGCTATATTTCTAATGCGGCGGAGTGGCTAGTGGGTCGCCTGCCTTTTCTGAGTTTCCCGATTTTTTATAGCCACTCGTGAAGTGAGCTTCGAGGTGCCTCCGCCTTGCGTGTGAAACGGTAGAGCTCGGCCTCATTGTCTACCTAAGTCGCTACGGTGCCTCACGTCAGCAGCTTGTCACATGGGTCTTGTCTTGACTACTCAGCTTGTCTTGTCTACTCAGTAATGAGTTCTTTGCGGAGGCAAATCACCCCGCGCAATGAGGATTTTTTTTTATGGAGAGGACAAAAAGTAGGTAATTACATCGTCGTGCGGCCCCACGACAGCCGCGACTTCTGCAGTTGTATTCGATTGTTGTGTCTCACCGTGAGAAAGTTTCGTCTTCGTAACCACCCTCTCCTTGAGAGTCGGCGCGTGTCTTAACTGCGGCATGATTGCTCCCCTGCGCAGATAAAGTAGTAAATGTACAGGCTTTTCGACCGTAAGCGGTGGCCTCTAATTGATGTTTTGGCAGATAACCCAATGATAGCTGTTTAAATTACTTCGGGCCCTCCACTACTTATGTACGGAGGCTGGAGGGGCGTACCCGGGACGGAGAAATACCGGGGTTTTATAAGCCCGGCATTGCCAAAAAGATGCATTCGTGTCTGAACAATTGAGCTATGCGGATCCCGGCTAGACTTGGCGTCGCGACCGTCAAAGCTTAGTTTTGGGATTTATGAGCCCTTTAAGAAATAGATAGGTAGAGAATCGCTTCCAATTCTAGTGGTACAGCTGTGTACTGGAAACTAGACGGGTCTCGCCGAGACTAAAGACGTTCTGGCCGATGTCGCTCGAGTGGCATGGGGGCTCTCGGGAGATAGGAAAGAGGACAGTTTGAAGGAGTTTGAAGTGCTCAAATGACCAGCGCGCACATATAGATAGAGTCTGCAATTAAAGGTCTGCTTCTAATATTCCTGTACGAATTTATTTTAATGTAAATATATTTATATAAACTTTCCTATTGCTTTTATCAGACCCACAGCGTGTCGAGTTCGTGATTTCGGCTGCCCTCTTCAAGAACTTCAATTACCATCGCTCTACTAAGCCTCCTGCAAAATACACGAGCTCGGGCGATTTGGTTCCTGACCGACACCAGGCTTGGGGAAAACAAACATCCCATTTTCTCTCGTGGTATGAGTGTACTTCCAATGGTGGATTATTTTCAGTGAACAAAAACATGTTTTCTCTTCATTTGCCCTTTCAAGGCCAGCAGGTTTTCTATGCATATTCAAATTTCACTTTTTGGGTAACAGATCTCATATAAAATAGAATTGAAAAGAGGGAGATGAATGCATAAAAACAAAAGAACATGCCTTTCCCTGGAGTTGAATGGTACCGTTGTTTGCGTGCTTTTTGCTGCATGACAAGCTGTTTGATGCTGCCAAGTTATCAATGAACTGTGTCAAAATGACAGGGAGGAGTGATTTCACGCTCTCGGCAGGAACGGCATCCTTAGGATACTTACCTCCCTATCGCGAAAGGACTTCTCGCTCGGTCGGAAATTTTTCTTTAGCACCTCGAGGCGTCTTCCTGGATAACCACTTCACACTTTCTACCCTCCCTTATCTGGTTTTCGTTACGGCTTTCGGAAATGATTTTTTTGCTATATCCCAACAACCTAATTAAGAAAACTCGACCAGGAGTCTTTACGGCATCTATACTCAACTGCCCAAATGTCGCTGACACCCCCTTTGAAATCCTGGGAGGGATCCCGTTTAAATTTTCCCCGTATAACGCGATGGTAGAGGTTTTTGTTTGAAGTGGACAACTGTCCTCAGTTTTTGTAGATGTTCCACTTTCTATTTTGCTGTACTGACCGGCTGTGAGCCTAGCTTGCACTACATACCCAATTCGTGATATCTTCGTGACCACCAATTCGTGACCACTCGCCATAAGGGGAACAACGGTGTTTTTTTTTTTTTTTTGAAATTCACACCATGCATTTAAACACGAGTAGTCTCGGGGTGTCCGAAAACCGCCCTGAATGGGTAGCATAGGGAAAATAGCGCGACTGTTGCATCACCCATCCTTTAGGAGTAGCCTTGAAGATTGTTTACGGCGTCTAGTAAGTGACGACATATTTGAGGGTAAAAATATTTCATTCCCGTTGGTAAATCTTTCTACTGTGCTTACGAAAAATGTACCGCAAGAACGCAGACGCGCTATTGCAACATTGGCATCGAAGGAAGCTAAAAATTCTCCCAAATGAATTGCATGTCACGACATGTTTCATATTTATTTATCTGCGTGGCTCCATCATACAATTCTACCCCAGAATTAAGATTTCCCCCATTTAGTTGCAATAAAATGATGGATCAAAAGGTTCGGCTTTCAATACGTGAATATGGGCCAAAGCCTATAATACACCTCATAAACCCCTTTCGCACTGTAATTACCCTGCTTTTCATAAAATGTAATCCGACGGCCCTCACCAAAAAGCCCACAGGAGGTTCCTGTTGACGCGTACTATTTGGCCATCTAATAATGGGTAAGCTGCAGTAGATTGCCGAGAAACAATACACGAAGTATGAATTTAAAGAGCAGTACAGAGCATTTTTTTAATTAATGGGAGATGCATGAAAGACAGCGCAAAAGCTCTTGGAGCAACTCCTAATCGACTGACGTAACTTTAAAGGGACAGGCAACCGATTGTAGTCGAGTATATTTTCTCTAGCTCATATGAAAGCCAGTGTTTTATATAGCCCGGTAACCACAAACAATTTCTAAGCAAATTGGCGGAAAAAATTTTAATTTGGCGGGAAAGTTCCTGAAATCCGAAGGTTGGCGGTTCGTAGTGTCGAAACTTGACACTACAATATGTGTCCCTGTCACGTGACCTGCAAACCTAGCAGCCACTGCAACTGCTGAAGCGTTTATTTACGTATTGAAAAACTTTCAACACAAGTATTTGTAAAAGGTTAAATTGTATATGTATTTCTAAACATTATTTTGAAATTTTTAAATACAGGCCGCCCGCCGTCGCTGAGTGGCTCTGTGTGGCTAACTGAGCCTCCATGCCCAGAATCACCGGTTGCGTTCAGTAAACAGACCCAGCGAAGGAGCTTTGACAATTCTGCCTGAGTCAGGGGCGCTTGTTCTGCCAAAATATTTGATTTCAGTTTCCAAATACGCCAACGGCAGCTTAAAAAACGTCGCTCCCGGGGAGAATCGACTTCCCACCTCCACAACTTGAAGCCAGATTCTACCTATCATCTATCCCAACAGATGACACATTCGTGCAAAATAGACCGTTGCATTAGGAAAACACATAAAGGAACACGGAAGCCTGCGAGTCAAAGTTTTTTAGCTGGGGACAAGTCTTTAAATATCGTTTTTCATTTCGCATACAGACAAAAGTAGTTGCCGAGCTACTCTATGTCATGGTGGCCAGCATTATTTGTGGGAGGGACACATACGGCTCGTAGAACTAAAAATTTCTATTTAAAGTGTTCTAGGGCGTCATCAGCAAAACTGTTTCTCGTCAAGGTGCTTTAAGTAATGCCCTTTCATGTGGGATAGAGAATATACACTCGACAAAAATCGGTTGTCTGTCCCTTTAAAAAAAGTGGAGTAGAATGTTTTTTTTTATGATTGCCTAAAGAAGTTCACCTACCAACATCATTTTTACGGGTCTGATGCCAATAGGAAGAGAGGAAATAGGCGTGATATCCAATAAACTTAATGTTTTGCGACAAGGGGTATTTTGAAGATATACATTATTAAGGAGCAATATATAACGCAGGAAATAGTTGCCTAAGTGCAGGTCCCATTTCCCGTAAAAATAAGAATGCGCTTGGAAAATTGTACAAGGAGGTACTCACGTAGTAGGACCTATTCACTGGGTCTAAGTTACTCCTGGATAACGCACTCTGCTAGGCTTTTTATACTGGTGGCGGGGTTACAAAAGTAATTTAATTCAGCTTCTGCAGGTAGCTGTAGATTATAATTTGATTTACCGCGATGCACCTACCTGAAAAAGTATTACAAACGAAGATAATAAATATATTTGTTAGTTTTAAAATGTTTGCATCTCGTTTTAAAAAATTGGAGTTCTAGCTCGACATTGCTAAAGCCGCGAAGCAAATTAGCCGCTCATGCAAATGTCATTTTAGTCATTATATTTACCCTTTTTTATGTTAATTGCTGCAAAGAAAAGTTCTCGTCTAGGAGCGTAAAGGTTTTCGAAAGAACATTCTCATTCTCATTGGGCAGTATGTAAATCTGGTCTATTTATAAGAACGCCGTACAAGACGACACGCCATTTTGTCTGCGGGACATCGTGCGGAATTTTGTATTTCCGTTTTGTTGCTCTGCGGCATGTACACGTAGAGTTTTGGTTGCAATTGTGCGCATTGTTTTCTAGCTAAAGAATTGGAGTGCTAACAAGCATTGTTTTTAGTTTTAATAATATAAACAATGTTTTTTATTGAGAAAAGGCACAAAAATTACCTCACTGAAGGCACTGCTAATATACGATTTTGTGCACACGAACTCGGATAATACTAAGAAGATAGTGTTAAAATTCATCATGAAGGTGGAAGCGCTCACAAAACAGGGACGAAAGCAGACAGAACAAAGACGACACGGCGTTCTTTCTGCTTTCGCCCTGTTTTGTGAGCGCTTCCACCTTCATGATAAAAAGCTACCAACTAGCCCAACTGTCCGTTCTACTGCAGTGTTAAAATTCTGCTTTCCAAAGCTAACAGATGAACTGTCACGCAGATAAAATTTACTTTACACGTCCAATGTGCGAAGACCAAATTGACAACCTGAAATTCAGCCGTGCGGCTGCAAGAGAAAACTTTGCAGCCATACTTTGTAGCTTTTTTTGTAGCCGTATGGCTGCATTTCTTGTGGATGTCACATTTTCCTTCGCAGAAATGTACTCCACATTGGGTATTTCCCCTAAATCTGGTCAATTAAGGTATCAAGTGTGTGGATCAGAGGGTGAGTTCTCCATCTTTGGATAAAAACAGCCAACAAGCAATGAAAGATCCACAGAAGTAGAAAGGGCTCAGCCGTGTCTTGACAGACGACATAGTAGAATTCAGAAAGACAATGTTAGTAGCCGGTGGTTGGACGCACAGCGCCTATGTAGTCCCCAGTCTTCCCATCTCGCGTTGGGTTTGTGCTGGTCATCACGAGTATATAGTGGCAAGTTTTTGCAGATCTGCCTGCCATGCCTTTTTAAATAAATCTTCATGACAATGCAGCGCATGCCGTATAACCAATTAAAACTGGTCTACTTGTTCACATTGAAAAGCATATCAGCCCCGTAGATTAGGAAATGCGCCGTCGAAGGTTGTAGTGTGACTTATCCCCAGATACAAGTATGTTCAAACCTTAGCTCTTCCCTACGTACGCGCTACATGACAAATCGAATAGTCTCGATGGTGTTATGTTTTTGAAGAGTAATGAAGCAAGGGTGACTTCTTATAGTATAAACCACACCGTGGCCTCATTGGTTTATTTTATCCTCCGAGCAGCTTGCTCAGAGGCTTCTTCTTCAGTTGATGTTCCAATACAGTATTGCATTCACATAAAAAAGACACTGCTGAAATGGTGAAGTGGTTACATTTATAGCAATACTGCATTCTATTGTCGGGCAACGGTTTAAAGGGCCAGCAAACATTGAATATTTTCGGTTTTAACTCTAAGATTACGTTTTGTATCCGTCTCGTCATTTGTTCGACGGCGAACAGTGCTTTGTTTCGTGGGAAATTATGAAAGCTGGAACCTCACTCTGCCGTTTCCTTTCCATTTCTTCCTGTCGTTTCAGAGCACGTCACAAAGCGTCCAGAGCGAGCCGAGCTCGACTTGCCTCTATGGTCGCAATTTTCCTAAAAGCCCCTTCTGATTGGTTTCCACTTTCCTCGCAGCCTATACGAAATGGCTTCAGAAGATTGTACTGTTGTCCAAGTTGTCACTTAGCTACAGAACACATAACAGGGCGGCATGTAGACGCAGACGTGGAAGGCAAACGGGGCATATGTACTCACCCTGTATTGTGTGTCTTCAAAATCTTTCTCCACCTGTCGCATTGTATTGCGTAGTGATTATGATCACTGTATGTTAATTGCGCAAGGCCAACTGGAGCAAAAAGCGCCAAAAGACTGCTTGGATATAAGAGATGAAGTCGTAAACACTAAAATCGGTTAGGAAGAACCAAAGTAAAATTAATCAAAGACAATGAGGACTGATGGTGTAGAAGACCAGGTTGTGCATATGCGTAGTATAAAATTAGATCTCACAATTTTGTTTCTTCTAATTAAAAACGCGCTTTACAGAACACGTGGGATCCACAGAGAGAAAAATCGCTGGTTGTAGTGGGATGGGTTGCCTGTAGAGTTGAGGGGAGTGTTTGTGTTCGTGTTGTGTAGAGCGCTTTGCATTGAAGTATAGTACGTCGTATGTTACCTTGGTCTAGAGGACAGAAGAGAACTGGGAGTGGGATTTCTAGTCAATAAAAGCATAGCTGGCAACATAGCCGAATACTATAGCATTAACGAAAGGACAGCAGGTCTTGTAATTAGTCTCAATAAGAGGTACAAGCTCAAGGTGGTGCAGGGCTACGCGCCCACATCCAGCCACGACGACCAAGTAGTGGAACGCCTCTATGAAGATGTGGAAGTGGCAATGGCTAAAGTAAAACGCAGTATACTGTAGTTATGGGGGACTTCAATGCTAAAGTAGGCAAGAATCAGGCTGGAGGCAAGGCAGTTGGGAACTATGGTCTGGGCTGTAGAAATAGCAGGGGGGACCTACTAGTTGCGTTTGCAGAACGGAATAACCTACGCATAATGAATACCTTCTTCTGTAAACGGGAGAGTCGGAAGTGGCCCTGGAGGAGCCCGAATGGGAAGCACAAAAATGAAATAGACTTCATATTATGCGATAACCGTGGCGTCGTGCAGGATGTGGAAGTGCTCGTAAGGGTAAGGTGTAGTGACCACCGTATGGTAAGATCTCGAATTAGGCTAGATTTGAGGAGGGACCGCAACAAGCTAGTACGAAAGAAGCCGATAAATAAGCTAACAGTAAGACGTAAAGTAAAGAATTCAGGATCGCGCTGCACAACCGATATTCCGCTCTTAACGAGGAAGCCGGGCTTACAACACAGGAAGCCAGCGACAACCTTACACGCATTATCACGGAGTGTGCAGTAGAAGCCGGGGGCACTATGGCTAGACAGGATACTGGTAAACTTTCCAGGAGACGAAAGATATAATCAGGAAACGACAAACCATGACAATCTCTACCGCAGCTGACAGAATTTGCAGCAGTGGCAGCGCACTGAGCAACTGACCAAGATTACCATCTAATTTACTGCAGTTACTTCGTCCGGTGCCCGATCGTCCAAGCTTGCTTCCCGAGGTGCTGCTTCATCGCCAGATGCCGTGATTGCTGCCGCGGTCTACATTGCTCGTGGTGCCTTCGGAGACTGCGCAGCTCTACCCACGGCTGCGTTTCCGGTGACATCACCACTGGGCGGCACCGGCATCGTCAAGCAACGCTATAAGGACCGGCCACGGCACTGTCGACGGGTGGTGCCATTGGCAGCAGCGGCAGCGCACTGAGCAACTGGCCGAGATTACCATCTAATTTACTGCAGGTTGGTTTTCACGCCATTTGCGATTCTTTCGTTCTCATTTGCTGTCGCTGCTGCCGATGTTCGCATTTTGAGCCTGTCTAAGTGTCTTCTAACTCTGTCCAAAAATGCCAACGAACGCTGAACTAGCAAGAGAGTAGAAGAACTCGAGGAGAAGCTGAAAACTGAGACTTTGGTGATTCGGTGTTTGCAAGGATTTTGTTAAAGCGGCATGATTCTCGTTTCGATGCGGTGCAAATGAAGAAAGGAAATAGATGACCCTGTTGCTAGCGCAAAATTTACGGAAAAACTTGTTGAGGAACTAAGGCAAGACAACGCTGCCGTGACGTCAGAAACAAATCACTGAAGTCTGAGACACCGCATGATGTCTAAGAAATAGCTGAAATGGAACAATATTCACGGCTCAACAACGTCGAGATCAGAGGTGTACCGTGTACCCAAGGGGAGGACTGTGTCGCGATCTTGCAAACGGTGGGCGAAAAGATCGGATGCCCGGTGTCCACCATCTGACCTCGACGTCGTTCACCGTGTTCCTACGCGAAGGAATGCAACAAAAACCTTCTTGCGCGATTCTGTTCAAGAGATAAGAAGTCGGAATTCATCAGCAAGGCCCGAAAGGCGAATCTCTGCCTGAGCGACATCAACATAACACAGACACCTGACAGTCCCGTGTATGTAAATGAACATTTGACCCCTGCGAACAAGGCTCTCTTTTCTAAGGCTCTGGTTCTAAGAAAGAGAAAAATTGGATGTTTTTGTGGACAGCTAACTGCCAAATCAAAGCTCGCAAGACAACCGACAGTAAAGTATACAGAAAACGCGATGAGGCTGATCTGGCTAAAATAAACTAACTGGCTTCCCATTGTACATAATGCGCATTGCGCCAGCCATGTCTTCCTCGTCGTCTCTTCTGTCACCTGCGCTACTAAACTCGTTTTTAGGAAATAACTCCAGCTCTTGCATTCGTTTTAATGCCAAGAAGCCTTAGAAAACATTTTGATGAATTCCATAATCTTCTTTGCACGTTTACGAACCCTTTCTCACTAATTGCAATTACAGAAACTTGGTTATCTGAAGGCGATGGAAATCTATTTTGTTTTCCTTCCTACACGCCAATAGTACAGTCACAGGTTATCAAGCAATTATGGTGGCGCAGCCATATACGTATCATCCAACAGTTCCTGCAAACGAAAGTTTGATCTTAAATTAAATACGCCTCACTGTGAATCCGTCTGGCTTGAATTTGAGCATACTTTTCTTGATCTAGATAACAAAGATTCATATTAGGCTGGTATTTACCGCTCACCATCTTCTCCTGTTTCCTGAATTTTGCACGAACTTGCAACGCTCCCTAAAATGTATTTCCCTTAAAAATATAAATGTGCTAAAATCATGGGTGACATCGACATTAATTTACTAGACGATTTGTCCTCGTAACTCAATCAACTATCTAGCTGCACTAAATAGCTTCGGGTATGAATGTTTAATCAGTCCTTCCAACCAGACCAACCAGCAATAGCAATGGGTACCTCATTGATCATGCATTTCAAATTTATTCACGGCACCGGGTGCAGGTGTGCTAGAAATAAATATTACTGAACACTGTCCCAATATTTCTGCGTTTCGATTCCGTTTGCAAAGCGTAATTCACCTTCCTTTATTCGGCATACATTGGACAAACAGAAATTTATCGATGCCGTTGCTCGCACTGACTGGTCTGAAGTTTATCTTAAAGCCGACGCACAAGAAGCTATCACTCTCTTTTTATCTTTGCTCCTATCACATGTTCAATTCCTGTACAGATAAACAAAAATGCAAAAAAACAATAGCATCACCAGCAAATCCATGGCTGACGAACGGATTGCTAACAGACATGCGCAAACGTGACAACCTCTACAAAAAAAAACTAAAAGGCAACCGTTTAACACGAACTTGCTTGCTCGTTACAAAACATTTTGCAACCTAATAAACATGCAGCTAAAAGAAGCTAAAAGAAAGTATTATGAGCAAAAAATAACTGAGGCCGGAAATGGTACGAGAAAAAAATGGGAAATCATTAATTCCTTTTGCATAGAAACCCACATTCGGATAAAATAACTACAGTTTGTTCACAATGATGTCACTTACAGTAACCCAACTGACATCGCTCATCAGTTTGCAAGGTTCTTCTTTAACGCCGAGTCCACCCTACCTCCATTAAATGAGCGGTCTTAGATCGCCTACCCCATTCGTTTTTTTCTGTTACCACGACTCCAGATGAAATAATCAGCGTAATAGGTACCCTTAAAAATGACAAGTGCTGGCCTTGATGGCATTCATTCCTCCCATATAAAATGGTAGCTCACTTTATATCAAATGTATTCTGTTCGATTGTGAATTTAATGTTTTAATCTGGTGTTTTCCCCGCAGGGTAAAATAATCCCCGTACATAAAAAAGGAGATACTTCGTGACTGAATAACTACCGCCCCATTTGCATCTTACCCTTTTTTGAGCAAAGTAATTGAAAACTTATCTCTACACGTCTCACAAATTACCTGAACAAATTTAATATACTATCTTTCTGTCAATTTGGCTTCCGTTCCGGCTACTCCAGTGACCTTGCGCTAATTTCACTTACTGACCAATTAAAAAGTACTATCGACAGCGGGGACTATGCGGGAAGCGTTTTTCATCGACCTAACTAAAGCTTTCGATACGATCAATCATCACATTCTTTTTAATAAACTTGAAGCACTTGGTATAACTGGCCCACCATTACTATTATTGCGTAGCTATCTCCATAATCGTACACAGAAGGTGGGTAATTTCAAATGCGTATTCCTCAACCAAATTATCTAACATTGGCGTACCCCAGGGCTCCATTCTGGGGCCCCTTTGTTTTTACTCTATATTAATGATTTGCCGAATTGCCTCTCTTCATCCAGTTGCATATTATACGCAGACGACACCACAATTTTTAACTCCGATACGAGTGTTACGTCCTTGACTGAAAATCTAAATTCTGACCTGTCACAACTGGCTCGGTGGTGCGGTAATAACATGTTACAAATTAATGCGTCTAAGACAAAATTTATTGTCTTCTCTTCACCGCAAAAACCTTTACCTTCTATCCTTACCGGTACAATTGCTCGCAATGACATCCCCTGTAAGCGACTGCTGTAGATTCCTAGGCGTTGAACTCGATAGTAACTTGAATACCACCGACACATAGCAATTATTTAGGAAAAAAATGACGTATGGCGTTAGAATACTGATTAAATCCCGCCGGTATTTCAATCCCTCAATACTAATGTCACTGTATTTTTCTTTTGTTCATTCACACATTTCTTACTGTATTACTTTATGGGGTAACACTTACACCACTCACCTTACTTCATTTCAGACAATACAAAACAAGCGATAAGAATTGCCACGTCAAGCCCATTTCTCACTACCGCTACGGCATTGCTTCCACGAAAACAATATATTAACTGTAACCCGAACTAGTTAAATATAACCTTGGTATTTATATGTATAGAATTATAAACAATCAACTTCTGCACTTAAATGCGATTCCTTCAAATAGGAATGTCACAAGGTTTGCCTTTAAACAACAACTTTCTCTGGCCAAAAGTTCGCACTAATTACCGGCAAGCAAACCGTTTATTTTTCTGGAATTTCTTTTTGGAATAGTTTTCCTTCTGACATTAAAGCATCCCGCTCCTTGAATGTACTTAAATCGAAGTTAACAAATCATATCATGTCAACAAACTAGCCTGTTTTCTGTTTCTTAATTGTTATTGATAATTGTGAGTGGCGTTCTGTAATCACTTGTTTATTGTAATAAGCGTGTTATCTTGGGTTTCAATTGTTTCTGTGAGATTACAAGTGTATATTCTTACTTAATTTATCTCAATTGCATTTTACTGTAGTTCTGTCTCTCTGCTATATACACTACGCTTTTTTTTACTTCTACATTGTACAAGAGGTCCCCTTACAGTCTCTGACTATGGGACCTCTTTCTGTATATCTTGCACATGTCATCTGAATTTTGCTCAATAAACCTTTTCTTGATTCTGATTCTGAATAGAAACTAGCGGAGCTCTCGAAGTTAATCAATACGCGTAAGACAGCTGACATACGGAAGTATAATATGAGAGGATCGAATACGCTGTAAAGAACGGAGGTAGCCTGAAAGCAGTAAAGAGACGTATTGGCGTGGGAAAAAATCAGATGTATGCACTTTAGGATAAGCAAGGCAATGTCATCACAAATAGGGATAAAATAGTCACAGTGGCCGCGAGTTCTACAGGATCTGTACAGTAGCCGGGACATCCAGGATAATGCCGAACGAGACAGTAGTTCAGAGGAGATAGACATCCCACCAGTAACGACCGAAGAAGTAAGGAAGGCTTTGAAAGAAATGAACGGGGGGCAAAGCACCTGGTGAGGATCAGATAACAGCAGACCTCTTGAAGGATGGCGGAGAAATTGTACTTGAAAAACTGGCAAACCTGTATACGCAATGCCTAATGACCGCAATGGTACCGGAATCTTGGAAGAACGCGAACATTATCCTAATCCATAAGAAAGGCGACATGAAGGACTTGAAAAATTACAGGCCGATCAGCTTACTGTCAGTCGTCTACAAGGTATTTACCAAGGTAATCGCTAACCGAATTTCTGCAACCTTAGATTTCAGTCAACCTAAAGAACAAGCAGGGTTCCGTAAAGGTTATTCAACAATGGACCATATTCACACGATCAATCAGGTGATAGAGAAGTGCGCTGAGTATACTGAACCCCTATATATAGCCTTCATAAATTATGAGAAAGCATTTGACTCGGTCGAAACCCTAGCAGTCATTCAGGCATTACAGAACCAGGGGGTAGATGAGCATTATGTAGAATACTAGAGGATATCTACAATGGGTCTACAGCTACCATCATCCTCCATAGGGAGAGCAGTAAAATACCTAAAAGGAAGGGTGTCAGACAAGAAGACACAATCTCTCCAATGTTATTCACAGCATGTTTACAAAGAACTATTCAGAACCTTGCATTTGGAACAGGTGGGAGTAAAAGTTAATGGAGAATACCTCAGTAACCTCAGATTTGCTGATGACGTTGCCTTGCTAAGTAACTCGGGGGACGAATTGCAACGCATGCTTTCCGCACTGGGCGAACAGAGTAGAACCGTGGGCCTGAAAATTAATATGCAGAAAACTAAAGTAATGATCAATAACTTCGGGACAGCACAGCGGTTTGAGATAAGTGCGAGGCAGTGGAAGTGGTAAGCGAATATATCTACTTAGGCCAAGTTGCGACCCCAGATCCCAACCATGAGGCAGAGATAATTAGAAGGATCAGAATGGGGTGGGGGTGCATATGGTAGACATTCTCATATAATGAATAGCAGCCTACCGTTGTCGCTGAAGAAGAAAGTGTGTGACAGCTGCATCCTACCGGTACTCACCTACGGGGCAGAAACGTGGAGCTCACTAAGAGGGGTCAACTTAAATTGAGAACTACTCAGCGGGCAATGGAGCGGAAATTGACAGGTGTAACACTAAGGGACAAGAAGAGAGCGGAGTGGGTCAGGGAGCAAACTGGTGTTAAAGATATATTAGTAGAAATTAAGAAGAAGAAATGGACGTGGGCAGGGCATGTAATGCGAAGGCAAGATAACCGCTGGTCATTAAGGGTAACAGAGTGGATCCCTAGAGAAGGCAAGCGTTGCAGGGGGCGGCAGAAAGTTAGATGGGCATATGAGATCAAGAAGTTTGCGGGGATAAATTGGTCACAGTTGGCACAGGACCGAGGTAATTGGAGAATAATGGGAGAGTCCTTTGCCCTGCAGTGGGCGTAGATAGGCTGGTGATGATGATGATGATGATGATGATGATAGTACGTTTATTACGAATTCGCCTCTCCCCACCTGCTACAAAGTGGTATCGGAGTTCTTGTGAGCAGGTGAGAGTGTGTTATATAGCTGTGGCCTATTCATAACAATTTTTCTCCACTTTCTTTCTTTCCAAATTCTTTATCTGTTTCAATGACCTACCACATCCTCCCCTTTGCTTTCCGAGGTTTTCTTGACTGCCAACTCTTATTTCTGTGTTATTCTGTGTTATTCTTATTTCTGTGTTATTTCTGTGTTATCGTTTTGAACGCAGTACGTTAAGAAATCTGGTCCTAAACTCAGCATATATTAACAGGTAGGCAACAGCTAATATTCTGTGAGCAATTTAGGCCAACTCCATCGAATTTCTCTGTCCGCCTACCTGTGAGTTGGTCTAATCCACTGCCTGTCCGTCCTTTTCCTAACCCGTTACACAATTCACGATATAGGTATACGGATTCCTGTGCCACAATATTAGCCGTTGTACATACAGCGAACGGCACACCACTTCCGGTCACGTGACAATAAAGCAGTTTTCCTATTGGTTTGTCCGTGTAGCGAAGCCGTTGTTACCTCAGATGATTTCGAGGAGAGCCCAGCTCGTGGATGAGGGGCGCTCTAGGCAGCCGCTTCTCACACGGTAGACGGTGTGCCTGCACAAACAAACCGCTGGGAGGACTGCTCACGCACTATCATGCAGTTGTCTCTCCATGTTTCTACACTATGTGTGTACAACACGCGTATTTGTGGCGAATATGTTGGCAACAATTGGTGCACCTGGTTTGCAAAAATAAATTCACCCTGAAATACTTAGTGCACATGACCACCATTTTTTATTTGGTGATTCGGGGCAAAAATGTACGCGGGCAGCCCAGGTCCGGAGCTGTTGGAGGTCAATTGGAGAGGCCGCCGTCCTGCAGTGGACCGGAATACACTGTTCATGATGATCATGAAACACCGGAAGGCAAATGTACCGCTAACGTTCTCCTTAATGAGGCGATTTCGTAGCGTTGGGGTGAATGTCTTTACTAAACGGTTGTGTTTCGCTGCGTATACACATCACGTGCCATGATTCCGTGTCCTGCCTGAAAAACAAAAGGTGGCTGGTTTAGGAGAAAATTAGAGCTCCCTCCTACCGTTTTAACCTGGAAATTGGGGCCTTAATTCAAAGGTGAGAAATAAAATATCGTGAAAGAAATGTAATTTTTATAGAATCTAAGGTCATGACATTAACCAGTTTTATTCCTTTCTGTGAACGCATAAACGATCGTGAAAGGTCGAGAAAACACCTTTCAAAAATGTCTTCTACAAGGTGTTGGGACCAGTAATGGCGGAATACTCGTACGGTGTTGTTGGCGCTGCGGAAAGCGGCTTTGATTGCAGCGCATAATCAGATCAATCCATGTATTAATATTTTTAACAAAATTAACTGTCAAACTGGTGAAATAAGTACTACAATGTTATCGCCCCGAACGTCGAGAATTCGGAATTTGGCATTACCATCGCCAACAACCAAGAAGCACCGATATTTCTTCACCCTTTGGAAATAATCGTTAAAGGTACGAGGGTTAGTCATTGGCAATTTTGTGTGCATTGAAATGACCCATGCTTATCAGTGTTAGAAATTTTGGTGATGTATGTAAATGAAGACATGTTTTTATATTGCCGTGCATCCTTGATAATAAAGGTGATGGTTAAATATAAAGCCTGATGCCGCTGCTTCATGACATGGATCTTCGACAAGGTAAAAATCTTCTGCTGCAACAGTGCATTACCGAACGGTCTTTTATGAAACATCCATATCCCAGCTTGCTTTCACCCACCCAGCTATTTTTTCTCCGTTCTCATACAGAGCTAGAGAGAAAGCATCAGAGCTCTCAGTCTCCTTTTTAGATACCACGAAAATGGATGTTACTAATTATATAGCCCCATGGCATCTACGTCCTATATCATGTGACTTTTCGTTGATACATAGCGACAGAAACCGAGTGTCAAGAAGTGCGATTCTGCAACACGTATGTCGCTTCAACACAAATACAAGTGTGCAGAATTTCATACTGACGCCTCAAAAACTGCCACCACTGTGTCCTGTGCTGCACACGGACCCAGCTTGAATACAAGTAAAACCATGAATGTGCATAATAGTATCTTCCCGGCCGAGGCCCACGGTGGATTTCTTGTTGTGAACCATATCCTCCAAACTAAAATTACACAGTCCGTAATCTATACTGATTCCTTAAGTGCTCTGCAGACATTTTCAGCACAAAAACTTCTAAAAACCATGTTGTCAATCTTATGATAAGCACCATTATGTCTTTATATGCCTTAGACCTCGAAGTGACCGTTTGCTGTGTGCCAGGTCACCCTGGGATCACAGGTAATGAGACCGCAGATCAAAAGGCCGCTGCTGCTGCACTTAGTACAACAGTTGGCATAACAGCACCCTACACCGACATGAAGCCACACATCATAAAACAACTTATAAAAAACTGGCAAACACACTGGAGTTAACAGACAGACAACAAGTTATAGGTAATAAAACCACACTTGGGATCATACACCACTGACACACAACAGAAACACAGAAGTTGCCTTTGTTAGGCTACGGAAAGAGAACACACATGTAACACATTCGTATCTGCTCACGGGGTCATCAAGACGTATCCGTAGCAGGTTTAGCTGAAGCAGGTGTAGGCCCTATCCGTAGTTCACATACTCATTCAACGCAAAGCCCTTCACACAACACGGCGGAAACACTTCCCATAACTGTACAGACACACACATTCCATTACACCCAGCTCTTTTCTCTCTGGCGATCCCGTGTTTTCTGTCCAGTGTGTTTTTAAATATTTAGCAGAAGCAAAATATTTAGACCTGATTTCGTACCACGCATAATCCCAACCTGGCCTTCTACACCAGCCATCCTCATTGCCTTTTACTGATTACTTATTGAGTGATGTTGGTGTAAAGATCTTCATCCCTCACAATAACCACTGTTCTGGCGCTCTTTACCCCAGTTGGACTTGTGCCATTAACATCTAACCATCATCATCACCATGCCCGTCGAAAGGAACGGTCGGTTCGCCATCAATGCACGCCGCGTTCGCCCGACCTTCTTCTGTGAGCGTTGCATGGAACCTAACGGCTTTGAGACGGGGTAGGCAATACAGCTAAATCAAAGGTTAATCAAGCGAAACCAGACTAAGCCAAGCTTTTGCTTTGCGTATCCGAGGTTAGCTTTTGTTTTACATATCCAAGGTTAGCTGAACTAAGTCGTAGCCGTTTTGTAAGTGCCCTAAACGTACTATTTGCTTACAAACACCACCCTAACAATTTGTTCAGGGCGAAGAAAGGGAAAAAAAGGGAAATAAAATCAAATATGCATGAGCACCTATTAGCCACGCACGCGCTCCTCCCGTAGCACCGCGGAGAAGCGGCGGCAGGCGGCGCAGCGATCGCGAAGCTGGAGTTATCGTCTCCCTATTGGCACGTCACGTGGGAACAATTTTTATTTTACATAAAAGCTGTGAGCCTCTCGTTGGCCGGAAAATTTTGTCTCTTAACCAAGAGACCCTGTTCAGGATCCAGCGGTGCTCGCCCAAGGGCCCTATTCTCGACTGCACAAATTGCCGGAAATTCTGGCAATTTGCCGGAAGTCTTTTTCTGATTGGCGTTGAATTTTGGTCACGGTTGAGTATGCTGTCGTCATTTTGACGTTTAATGTCGTTTACGGACGTAAATGACATTACGACGCAGAGAATTTTATTACTGAAGACGCGGGAACTCGACGACAGCAGCCCCCTTGTCTAGCTCAGGTCGCATACCCTCGTTGCTCACGACGTGGCCTAAAACTTTGATGTTTCGGCAGGCGAAATGGTATTACTTGATATTTAGCTGAAGCCCCGCACTGACAAGGCACGTGAGGACCTCATCCAGCCGTCTCTAGTGCTCAGCAAATCTTGAAGAAAAAATAACAAAGTGACAACATAGAGAAGTTTTCCATTTAAGGCCTTTGAGTATACAGTGTCTATCATACACTCAGACGTTGCAGGAGCGTTATCCAAACTGTATTATGTTGAACTCGTAGAGTTCATCAGGGGTGGCGAAGTCTGTATTTTCTTTATCGGCCTCGTGCATTGGAATCTGCCGATAACCAGAACGGAGATCAATGCTGGAGAAATATTCCGCTCCTTGCAGACAGTCCAATGCATCATCAATGTGGGGCATTGGATATACATTCTTCCGAGTGATTTTATGCAGTGCGTGGTAGTCGATGCAAAATCGAGCAGGCCCGTCTTTTTTGTCTTACAAAGACCACAGGGGATGACCAAGGACTCTTAGATGAACATATAAGTTTGCGCTGTAGCATGCCGGCAACACTGCCACTAATGATTTTCCGCTCAGATGAGGATACCCGGTACGAGCGGCGGCGAATAATACGGGATTCGTCTGTTTCAATGCGATGCGTTGCCACGGATGTCTGACCAAGTGTAGGGCATTGAGGGTCAAACAAAGCTTTGCGCCTGTGCAGAAGATTCAGCAAGCAGTCGGTTTACGGTGAGAGGTCAGAGCTGATTCTCGCGGCGAGGTCAGGGTGGGAAGACTTAAAGCAAGACTGGGAAGTGGAGGAAACAGAGCAAAGCGGAAGAACAGAGACGGCTTCGGAGTCTGCAGCGGTAGCGATCGTGGTGTCTTGACGACGGAGGAGCGTTTCCGGTGTAGTGTTCGTGGCGACTAAGCAACGCAGACCCATGCGAGAAATGTACAAGACAAGTTGGCGCACAAAAAAAAACAAACGATTCCCCTTAGTAGAAAACGAGCGCTGGGAATTAGGAGCACGTCTCCATCGCGGAAATGGCCACCACAAACCGAAATTCATGTCTCACAGCCAGGCCTATAGGAACAAAATCTGCACTCGCCACCACGCGAAACTGCGGAACATCGGGGATGCTGCCTGTATGCTCGGTAGGGCCGCTCGCAATGTCCGGATTTTGGCAGGAGATGACAGCAGATGCCGACGAAAGAAAATCCCACCCTAGAATGAGGTCGTGAGAGGAGCAAGATAAGACCGCGCACTGGATGTGGTGTCGAATTCCCTCAATCAAAACGCGCACTGTACAGAATCCAGACGGCTCTAGCACAACTTGATTAGCACCACAGCAATGAGGGGCCAGTGTACGGGGTTCTTACTTTTCGGAGCCGTGAACACAAATTTTCGCTAATGACGGATGTGCTGGCTCCGGTGTCCACGAGGGCATCAACATCACAGCCTTCAACTTTCACATATAATGCGTTCGACGGTCTTTTTGGAGGTGTTCTGGGCTTTTTTATTTTTTATTATTCGAAAGTTTGCCCTGCGGCATAACGGTGCATGATTCACAGGTACGCGAACAAGTTTGCTTCTCGTATAAATTCCAGAAGGTGCCGATGAAATGGTCCATGAACCCAGCGCTGCAGGTCTGGAGGGCGGCCGGGTGGAGGCCGGTTGCACGAAGGTGCCGTAATCGGATCTGATGCAGTCCGCGGCAGGTCCACAGCAGATGCCGCACATTCACATTCTGTGCGGCGGAGTCGCAGATTGGGCAGGTAGAGTCGTATGGGCCGCGGTACTGCGATGGCCAAGAGGCAGTCATAGACGGCGTAAGGGCCATCCCAACGCGTATTGACTAACGCAGTTTCCCCTCCAAAAAATTCAGTTCCCTGCGCCGTGCCGAGCGTCAACGTGAGCGGCAATATCCTTTGACCGGGTCGTAGTGCAAGGGGTGCACGAGGCAAAACACGTTTTTTTTTTTGTAATCTGCAATTGAACGTACTTCCTGGTTAACTACCTGAATGAAGCTTTGGCGAACTAGCGTTTTATTCCGGTGTTTTATTCTGGTGGAAAAAGAAGGCGCTGTCCGTCTCCCTCCAGTAGAAGCCCAGTTATCGACAGCAGTATGAAAATTCGCTACATTTGCAACTTCCCCGTGAACAATGTAATTTGAAATAAAACCCGGTGTAATGCTAAAGTCGTCTCAGCTGCTAATTGTCATAATTTGTTTCGGGGTGGTTTTAGTAAAGCGAGAGTGAGTGAGAGAGTGAACAATTTTTACTGAGCTTCAATAAAGAATGGTGCGCGCAGGCACCAGATGGGGTGGTTCCCTATTCGCGGGACTATATGTGTCCAGTAATTCTTCTCCCAGAGCCACCAGCTTTTGCTGAATCCGCCTCTTTCACACCCCCCCCCACTGCGCATGCGCAATCCCCTAGCGGCCAAGTCCCTAAGCAGTCCAGTAGGGGCAGCAGACGACATTCCCCACAGCTCCCGCACAAGCGGGAAGGGGTCGTGGTTGTATTTACATCGTTTGATTTTTGTGTGCGCTCGTTGTGCGCGGAACAATGCCCACAACTTGTGCTGCGTTCCGCTTTAACTCGGAGTCAACGTTTTTAGATTAGGTCATGTTGGCAAAGAGCGCGGCCTTCCACACAGCGGCGCGGGCCGGTGCTGTCGCCGACCAGGCGGTGGCGCTGCGGTAGCGTTGAGATCGGTCTCGCGCGTCGTCTGCTACTCCTTGCTCGGAAAGGCGCCGGTGAACGACCACCCGCACACCGTTAATGTTCTTCTTTGACATGCGAAGTCCAACTTCGCTCTACTAGTGACAAGAGCTTCACATTTATCGACATTATAACGAGAAACAAGCTGTACTTAAGAAAAAAAAAAGGCTAGGCAAACACTGCACAATCCGCTTGTCTTCGGCTGCTTCCCGCCATTTATTTATTTTCCATTTATTTTTTTTCCCAGTACGGGATCCTTATAGCTCAATAATATTTATAGCATACCCGAACGCGTCTTACGCTACTGTAACTGCGGGGAAGCCTACAGTAGTCGGCCATCTACTTGAAATCAAGAAAAGACGCCTCGACATTTTTATTTATGCTGTGGAAGCAAATGCAGTAGGTACGTTTTCACAAGAACATATTTACAACCCCAACAAAACTGATCAAGTGAGCCGATTGGAAACCAAGTGCTGACGTGCGCGCTCACGCGCACGCGCGCGCGCTCAGCAAATTCTTGGTATTTTAAGTGCGGACACGAAAAATTACGATTTGTTAAACAGCTTTGCTGTTAAAAAAAAATTGGAGCAATTATTAAACCAATGTTTTTTTTTTTCATTTCTTTGACAGGTATAAATGTGGTTTCTTAAAAGAATAAACTTTGTTCTCTGATGAGAATGCTTGTCGTACTGCTATTCTTTTTTGTTGGTTTTGTAAATCTGATGGACTATCTGTTAGGGTCCAGAAACTTTCATTTATCGTCTGTAGCCCTGATATGCCGATTTTTTAAAGCGTTTAGCCTTCATTTATCTTCTTGTAGCCCTGATGTGCCCGATTTTTTAAAGCGTTTAGCCTGGTAGTTTTTCCGTTGAGCCATCGCTTATGCTCTTTCTTCTGGCGTTGATTTTTCCTGCTCGTTTCTTTTTGCAATCTACAGATAGGCAACACTTCTCAGATTTGACTAGTCATATTGATTTATAAGAGGTTTAAACGCGCCGACGCTTCACAGGCGATGAGACGCACCGTAGTGGAGGGCTCCGGATTAATTTTGACCCGTAGGGGATCTGTAACATGCGCTGAAATCCCGAACACACGGTGTTCTCGCTTTCCGCCTCTATCAGAATAGCGGCTGGGATCGAGCCCCGAGTCCTTGCGTCCAGCAGCACGGCGCCTTAGACACCGCGCCGCGCCGGCTAGGATCTGATCTGACAGCACCGTGAATATGTTGTGTGCCACACACACTGCATGCCCTTTCACGGCAGTTGTTGCGGATGAAAAATCTGGAAACAAGTAACATTTGTTCCAAGGGCTGATCTTGGAACAAATGGGATGATGCTACACATTCTTCACCTTGCCAGCTGGGGCTGAGTATTCCCATTTTTATCGCTGTAGCTACACGGCGGTACAAGCAAACCTCTTGAATTACTTCAACCGACAAGTTTTGGCCCGACTACTGCAGCCTTCTCAATCACACCCAGAATCTTCGAGCTTGTAGAAGATAACCTGGGTAGGCGAAGCCTTCATATTCTACGATTGAAATGTCGGACATTTGCTGAATTCCTGCATAACCGCCAACCACAGATCAGTTCCCAACGTACGTGCTGACTTCGGCGCTTTCTACACCACTCATACTGCCACTTAATTACGCCAGTTTCATCGCGCAAAGGCCCATCATTTTGGCAGGACGCAACATAGGTCGGAACTACTGTCATCCATTTGGGTGGTTTTCGGCATGACTTTGACGTCTTTGGTGCCGACAGATGCTCAGGTATGTCAGGGAAAATACGGGGCGCCGCGCCGCGCCCTCCCTCCGAGTCCACCTGCCTTACGGTATCCTTACAGTTTGACCGTTCACGACGTGTTCAGTAACAGTTGACGATGTCTGAAGGCTCACAATGAATGTCACAAACGTATGTTTATGGCGTAACCTTGAAGTTTTTCCGCGGAATCGCGCTTTCCCACGCCTTCAATCCGTCAGGACCCTTCGGCGCTTTGAAGAAATGCCGCTGCACGGACTTTGCCGCTTCCGAAGCATACCCCGAACGGCAGCCCGGCGCGCAGCACGTCAACAAACCGCACGACACTTCAGAGATCCACTAAAATATGTATGCACGATGACAGCACAGAGCGAATACGTTAATACAGACGTGACGAACAGGCGAGCACCAACAGCACAGCGAAAACACATGGCCGGGGCGAGCCTCGCTCCCAAAACTAGATCTCAACGCAACGCCAGCGCCACCTCTCGGAATGGCGACAAAATGGTGCCGCCTCTCGAGGCGCAGAATGCAAACTGACCTAATCTAAAAACGTTGCTCGGAGTGCCGAAAAGGGAACGGTGTCGGCTTCTATCGCTTCCCGTCGGCCGCACGCGATCGGCTACGGCGGCTTTCGTCGCTCGCGTCGGCTCGGGAGATGGGAACTGTAGGCTTAGCATCCTGGCGGATATTTGATCGCTGCTATCTGTGCAACTGCGAATGACAATCCGCAACACAACTTTTCACTACACTATCATCCCTTTCTCGCATGTGGAACTCTATTTAAGTTATAACTGCGTTTGAGCGATGGGTGACCAAGACATCTGCGTAGCCTGTTTCGATGCTTCCGCGCAGGTATCGCCATCTCTCGGCTGCTCGGCGCACCGCGCGCCGCGGCGACCGGTCAGCGTAGGCTTGCATCGCGGCAGATATACTGATCGCCGCTTTTAAAATAGCCCTGACAACAATCCCTAGCACAATTTTTCACCACACTAACATCTACTTTCTCGCATGTGGAACTTCATTAGCGATCAGATTGATTCAGAAGAGCAGCGACAAGCGCGGTTGCTACCGTGGTCTGCGCCGGTTCGAGCCGCTGAGTGTGCCGAGCTGGCAGGCGCGGCCGGCGTGTGCGCGGACTGTTTCCGAAGGCAGAAAACGCTTCACGATTGCTTGCTTTTTCCATTTCTTGCGAACAAACGCGCAGAATCTACAAATTCAGCTCAGCGATCATCGTAGTTGACCATGGAGCAAAAACAGTGGGCGGAGCGACGCCGACGACGCATCTCATGCGCGCATCGGGCCGTCTCAAATTCACGCGTACGACTAGTGGCGACAGTCGTAACGATCAGTCGCATGCGAATCGCGTGTACCAATCGTACATGTGTCCAGCGCTTAAAGGCATTTTGCGAACTGCCGGCCTTTGTTGAACTGGCGATCGCACTTCATGCCAGACGACTCCAAGTACTGCTTGCTCTGCTACTCGGACGGCACACGGATCTGTCCGAGATTTCTCTGCCAGCCCTCATTCAGTGATAAGAAGCCGCCTGGTATTATATAAAGGCGTTATAACACCAACACAGAAGTAAAACTTCGGCTGCTCCTCGCCGTAATGTGGGATTGCCGTGCATACAACGAGAACGCAGCCGGAGGAAACGCCGGCAAACCCTACAGCTTCAACTTCCGCTAGGCACGCTAGGTGGCAGCACACCGCAATGAAAAAGGCGGATTGCGAGGTCAGAGCTGGACAGTAAGGTCTCCCATCGCTCGAGCGGGTTGGAATTGGGGGAGGGGGGAAGAGTGTAGGGGGGTGTCTTGAGTTTTTGCGCTCCCCAATATTGTGCGCGAGAGTGCCGTCTTCCCGGCAGAACGGACATGTGTTCTCATGTTCTGCAGGGTACATTTTGTGCAGAAGCACCGGGTGTGCGAGCGACCCTGCCAGTAAGCGGTGCAATATCGTCTGCTGCCGTTTGCTCCGCCTATACAAAGAAAGTAGTAAAGCGAGAGTTAGAGCGACTTTCCGTAATGATACTCCCTCCGAGGACCGACGTGCTTCGTTGGGCAACACTCAATGGGGGAAGTTATCTTGAAAAGACAAAGCTTCCACGAGCCTTTTAAGGTCGGCTTCACCTGTAAACACAATGCATTGCTAGGCAGCCATTTATTAGGGGATATAGGGGCCGTCTTGTATTAAAATATGAAGGCCCTAGGACTTTTTTTTATTCTGTTCTCTGATGAGAATGCTTGTCGTACTGCTATTCTTTTTTGTTGGTTTGTAAATCTGATGGACTATCTGTTAGGGTCACAGAAACTTTCATTTATCGTCTTGTAGCCCTGATATGCCGATTTTTTAAAGCGTTTAGCCTTCATTTATCTTCTTGTAGCCCTGATGTGCCGATTTTTTAAAGCGTTTAGCCTGGTAGTTTTTCCGTTGAGCCATCGCTTATGCTATCTTCTGCGTTGATTTTTCCTGCTCGTTTCTTTTTGCAATCTACAGATAGGCAACACTTCTCAGATTTGACTAGTCATATTGATTTATAAGAGGTTTAACGCGCCGACGCTTCACAGGCGATGAGACGCACCGTAGTGGAGGGCTCCGGATTAATTTTGACCACGTAGGGGATCTTTAACATGCGCTGAAATCCCGAACACACGGGTGTTCTCGCTTTCCGCCTCTATCAGAATAGCGGCTGGGAATCGAGCCCGAGTCCTTGCGTCCAGCAGCACGGCGCCTTAGCCACCGCGCCGGCTAGGGATCTGATCTGACAGCACCGTGAATATGTTGTGCCACACACACTGCATGCCCTTTCACGGCAGTTGTTGCGGATGAAACGTCTGGAAACAGGTAACATTTGTTCCAAGGGCTGATCTTGGAACAAATGGGATGATGCTACATTCTTCCGCCTTGCCAGCTGGGGCTGAGTATTCCCATTTTTATCGCTGTAGCTACACGGCGGGACAAGCAAACCTCTTGAATTAACTTCAACCGACAAGTTTTGCCCGACTACTGCAGCCTTCTCAATCACACCCAGAATCTTCGAGCTTGTAGAAGATAACCTGGGTAGGCGAAGCCTTCATATTCTACGATTGAAATGTCGGACATTTGCTGAATTCCTGCATAACCGCGAACCACAGATCAGTTCCCAACGTACGTGCTGACTTCGGCGCTTTCTACACCACTCATACCGCCACTTAATTACGCCAGTTTCATCGCGCAAAGGCCCATCATTTTGGCAGGACGCAACATAGGTGGGAACTACTGTCATCCATTTGGGTGGTTTTCGGCATGACTTTGACGTCTTTGGTGCCGACAGATGCTCAGGTATGTCAGGGAAAATACGGGGCGCCGCGCCGTCCCTCCGAGTCCACCTGCCTTACGGTATCCTTACAGTTTGACCGTTCACGACGTGTCAGTAACAGTTGACGATGTCTGAAGGCTCACAATGAATGTCACAAACGTATGTTTATGGCGTAACCTTGAAGTTTTTCCGCGGAATCGCGCTTTCCCACGCCTTCAATCCGTCAGGACCCTTCGGCGCTTTGAAGAAATGCCGCTGCACGGACTTTGCCGCTTCCGAAGCATACCCCGAACGGCAGCCCGGCGCGCAGCACGTCAACAAACCGCACCGACACTTCAGAGATCCACTAAAATATGTATGCACGATGACAGCACAGAGCTAATACGTTAATACAGACGTGACGAACAGGCGAGCACCAACAGCACAGCGAAAACACATGGCCGGGGCGAGCCTCGCTCCCCAAACTAGATCTCAAAGCAACGCCAGCGCCACCCCTCGGAATGGCGACAAAATGGTGCCGCCTCTCGAGGCGCAGAATGCAAACTGACCTAATCTAAAAACGTTGCTCGGAGTGCCAAAAAGGGAACGGTGTCGGCTTCTATCGCTTCCCGTCGGCCGCACGCGATCGGCTACGGCGGCTTTCGTCGCTCGCGTCGGCTCGGGAGATGGGAACTGTAGGCTTAGCATCCTGGCGGATATTTGATCGCTGCTATCTGTGCAACTGCGAATGACAATCCGCAACACAACTTTTCACTACACTATCATCCCCTTTCTCGCATGTGGAACTCTATTTAAGTTATAACTGCCGTTTGAGCGATGGGTGACCAAGACATCTGCGTAGCCTGTTTCGATGCTTCCGCGCAGGTATCGCCATCTCTCGGCTGCTCGGCGCACCGCGCGCCGCGGCGACCGGTCAGCGTAGGCTTGCATCGCGGCAGATATATCTGATCGCCGCTTTTAAAATAAGCCCTGACAACAATCCCTAGCACAATTTTTCACCACACTAACACCTACTTTCTCGCATGTGGAACTTTATTAGCGATCAGATTGATTCAGAAGAGCAGCGACAAGCGCGGTTGCTACCGTGGTCTGCGCCGGTTCGAGCCGCTGAGTGTGCCGAGCTGGCAGGCGCGGCCGGCGTGTGCGCGGACTGTTTCCGAAGGCAGAAAACGCTTCACGATTGCTTGCTTTATTCATTTCTTGCGAACAAACGCGCAGAATCTACAAATTCAGCTCAGCGATCATCGTAGTTGACCATGGAGCAAAAACAGTGGGCGGAGCGACGCCGACGACGCATCTCATGCGCGCATCGGGCCGTCTCAAATTCACGCGTACGACTAGTGGCGACAGTCGTAACGATCAGTCGCATGCGAATCGCGTGTACCAATCGTACATGTGTCCAGCGCTTAAAGGCATTTTGCGAACTGCCGGCCTTTGTTGAGCTGGCGATCGCACTTCATGCCAGACGACTCCAAGTACTGCTTGCTCTGCTACTCGGACGGCACACGGATCTGTCCGAGATTTCTCTGCCAGCCCTCATTCAGTGATAAGAAGCCGCCTGGTATTATATAAAGGCGTTATAACACCAACACAGAAGTAAAACTTCGGCTGCTCCTCGCCGTAATGTGGGATTGCCGTGCATACAACGAGAACGCAGCCGGAGGAAACGCCGGCAAACCCTACAGCTTCAACTTCCGCTAGGCACGCTAGGTGGCAGCACACCGCAATGAAAAAGGCGGATTGCGAGGTCAGAGCTGGACAGTAAGGTCTCCCATCGCTCGAGCGTGTTGGAATTGGGGGAGGGGGGAAGAGTGTAGGGGGGTGTCTTGAGTTTTTGCGCTCCCCAATATTGTGCGCGAGAGTGCCGTCTCCCCGGCAGAACGGACATGTGTTCTCGTGTTCTGCAGGGTACATTTTGTGCAGAAGCGCCGGGTGTGCGAGCGACCCTGCCAGTAAGCGGTGCAATATCGTCTGCTGCCGTTTGCTCCGCCTATACAAAGAAAGTAGTAAAGCGAGAGTTAGAGCGACTTTCCGTAATGATACTCCCTCCGAGGACCGACGTGCTTCGTTGGGCAACACTCAATGGGGGAAGTTATCTTGAAAAGACAAAGCTTCCAACGAGCCTTTTAAGGTCGGCTTCACCTGTAAACACAAATGCATTGCTAGGCAGCCATTTATTAGGGGATATAGGGGCCGTCTTGTATTAAAATATGAAGGCCCTAGGACTTTTTTTTATTCTGTTTGATTTTTTCCCATACGCTGAAGGTGCGGCGCACAGTTTCACCATCCAGTGGATCTCAGTAGGCGCCGCAACGTGGCGCTACGCTCGCGTGCAATTCTAGCCTACATCACTCTGTTGCCGGAGACGATCCATTGGATCCTAGCCATAGACTGTAAAACTACAGTGCAGGCGCTAGTTTTCCGATTGGTAGTCCGTGGGATGAGACACGGGTCGTAGGGGCGAGACCGAGCGGTGATAAGACCGCTCGTTGTGAGGCGTATCAAATGAGGCCGGAGTTCTAGGTGGCTTTGACCGGAGGCGGCGAGTACCGTCGCGTTGAAGAGACGTACTGGTTTCGCGGAGCCCCGTAGGCAAAGTGGATGTCACGTTCAAAAGGTGCATATCCTCGCATCTCATCCTGCTGACGTAGTCGACAGAAACGGGAGATGTGTCCACGGATTCCGCCATAATAGCAGACAGGTCCCTTTATATAAGCTCCCTTTATATTGAGAAATGCTATCCACAGTTGTCGCTTCTGAGCCATTGACACCTCTATGCCTTGGGTTAGGACCAATACATAATCCCCTAGGCGCCTGTCTCGTCCGAATCCATTTTGTAGTTCTCCCAGTATGCCGTTCCCCTCTATCCACGCCTGTAGTTCCGCTTTTGTGGCTTGCATTGCCAGCCTATATGGCACTGAGGTAACTGTAATAGGCCTGTATGAATTGGCATCAGCCCTGTCTCCTTTACCTTTATATATCATCTTCATCCTGCTCTTGCGCCAGTTGTCCGGTATTTGCTTAGTTTTTGCTTTTTTTTTCGATTGTTCAAACCAGTTGTGCCTTGCTTTTTGGGCCCAGTAGGTTGACCAGCAGTATAGGAATTTCATCCCTCCCTAGCTGCTGCCGTATTAGCTGGAACATTTTCTTCGGCTTTTTTCCAGTTTAGATTCTCCAACTTTAGCTCTCTATCTGTACGCACCTAAGTTACCCCTCTCCCTAAATGCTGTAGCCCTCTCTCCGTTCTGCTGAACTTCTCTTGTATCATTGAGCGCATGTGAAATGCCGCCTCCTCCCCTTTTACTACCTGGCCTTCACCGTTTATGACATGACGTTGCACTTCTTCGGTCTTTTTTTCTTAGTTCCTTCACATGTTGCAAAACTTTCTCGGCGCACCTTTTTCCTTCGCCCGTATAATCGAGACCCATCGCTCACTTTCCCGTTTAAGTTTTTGCTGTACTTTTACTTCCAGCTTCTTTAGGCGGTACCAATTCAATTTCGAAGTTATTTCCTCTGCTTGCATCCCCACTCGCTTGGCCTCCCTGTGCTCTCTTGATGCTTGCTGGCTTTGTGTTATACGCCTCGAGCTTCGCGATCGCTGCGCCGCCTGCCGCCGCTTCTTCGCGGCGTGTACGCGATTAGCGCTGTGTGGCTGATAGGTGGTCATACAGTGTTTTGGTTCTCTTTCGCTTCTCTTTGCCTTTCCGCGCACTAAACAACTTGTTATGGTGACGTTTCTAAGTAAATTGCACGTTTGGTGCACTTTGAAAAAATGCTGCGTCTTGGTAGAGCGCCGGAACGCCAACAAGAGCTATCCGGGTAGGCAGTTCTGCACGCTTCTTGGCCGCTCTTGCGGGCGTCGGCGACCAGCAGCATATCACCACTGTCCCCTTCAAACACGTCATGCACAAATCATTTAGGTTGTCGCCTCGTTTAGACCTGGTATTGGCACTGTAAGAGGTTGGTTCGTTTTGCAGCGCAGACAACAAATGCGGCTTTGCTTCAAATACGTACGTCGTACAAAAATATGTTTCAGGGATGTGATAACCCAATAGCTGACAATAACTTGTGCCTTTTATGGGAATAAACGCCACGCAAAAATGTTAAGTTCACTCAAAGGCTGTGCCTTGTTGAATATGTGCCCAGTCACGCCTTATAGCAAGAACCAAGGTATAAGTTAATGAAACAATGGAAAATGAATGGTCTGCAAGGCAGAAATAAATAAAATAGTCAAACGGGAATGAAAAACACGGCCTTCCCCGCACGTACAATGAAACCGGGTAAGGTCAAATCGAGTTGCTGCAATCGCCCAACCTTTCCCCACCCGAAAATGGGGTTCGGTCGGCACCAGAATCCCGGGACGCTCGCCGCCGAGTCTGTACACAAAGCAGCCGCGTCGGCGGATGGCCTCGAAAGCGCGTCATCCCTATTTCATATTTGCCGCGCTTCCCAGGTAGCACAAAAGAGCTTAAGGACGTCTACTATCAGGATTTTTCAGGACGAAAGAAACCGCTTATAAACATCCCAGACAATCCGATAACGCTTTCGCGGCGTTTTAGAGAGGTCTTAAATCACGTCTAATGTCCAGCGGGTATTACTATTTCTAGACAACTTATTTACCCGCTTTAAAACGTCTTTGGAAATCGGTCTAAAAGTGGGATTTTGCAAGAGCTGTATAAGTCCTTCAAGTGGCTTTGCAATCGGCATTTTAGATGGTTTAAAGACGTCTCAAAAATTACGTTCTAGAAAAGGGCTTTGGAAAGACGGTAAGAATCCGTTTCTTGGGATATTTAGAGCCGCATTTTATGCGTATAAAATACGGCTGCATAAACCCGCTCCCCTAGCTACTACCCCCCCTCCCCCGGAGGTGATGCTAGGCGTGAATGCGGCCATTTTGCTGCACGCATTCGCAATAAAAAGGCCTTTGGTTTTAGAAAACATTTTATTTGAGAACCCAAACAACGGGGGAAAGTACTGAGCACAAAAATACCATTACCATTCAAAACACACAATTCAGTGAAAAAATCTTCCTTGCACGTGCCAGAAGCATCATTATACAAAAACACTACATTGGTTATTTTAACGGGAGAATTCAGTGCAAATAAAACATTGAACAAAAAAGATCAATTCAAGAAACTTGTACCAGCATGTCCACAAATTTCCACACTTTCTTATTTTTAAAGCAAGAATGGAGCGCACACGAAACATTGAAAACAAAACGAAAATAATCAACTTGTACAATCAGGTCCACAACTCTGCGCATTTTCTTATGAATATTTGGAGGCAAGAATGCAGCACAAATAAAACATTGTACAAAAAAGGGTACACGCAAGAAACTTGCACTATAACGTCCACAACTTTGTACATTTGCGTAAGGTTATTTGAAAGCAAGAATGCAACACAAATAAAGCACTGACAAAAAACGGTCAATCCCAGAAAATTTTACCATGAAGTTCACAACTTTATACATTTGCTTTTCACGCTTAAACAATAAAATGCAAGGACAACTGGTTCTGCAAAAAATGACACAGTCACTTAGGAAAGTGAAACAATTAAACTGAGTTTATTTAAAATATCACATTGTAAAGATATCGTGTACAAGAAAATGACTAGGCAGAATGCCAGTGCTCACCTGGCGCCAGCAACGTTAAAAACTCTTTTTAAACAAATAAAAAGTCATGTGTAACCTTTTTCTCCTTGGAATAAGCACTATAAGCACTGGTTAAACCCCCTTCTAAAAAATGACTACTGCAAATAGCACTTGCTAACACAGCATAAAACGAACATTTACTGGTCTGGATAACACAAACTGAAACAGTGCCGAAAAGCGCACGCAATGAAAAGGTAAATGAGTAACTGGACAAGTCAAATACGGATGACAGCCACTGCAGCTAAACAAATGAGCTTCATTCATGTGCACTCGCTACCACCTTGGGTTACCTCGAATAATAAGGGCATGAAAAAAGACTGCCCACTTGCGTTAGAGCAAACAGCAGGGTAGTCAGTTTTCCCTGCCCCGTCATTTAACGTTCCACTGTCCACGAGGTTGGTACAATTCACTTACTTGCTGTGCCAAATACCCGTACGTCGTGCTTTTTGAATGAAGGGTTCGGTCGGTCAAATTGAGTAATTGCCTTTTTTAGCCGTGTTGTACTGTAGGCGACCGGCCAAAAGCAAATCTTGTCCCATACCCATGAAGAATGTACCGCGTCCACTTCATCAGTCTTCAGGAACCGCACAACTGTAAAAGCTGCAAACAGGCACGTTGCATTAGTTCACTTCCATCACGGAAGACTTAAAGCTTTGCACATTTAAGTAAACTGGCGTTTACTGAAATTTGAGCAGGAAGTAACCTCCAGTTGTGAAATTAAAGAAGCCAAAAGCGCACACATGAGAACAATGATGAAAGCTTTTTAGCAGCTGTAAATAGACAGAACGAAAATGAAAAATTCAACGCTCGCATGCATGGAAGAAATAATGTTTCGAGCTGATATATTTTATAAATCGCTTAAAATATTCAAGAATAACAATCCCAAGAAATTTTCGCACTATTTTAATTTAATGCTGCCCAACGATCGAGCCTTGTCGCGAACCGGGTTTTGACGTAATTACAACGCTTACCACGTCAATCATCGGGCTGGGACGGCATGTCGCCATGTCGACGTCGGGTTCTCAGTTCTGAGACAAAGCAGGTCGTGGTAGGAACCTGCGTACGCAACACCCGGCAATGCATGGATTTGAACTGTTGCAAAAAAAAGCAAAAAAAGAATAAACAGGCAAATAAAAGCGCAGTTCCGCTTAGAGCAGAGAGACACGCACGTTGTAAACGGTTTGCTGAGCTTTATCGGCATCAAAACACGGACACCTGAAGCGCTACGGGGCGCTAAAGGCCGCGTGCGTTCACCCACGATGCCCACGACGCCTTGCCGTGCAGGCACTGCGTCACGTGGTACGACATAATTCTCTCATAAGGAGTGAAACGAACCCCGACCAATGATTCCAAGATAGAGCACAAGTTGTCGCTCAAGTAAATCAAAACACTTAACAAATGTTACAATGCGAACAGTATATTCGAGGTGCATGCAGTTGCTTACCCAAACGCTTCCTGCTTAATTATAACTAGCCACGGCATTTCAATTTCAATACTTCAAAATTTCAATACTTCACAACAGCGCGAAACTGCACACGTCAAAACAACGTAACGGCGCTTGTGGATGGAAATAAAATAAAGCTCTCCTTCGCAATCGCTATCACAAATATATCAGAAACATTTACGGTTCATAGCACAGCGGTCACATCGGGCGGAACAGATACTGAAGTACGGACTCGGCACAAACTGCAAATACTTACAAAAATCCTCCCGGTTCTCTGCGCGTACTATGACAGCGATGCACAAAGAGGCTCCACCACAGCGTCGGCGTCGCAGAACAGCGCTGCCGCCAACTCTGGCCTTTGGCGCCAAAACTTATTACTCTCTAACCAGAGCGCGCCCAGACCATAGCCTCCATACGCATGCGGACGCTGCCAACGCGGCGGAGGAGGCAGAGGCGGAGAGCAAAGCTTTTACGTGAATTCTCTCCCACCGCCTTCTCAGTCACACGAGGCTATGAAAAATGGCGCGTTAAGGCACTATACCCTCGACAAAAGTATTGGCATGGGATTTTACGGACGGCTACAAGAAAGCCAGAAGAACAACTGCTTAAAGCAGTTGTAAAAATACGTTTTAAAGACGCAGTTTTCGGAGGGATCTTATCCTTGTAATTATTGACTTCTAGAAGCCGTCTTCTCCTGTCTAAAATCCCTTTCTGACGTTTAATCCATGAATACGACGTTTTCTAGACATTCTGTGCTGCCTGGGTTTCGAGGCGCTTTTTCAAAGAAAGTGCTACGAGTTGTGCCGCGCCTCCGCCAGATGGCGCCACGGGTCCCGCGACCGAGAGAAGACGCAGCGAAACATCCCCCTCGCGAGGGGCACGATCAAATGCAGAGCATTTCCGGGGGCGCACGACGTTAAGTAGTTTGCGTTACGTTAATGTTGTTGCACTTGTGGCAACTGCTGACGATAGAGCGCTCGTCAGCAGTAATTTGAATGAGTCTTCGATATAAGGCGCGTTCGTAGCGTCCCATTCTGTGTCGGCTTTGTGGCGCAGTGGGTAGAGCACCATGTACATTGCGTTCCCCCCGCAGGGTCGAGGGATGGAAACCGGGCGCCGGATAGTATTTTTTTTATATATAAGGGAGGGTAGCGGGGCGGACTACGACGTCA